>JAJKFL010000042.1:4585780-4975780 GCA_021186555.1 Reticulitermes speratus
TTTGTGTGTTGTGTATTGAAGCATGTGACGTGGTCATGTGTAAAAAGTAGGCAGACTGGGAATTCAATTATTTTGCTACTTTACCTGCGTTACTCAAAATGTCTCACTTATCTCTCACCTTATTACTGCAGCAGCTGCATTACTTTAAGTGCGACGGCTTACAAATGTTCTCACTAACTTACATGTTTGCTTGACTACAGACTTTGTATTTTCCATTCCAGATATGTGTTCAACTGACGTCTTGTCAAATTGCACTACGATGTACAACCAGTACGACGGCTGATATTATCACAGTACCAACGCAATATTCATATTCATCATCTTCGCCATCAGTAGAGACATTAGTGCCAGTTGGTTAATACAAATGTACAATTATTATGCTGGAAAGGTGTTATTGAAAGGGCAGGGGGTGGGGGGGTTTGCCCAACATTTACCGACTGCACTGCCGACGCCTGCTAGACGCTGGTTTACGGATGCATTCCGGTGAAGGTTGAATTGACCTGTGGAACAAAGTGCTTGTAGCGCCATAAGTGGCGCCTACGTGCGTTACTGTAGCCGGCGGTCAGTGGCTGTGGTTGGTGCAACATAGATGGTAGAGATATGAAAATTTTCATGCAAGACGTATCACATGATCACATGATGATGGCCGTGCCTTGGCTCAGACGATTGGTCGCCGGCCTCTCATCGCGGAGGCCCGGGTTGGAATTTTGGTCGGTCGACGTGGGATTTGTGGTGGACAAAGAGGCAGTGGAACAGGTTTTTCCCCGAGTACTGCGGGTTTCCTTTGTCAGTTTCATTCAACCGGTGTTCCATTACTTTGGCAAATGAAGAAAACTGATCATCTTTCTTTTCATTTTCATCACAGGATTGGACAATAAGCCTTAAGGCTGCGGGGACCTTCACCATCCCAAAAAAAAAGAAGATTAACAACCAGGTTCAGCAAAATTAACGCTGACTGAACCAGTAAGGTAGCATTACAAGCAATTACGTTTCTGTCCGCTGTCACGTAGCACATGAAGAGTCTCTGTACTGAAGTTATGTAACACGTCAGAATGTTCACAGCGTTACCTTGGAGCTGTCCTGTTTGTTGTGATAAACTGCAACTTATATTTATGGTTTAATTGGGCTGTGCAACATTTTGAGGGATGAAGGTGCGTGTATGATTGGGGTGGTAAATGTAACATTGACAGTGTGTTAGCTGTGTGTTGGAGTGTGAGGAATAGCTACAGGATCTGAATATTATTGATATTGCGTGCACAATGCTAAGTAAATGTAACATTGACAGTGTGTTAGCTGTCTGTTGGAGTGTGAGGAATAGCTATTGGATCTGAATATTATTGATATTGCGTGCACAATGCTAAGTAAATGTAACATTGACAGTGTGTTAGCTGTGTGTTGGAGTGTGAGGAATAGCTACAGGATCTGAATATTATTGATATTGCGTGCACAATGCTAAGTAAATGTAACATTGACAGTGTGTTAGCTGTCTGTTGGAGTGTGAGGAATAGCTATTGGATCTGAAGATTATTGATATTGCGTGCACAATGCTAAGTAAATGTAACATTGACAGTGTGTTAGCTGTCTGCTGGAGTGTGAGGAATAGCTATAGGATGGGAATATTATTGATATTGTGTGCACAGCGCTAAGTAAATGTAACATTGACAGTGTGTTAGCTGTCTGTTGGAGTGTGAGGAATAGCTATAGGATGGGAATATTATTGATATTGTGTGCACAGTGCTAAGTAAATGTAACATTGACAGTGTGTTAGCTGTCTGTTGGAGTGTGAGGAATAGCTATTGGATCTGAAGATTATTAATATTGTGTGCACAATGCGACGTAAATGTAACATTGACAGTGTGTTTAGCTATCTGTTGGAGTGTGGGGAATAGCTATAGGATCTGAATATTATTGATATTGCGTGCACAGTGCTAAGTAAATGTAACATTGACAGTGTGTTAGCTGTCTGATGGAGTGTGAGGAATAGCTATAGGATGGGAATATATATTGATATTGCGTGCACAGTGCTAAGTAAATGTAACATTGACAGTGTGTTAGCTGTCTGTTGGAGTGTGAGGAATAGCTATAGGAAAGGAATATTATTTGATATTGCGTGCACAGTGCTAAGTAAATGTAACATTGACAGTGTGTTAGCTGTGTGTTGGAGTGTGAGGAATAGCTATAGGATCTGAATATTATTGATATTGCGTGCACAATGCTAAGTAAATGTAACATTGACAGTGTGTAGCTGTCTGTTGGAGTGTGAGGAATAGCTATTGGATCTGAAGATTATTGATATTGCGTGCACAATGCTAAGTAAATGTAACATTGACAGTGTGTTAGCTGTCTGTTGGAGTGTGAGGAATAGCTATAGGATCTGAATATTATTGGTATTGTGTGCACAGTGCTAAGTAAATGTAACATTGACAGTGTGTTAGCTGTCTGCTGGGTGTGAGGAATAGCTATAGGATGGGAATATTATTGATATTGTGTGCACAGTGCTAAGTAAATGTAACATTGACAGTGTGTTAGCTGTCTGATGGAGTGTGAGGAATAGCTATAGGATGGGAATATTATTGATATTGCGTGCACAGTGCTAAGTAAATGTAACATTGACAGTGTGTTAGCTGTCTGTTGGAGTGTGAGGAATAGCTATAGGAAAGGAATATTATTTGATATTGCGTGCACAGTGCTAAGTAAATGTAACATTGACAGTGTGTTAGCTGTCTGTTGGAGTGTGAGGAATAGCTATAGGATCTGAATATTATTAATATTGCGTGCACAATGCTAAGTAAATGTAACATTGACAGTGTGTTAGCTATCTGTTGGTGTGTGGGGAATAGCAATAGGATCTGAATATTATTGATATTGTGGGCACAATGCTAAGTAAATGTAACATTGCCAGTGTGTTAGCTGTCTGTTGGAGTGTGAGGAATAGCTATAGGATCTGAATATTATTGATATTGCGTGCACAATGCTAAGTAAATGTAACATTGACAGTGTGTTAGCTGTCTGTTGGAGTGTGAGGAATAGCTATAGGATCTGAATATTATTGATATTGCATGCACAATTCTAAGTAAATGTAACATTGAGAGTGTGTTAGCTGTCTGTTGGAGTGTGAGGAATAGCTATAGGATCTGAATATTATTAATATTGTGTGCACAATGCGACGTAAATGTAACATTGACAGTGTGTTAGCTATCTGTTGGAGTGTGGGGAATAGCTATAGGATCTGAATATTATTGATATTGCGTGCACAGTGCTAAGTAAATGTAACATTGACAGTGTGTTAGCTGTCTGATGGAGTGTGAGGAATAGCTATAGGATGGGAATATTATTGATATTGCGTGCACAGTGCTAAGTAAATGTAACATTGACAGTGTGTTAGCTGTCTGTTGGAGTGTGAGGAATAGCTATAGGAAAGGAATATTATTTGATATTGCGTGCACAGTGCTAAGTAAATGTAACATTGACAGTGTGTTAGCTGTCTGTTGGAGTGTGAGGAATAGCTATAGGATCTGAATATTATTGATATTGCGTGCACAGTGCTAAGTAAATGTAACATTGACAGTGTGTTAGCTGTCTGTTGGAGTGTGAGGAATAGCTATAGGATCTGAATATTATTGATATTGCGTGCACATGCTACGTAAATTAACATTGATAGGTGTTAGCTGTCTGTTGGAAGTGTGAGGAATAGCTATAGGATGAATATTATTGATATTGCGTGCACAATGCTAAGTAAATTTAACATTGACAGGTGTTAGCTGTCTGTTGGAGTGTGAGGAATGGGCTATAGGATCTGAATATTATTGATATTGCGTGCACAATGCTAAGTAAATGTAACATTGACAGTGTGTTAGCTGTCTGTTGGAGTGTGAGGAATAGCTATAGGATCTGAATATTATTGAATATTGCGTGCACAATGCTGACGTAAATGTAACATTGACAGTGTGTTAGCTGTCTGTTGGAGTGTGTGGAATAGCTACAGGATCTGAATATTATTGATATTGCGTGCACATGCTAAATAAATGTAACATTGACAGTGTGTTAGCTGTCTGTTGGAGTGTGAGGAATAGCTATAGGTTTGAATATTATTGATATTGTGTGCACAATGCTAAGTAAATGTAACTTTGACAGTGTGTTAGCTGTGTGTTGGGTGTGAGGAATAGCTAAGGAATCTGAATATTATTGATATTGCGTGCACAATGCTAAGTAAATTAACATTGACATTGTGTTAGCTGTTTGTTGGAGTGTGAGGAATAGCTATAGGATATGAATATTATTATATTGCGTGCACAATGCTAAGTAAATGTAACATTGACAGTGTGTTAGCTGTCTGTTGGAGTGTGGGAACAGCTATAGGATCTGAATATTATTGATATTGCGTGCACAATGCTAAGTAAATGTAACATTGACAGTGTGTTAGCTGTCTGTTGGAGTGGAGGAATAGCTATAGGATCTGAATATTATTGATATTGCTTGCACAATGCTAAGTAAATGTAACATTGACAGTGTGTTAGCTGTTTGTTGGAGTGTGAGGAATAGCTATAGATGTGAAAATTATTGATATTGCGTGCACAACGCTAAAGTAAATGTAACATTGACAGTGTGTTAGCTGTCTGTGGTGTGTGAGGAATAGCTATAGAATCTGAATATTATTGATATTGCGTGCACAATGCGAGTAAATGTAACATTGACAGTGTGTTAGCTATCTGTTGGAGTGTGGGAATAGCTTAGGATCTGAATATTATTGATATTGCGTTCACATGCTAAGTAAATGTAACATTGACAGTGAGTTAGCTATCTGTTTGAGTGTGAGGAATAGCTATAGGATTGGAATATTATTGATATTGGTGCACAAGTGTTAAGTAAATGTAACATTGACAGTGTGTTAGCTATCTGTTGGAGTGTGAGGAATAGCTATAGGATGGAATATTATTGATATTGCGTGCACATGCTAAGTAAATTTAACATTGACAGTGTGTTAGCTATCTGTTGGAGTGTGAGGAATAGCTATAGGATCTGAATATTATTATGATTTGTGTGCATAATGCTAAGTAAATGTAACATTTACAGTGTGTTAGCTATCTGTTGGAGTGTGAGGAATAGATATAGGATCTGAATATTATTGATATTGCGTGCACAATGCTAAGTAAATGAAACATTGACAGTGTGTTAGCCTTGTTGTTGGAGTGTGAGGAATAGCTATAGGATCTGAATATTATTGATATTGCGTGCACAATGCTAAGTAAATGTAACATTGCCAGTGTGTTAGCTGTCTGTTGGAGTGTGAGGAATAGCTATAGAATCTGAATATTATTGATATTGCGTGCACAATGCTAAGTAAAAGTAACTATGACAGTTTGTTAGCTATCTGTTGGGGTGTGAGGAATAGCTATAGAATCTGAATATTATTGATATTGCGTTGCACAATGCTAAGTAAATATAACATTGACAGTGAGTTAGCTATCTGATTGAGTGTGAGGAATAGCTATAGGATCTGAATATTATTGATATTGTGTGCACAATGCTAAGTAAATAACATTGTCAGTGTGTTAGCTGTCTGTTGGAGTGTGAGAATAGCTATAGGATCTGAATATTATTGATATTGCTTGCATCAATCCCTAAGTAAATGTAACATTGTACATTGTTGTTAGCTATCTGTTGGAGTGTGAGGAATAGCTATAGGATCTGAATATTATTGATATTGCGTGCACAATGCTAAGTAAATTACATTGACAGTTTGTTAGCTGTCTGTAGAGTGTGAGGAATAGCTATGGATCTGAATATTATTGATATTGTGTGCACAATTAAGTAAATGTAACATTTTCAGTGTGTTAGCTATCTGTTGGAGTGTGAGGAATAGCTATAAGATCTGAATATTTTGATATTGCGTCACAATGCTAAGTAAATATATCATTGACAGTTTGTTAGCTGTCTGTTGGTGTGTGAGGAATAGTTATAGGATCTGAATATTATTAATATTGCGTGCACAATGCAAGTAAATGAAATTAAGTGTGTTCGGAATTATATGATATAATCTGTCATAGGATATCACGGGCAAAGGGGCTATGATGTGCAGAATAAGGGTTAACAGGTTATTGCAGGATAACAAACACTGCACAAATATGAATAGTACGTTCAGTATATCTAAGTAAATTAACATGAAACATGGAGTTTATTCACCTAAGCGTAAAGTATAAGTCACATATTGAATTGCCCAACTATAATTAACATTCAGAATTCTTCTTACAGAATAGTAGTAGATTTTAAAATCACCAAATCCAAACAAACATGTCATTGAGCCGTCGATGTGGTAGACAAATGAATGATGACAGTGAATATGTGCATGATAAGTGACAGTGCATGTGGTTATTACGTTACAAACACAACAGATTGCATTATGTTTGTGAAGATGACGGTGTTTGTGCTGCGGACTGTACAGTGCACAGGTACACTGTGTGGCCTGAATGCAGACATGTTGAATGTTCGGTACATATATTTACCACTGTGCTTCATACATTTAACGTTCCTTATCCACGTCTTACGGTGTCCAGCCACTCTGCCACTTTTCTCCTCCCTTTCTCCGTGCCATGTCACTTGCTGTCTGACCTCTCACATTCTTCACCCTAACATCTGCTCCCCTCTCCACAAGCAGATTCACAACTGACAAATGTCCGTTCCATGCCGCCCAATGCAGCGCAGTGTTTTGCCACTTGTCCAGAATATCCACATTCGCTCCCCAGTCAAGCAACAGACGGCACACATCCAGACGTCCATTCAAGGCTGCGTGATGCAAAGCGGTATAAGCAGCATTAGCTCTGTCTACATTAGCACCGCCCTCCAGCAACACCCGCACCACCTTCACATGGCCATATCCAGCAGCATATATCAGTGGTGTATTACGGTCCCTATCTTCCTTAGTGCAGTTGTCATTGCTGCATTTGAACAAGATCTTTGCAGTATTCACATTGTCGGATTTAACAGCGTCAAGCAGATACCGGCAGACCTGTAGAAGAAATCAGACTGTACGGTGAGTACTGTGTTGTTAAGCTGCGTTAAGTACGTAGGCTGCCTCCGAGTCACTGTGTACCAAGATCCAGTGCACTTTTACAGTTATTCAACGAAGAACTGTCTACATGTTAACTATTTAACTCGTCTACACCATATCACCTGTGCACAAAAGTGGTTAATTCGGTTTTATGCAGTAGTTCCTTGGTTTGGTTCCCTGATGATGACCCTTGGGATCGAAACATGTCGCAATTCTCAGTGTGATATTGTAATATAGATATGTAAGTAGCAGTACTGTGCACGTTGTTGGTCTGAGTGTTGCTAATTGTATATCGACATGCACAGTATGAACAGTGTAAAGTGTGTGAGATACGGTTTGTGGGCAGGCCTACATGAAAATAGTTCTGTGTGATATTGTAATATAAATATCTAAGTAGCAGTATTGTGCACGGTGTTGGTCTAACTGTTGCTAATTGTATATCGACATGCACAGTATGAACAGTGTAAAGTGTGTGAGATACGGTTTGTGGGCAGGCCTACATGAAAATAGTTCAGTGTGATATTGTAATATAAATATCTAAGTAACAGTACTGTGCACGGTGTTGGTCTGAGTGTTGCTAATTGTATATCGACATGCACAGTATGAACAGTGTAAAGTGTGTGAGATACGGTTTGTGGGCAGGCCTACATGAAAATAGTTCTGTGTGATATTGTAATATAAATATCTAAGTAACAGTACTGTGCACGCTGTTGGTCTGAGTGTTGCTAATTGTATATCGACATGCACAGTATGAACAGTGTAAAGTGTGGTGAGATACGGTTTGTGGGCAACCCTACATGAAAATAGTTCAGTGTGATATTGTAATATAAATATCTAAGTAACAGTACTGTGCACGGTGTTGGTCTGAGTGTTGCTAATTGTATATCGACATGCACAGTATGAACAGTGTAAAGTGTGTGAGATACGGTTTGTGGGCAACCTACATGAAAATAGTTCAGTGTGATATTGTAATATAAATATCTAAGTAACAGTACTGTGCACGCTGTTGGTCTGAGTGTTGCTAATTGTATATCGACATGCACAGTGTGAACAGTGTAAAGTGTGTGAGATACGGTTTGTGGGCAGGCCTACATGAAAATAGTTCAGTGTGATATTGTAATATAAATATCTAAGTAACAGTACTGTGCACGGTGTTGGTCTGAGTGTTGCTAATTGTATATCGACATGCACAGTATGAACAGTGTAAAGTGTGTGAGATACGGTTTGTGGGCAACCCTACATGAAAATAGTTCAGTGTGATATTGTAATATAAATATCTAAGTAACAGTACTGTGCACGCTGTTGGTCTGAGTGTTGCTAATTGTATATCGACATGCACATGTGAACAGTGTAAAGTGTGTGAGATACGGTTTGTGGGCAGGCCTACATGAAAATAGTTCAGTGTGATATTGTAATATAAATATCTAAGTAGCAGTACTGTGCACGCTGTTGGTCTGAGTGTTGCTAATTGTATATCGACATGCACAGTATGAACAGTGTAAAGTGTGTGAGATACGGTTTGTGGGCAGGCCTACATGAAAATAGTTCAGTGTGATATTGTAATATAAATATCTTAGTAGCAGTATTGTTCACGCTGTTGGTCTGAGTGTTGCTAATTGTATATCGACTAGCACTGTATGAACAATATAAAGTCAGACTGTCTGCAAGATGTGCAGTGTGTTGCACAATGAAAGGCATTTAGCGTTGTGTGTTTGACATGAGGCTATTTGATTGCGGTGAGTAATGGTGCATTAGAGTGAAGCAAGTGAAATTGATTACGGAGACAGAGTGTGAATATGGCAACACAGTACACTTAATGTATTTTTGTATGTCAAGAAGTACAAACATGGCGACGATGCGAATTACGAGGTTATAACCTACAAGTTCAGTGCATACAGAAACTACACATATTCAGAGGTTCTTCATCAAATTGAAACAAGCAGACAAACACTTATGTGGCGCTGTACGTCAGTGGACAACGAGAACATTACTTACGTGTTACGTTCATAACAGCTTGTCAGTATGTTGACAGACAGAAATGGTCGGAAGCTTCGACAAGAAGCGATGAGCATTGACTGCGCACAGGAATTTTAGTTGCATCCGGAAGCAGTTGCACTCTTTCCTGAGCAGTGCAGTACATATATCCCCCACCCCCACAAGATAACCCCTGCAGCCCTTTAATGATTAGAGAAGTTAATTAGAGATGTCACAACAAGTGACCCAGATCACAGCACACAATCAAGAGAACGGAATGCAGTCCAAAAGAAACTACAATAAAATTTTAATATACTGTTCGTTTGGAGGTCCTTCTCACTCATGCGCTCCGCGTTTCGCGGTGTCTAGCGTGAAACTTTATCTTCGCCACTCTTCCTAGATGTGACAGCGTTGCTTATTTTCAGTAATTTTTTCAAGCGTATTTTATTCGTAAATGGAATGAGCTTAGGAAACAAGGTATGAAACGCTGTGAAGCCGACAAATTTGTTCTGTTTTTGGATATGTATATATGACACAATGGCAGCACGTGATACACACCAGATGTCATCGTAATCACAAGTGATGTTTATTTATATATGGCACAATAGCAGCACGTGATATACACCAGATGTCATCGTAATCACAAGTGATGTTTATGTATATATATCACAACGGCAGCACGTGATACACACCAGATGTCATTGTAATCACAAGTGATATTTATGTATATATGGAACAATGGCAGCACGTGATACACACCAGATGTCATTGTAATAACAAGTGATGTTTATGTATATATGGCACAATGGTAGCACGTGATACACACCAGATGTCATCTTAATCACAAGTGATGTTTATGTATATATATCACAACGGCAGCACGTGATACACACCAGATGTCATCGTAATAACAAGTCATGTTTACGTGTATATGGCAAAATGGCAGCACGTGATAACACACCAGATATCATCGTAATCACAAGTGATTTTTATGTATATATGGCATAATGGCAGCACGTGATACACACCAGATGTCATCGTAATAACAAGTCATGTTTATGTATATATGGCACAACGGCAGCACGTGATACACACCAGATGTCATCGTAATCACAAGTGATGTTTGTGTATATATGTCACAATGGCAGCACGTGATACACACCAGATGTCATCGTAATCACAAGTGATGTTTATGTATATATGGCACAATGGCAGCACGTGATACACACCAGATGTCATCGTAATCACAAGTGATATTTATGTATATATGGCACAATAGTAGCACGTGATATACACCAGATGTCATCGTAATCACAAGTGATATTTATGTATATATGGCACAACGGCAGCACGTGATACACACCAGATATCATCGTAATCACAAGTGATGTTTATGTATATATATCACAACGGCAGCACGTGATACACACCAGATGTCATCGTAAACACAAGTGATGTTTATGTATATATGGCATAATGGCAGCACGTGATACACACCAGATGTCATCGTAATCACAAGTGATTTTTATGTATATATGGCATAATGGCAACACGTGATACACACCAAATGTCATCGTAAACACAAGTGATGTTTATGTATATATGGCAATATGGCAGCACGTGATACACACCAGATGTCATCGTAAACACAAGTGATATTTATGTATATATGTCACAATGGCAGTACGTGATACACACCAGATGTCATCGTAATCACAAGTGATATTTATGTATATATGGCATAATGGCAGCACGTGATACACACCAGATGTCATCGTAATCACAAGTGATATTTATGTATATATGGCATAATGGCAGCACGTGATACACACCAGATGTCATCGTAATCACAAGTGATGTTTATGTATATATGGCATAATGGCAGCACGTGATACACACCAGATGTCATCGTAATCACAAGTGATATTTATGTATATATGGCATAATGGCAGCACGTGATACACACCAGATGTCATCGTAATCACAAGTGATGTTTAAGCATTTGTTCCATCGTTGCACCTAGCCTTGTATCCCTGCATATAAGCAATCATTATTATAGTCACTGTTTATTAGCTAAGTCCTAGTGAGTTATTTCTTTGTTATTTATTACATAGCCATATACAGTACAGTTAAATGGGTTCTTTATATAGTCATGCACTATGTACAGACAGTAATTTGCTGAATATGGTTATGTATGTCAGTGACGTAACCGTTCAGTGGCGTCAGTAGATGACCTTACCCGATCGGTTGTCTGATCAGTAGTTGACAATGACATTGTTCTAGAGACTATATAAACCTTGTGTCGCCAACATCACGCTCTCATTTGGTTCTCATATTTTGGTTCGTTTATTTCACTTGTCATTTGTTTAACGACGCTTGCTTTCGTACTTTTGTATATTTTGTGGAAGAACATTGAAAATGATGTGAGTCACACACGTCACACTTATCAGCTAAGGAACGTTATGTTGAAGTGCGTTACTGAATTAAAAATTGTTTGTTGTTTATTGTACCTCGTAGGAGCCAGAGCGTTTTTGGACATGTCATAGAAGTTTATAATGAAAATTCCGTATTGCGAGTTTGTTCAAATCAACGTACAACCATTCTCCACGCAGAGAGAGACGTGGCAACATTGTAACTTGCAACGTGTACTGTGTGAACACTCCATACATTGTTACATGTTAGTTTGTTCCCCATTTGTTCTGTAAATAATTACCATAACTATGTTACTAAACTAGCCTACGTCCAGACGTTCACTGTGATCCTCACAAAGCAAGCTCTGACGACTGCGTAGCTATAGAAGCAAGACGCATATAAGCTTTCCTCTGACGCAACATTCATTTCATTCTGTAGTCTGTATTACGACAGGTCCGTAGCCCCTTCCAAAGCGAGTTCTCCATTGAGTGCGATATAGTGCTTCCTCTTTCAATTTGCAGTATCTTCTCTTTTCCTTAAGGTCATCCAGTAGATGCTTACGTCATCCCCCTCGTCCTTCCGTCCTTCCTTCTAAGTTTCCTTCAATCACGTGTTTTAGAAGGCAGTTTCTACTCAAGATGTGACCAATCCAGTTAGCCTTTCTTTTTTTTATTGTATTTACGATATTCCTCTCCTCCTTGACTCTGTGTAATACTTCTTCATTTCTCACACGATCGGTGCAAATAATCTTCTCCATTCTTCTCCAGCACCACATCCACTTTCCGAAGTGTCCACGTTTCAGCACCATACAAAGCTACGCTCCAAATGAAGCACATTACTAGTTTCTTCCCTAAATTTAAGTCCAGTTTGTTGGTGAAAAGATTTTTCTTCTTGTTGAATGCTGCTTTTGCCATGCCAATACTAGATTTAATTTGAAGTGTACACCTTGCATCATTTGTTATCATGCTGCCCAAATAATTGAAATATTCCACATTCTCCAATTGTTTTTGATCAATCATAGTTTTCATTGGGGATGGTTGGCTTGGGATTCTCATTACCTCAGATTTTTCCACATTCATTTCCATTCCATAGCGTCTTCCAATTTCACTCAGTCTATCAACCATGCCCTGTATTACCCTTTATTCCTTAGCCAGTAGCACAAGGTCATCTGCATATTTCACACTGCGAATTACTTGTCCTCCTATTTCGAAGTCTCCAAAATCCTTATAGATCTTCTTTTTTGAGGTTTGAATACACTCGGCGACAAACAGCATCCTTGTCTAACTCCACTTCCAATCTGTATCTCTCGTTGTTCCAGTCGTATTTTGACACTCCGTTCCATGTACAATTTGCTGATCAATCATCTTTCGCGCCAGTCTATCCCAATTCACTTTAGGATTTGCATTAATTTGGTCCAGTTGACACGGTCAAATGCCTTCTGCCAGTCTATGAAGCAAGCAAGCACGCAAGGTTTGTTCTGATATTCTCAGCATCCCAATTGCATCCCTAGTTCCTTTTCCTCTCCTAAATCCAAACTGATCTTCTCCAAGCGCATCCTCAGTCTTCCTTTCAATCCTTCTTCTAAATATTATCTCTACTATATATGCTGCATGTATGATGATGCTGATTGTGCGATGGTTGCTGCATTTTGTAGCTTTGGGCTTCTTCTTTAAGGCAATCCTTGAAATCCTTGAGCCACTCTCCAGTTTCATATATGTTGTTAATCAGTTGTGTCTTTAGTATGAGAACATCATCTCCCAACAATTTGAGTACATCCCCAGGTACATCATCATCTGCTGTAGACTTCTTATTCCTCATCTACTTGATAGCTTTTTCCACTTCACTTTGCAAAATATAAGGGCCTTTATCGTCTTCATCTACTTCATCTTCAAATTCGACTTCTAGGTGTTCTGGTCGATTAGCTGGATCTTAGAGCTGTGTGATATAATTCTCCCACATTTGCAGTACTCGTCTGTGATCTATTATTATATCCCCTTGAGATTCTTCGATGCCAATGTTTGAATCCCATGGTTTTCTTTCCAACCTAGTTCAATTTTCGTCATGTACATTAGACCACAACTTCCTGTTCTTTGCAATTCTGTTATCTCGTCGCATATGCTCTCCAGATATTCCTTCTTGGCGTTGTCCATCTCTCTTTTCAATTCGTTCCTCAGTCTTCTGTAGTTCTTCCTTCCTTCTTCGTTGTTGACATTCTTAACGCGGCATCCTGGCTAGAAATCCCTCGCTTTCATTCCTCAATTGAAACCGATAAAATGTTGGCATTTATGAGAATTAGAAGTGTACAGTACAATTAGGACTCTGATTGAACCCTAATCTGGTGGCAGCTGTACGAAAGTATCCTACAAATAGCTTAGTCTAGCTAGGTCACGACTACCTATAACGGGCTTCCAATACAGGAGTTCACAGATGGTAGCCACTCTCCACGGGTAAACCACTTTACATCATCAAGTGTCTGACTACACAGACGTTCTACACGTGAACGTCACGTGTTGAATTCCGGTGTTCAGTGATGCTGTGTCACATAAGACATGCCGATACATTAGTTTTTGAAACCACCCTGTATTATTAAGCATCCCTTTTGTTTAATGAAGTATCAAGTTGTTTACAGTCTGACTGCTGTACAAAGACAGTTCGTCCTCACTATCCTCCAACTTAACTAAGGCCCTGTCATTGCAATGTGTCCTACATGTTTTCTTACAGTCACATCCAGTTCATTGCCACTGACATTTACTAACCACAACTGACACTTCGACAAGCAGATACGAACAGCACGTACTTTAACAAACCACTGCTCACTGTGTACAGTAGTGCGGTCTGCAGTGTGCAAAACATAAAGGCAGTTACGTAATTACTACGTACGGGCAAGAAGAAATTCGTATGTATTCTGACACTAAATTTTCGTAATTCAGCCAATTACGTGAGCCTCATCTCACCAACATCACATCATTGAATGACACCGCAACTCTTTTTATGTGTTTCCATTGGCTCAGTATTTGACGCCGTGCAATGTACAAAGTCCTACTAAATGTGCTAAAGTCGCTGTATAGAGATTGTGGTCATGTTACAGAGAAACACCGCCTTATTCAGGATTCAGTTCTTATGGGATGTGATGTTAGCATGGAACCTCGTTGACGTAAGCTCCTTATGTATATTTCCCACACAAACACTGATGATGGAGGCAGCGCAGGCCTACAAAAATCTATACTAATAGCCGGAGAGATTTCAGTCCATTTACTCAGTCCGAAATCTTCTATCTTATATGTACTTACATGTTCTGGTGTGTCACACAGCCTTTGTACAATCTGGTTCAGTGACTGCACTGTCTTTGTTAGGCCACCGATGTCAGTCTGCAGCTGTGTCTGTGTCTCGTCGTTACTCTTCAGAACTTCTTCTTTAACTTCTAATTTTTTCTTTAAACCACTGATGACCGCTTCTGACTGCGTAAGATTCCGGTCTGTAGCTTGCGATATAAGAATTTGTTTTCTCAGTTTCTCCTGTATTTGCAAACAACACAGAGGTACTTGTAACGTTATATCACACACACACAACGCAGTGTAACATATCTTACTAAGTAACTGGCAACACGGTTTGCTTTAAAACTAAAGCAATTTCAAACAATTTCAGTTCTACTTAACATTTCGTTACGTTATAAAGTATAATGACGATCTTCATAATTTGCACTGCTTACCGAATATTATTTGTGTGTTGAAATGAAGAAGAGTTTGGTGGGCGGGGAATGCTGAATTTATGGTGGTGATGAGAGTGTCATACAGGGTTTGGTGGGGAAACGTGAGGGAAAGAGACCAAGCGGAATACTTAGGCGTAGATGGAAGGATAATATTAAATTGGATCTTAAAATAGGATACCAGTACTTGGACGGTATTGATGTGACGCACGATGGAGACATTGCGAGCTTTTGTGAGCACGGTAATGAAATTGCGGGTTCATTAAAATGCAGGGAGAGTTTAACTAGCTGAGGAACTACTAGCTTCTCAAGGACGACTGAGACCGCGGAGTTAGTTATTTATTTAAAACCAAACAACAATTTCTCACATTTTTTTGATGCTGTGTACGAAATAAACTTATTTTGACTGTAGCCTTATCTCTGACTACACAAATGTTACAGTCAAATGCTGTAACTGCACAGTTTATATATGTTTGTACTCAAGACACAGTAACATACGTATTTCTTAATATCACGAGCAGTTTGTATAAAACTGCATATATTTATATAACTACTCACATCACAATTGCCAGCCCGAAGTTCGTTCTCGTGTTTCAGCTCTCTTATACTCACTATATCTCGCTCCAAACGAGATATTTCTTCCTGCAGTTGACTGCACTGATCAGACACTGCAGCTGACTGCCGCAGTATCAAAACCACAAGCAGCAACTGCAGCCAGACAGTAACACGAACCATTGGTGTTGCTCTGTAAACAGACAGGTGGTTAGATATTGCAGCTAAAACAAATGCACATAAGTCTATGAAAGTATACTATAAACATAGTGTTACATAGTGCCACATGTTTCGGCCAGTCATGTGGCAATCCTCATGGAGGTGCTTTACGAAGGATGGATACATCGAGATATTACAAACGTTTGTGAACCAAAGCACAGATATAAAATATTAGATTTTAAAAACATCACACGGTTAAAAATACGTATCAAAGGATAAAATACAGATAAAATATTTTGTGATTAATTGTGATGTGTTACGAATGATGTATGTAGATGTTATGTAATGATGTATGTAGATGTTATGTAATGATGTATGTAAATGGTATGTAATAATGTATGTAGACGGTATGTAATGATGTATGTAGATGGTATGTAATGATGTATGTAGACGGTATGTAATGATGTATGTAGACGGTAAGCAATGATGTATGTAGATGTATGTAATGATGTATGTAGATATTGTGTAATGATGTAGGTATATATTATGTAATGATGTATGTAGATGTTATGTAATGATGCATGTATATTTTATGTAATGATGTATGTAGATGTTATGTAATGATGCATGTATATTTTATGTAATGATGTATGTAGATGTTATGTAATGATGTATGTAAATGGTATGTAATAATGTATGTAGACGGTATGTAATGATGTATGTAGATGGTATGTAATGATGTATGTAGACGGTATGTAATGATGTATGTAGACGGTAAGCAATGATGTATGTAGATGTATGTAATGATGTATGTAGATATTGTGTAATGATGTAGGTATATATTATGTAATGATATATGTAGATGTTATGTAATGATGCATGTATATTTTATGTAATGATGTATGTAGACGGTATGTAATGATGTATGTAGACGGTATGTAATGATGTATGTAGATGGTATGTAATGATGTATGTAGATGGTATGTAATGATGTATGTAGATGGTATGTAATGATGTATGTAGATGTTATGTAATGATGTATGTAAATGGTATGTAATGATGTATGTAGACGGTATGTAATGATGTATGTAGATGTATGTAATGATGTATGTAGATGGTATGTAATGATGTATGTAGACGGTATGTAATGATGTATGTAGATGGTATGTAATGATGTATGTAGACGGTATGTAATGATGTATGTAGATGTTATGTAATGATGTATGTAAATGGTATGTAATGATGTATGTAGACGGTATGTAATGATGCATGTATATTTTATGTAATGATGTATGTAGATGTTATGTAATGATGTATGTAAATGGTATGTAATAATGTATGTAGACGGTATGTAATGATGTATGTAGATGGTATGTAATGATGTATGTAGACGGTATGTAATGATGTATGTAGACGTTAAGCAATGATGTATGTAGATGTATGTAATGATGTATGTAGATATTGTGTAATGATGTAGGTATATATTATGTAATGATATATGTAGATGTTATGTAATGATGCATGTATATTTTATGTAATGATGTATGTAGACGGTATGTAATGATGTATGTAGACGGTATGTAATGATGTATGTAGATGGTATGTAATGATGTATGTAGATGGTATGTAATGATGTATGTAGATGGTATGTAATGATGTATGTAGATGTTATGTAATGATGTATGTAAATGGTATGTAATGATGTATGTAGACGGTATGTAATGATGTATGTAGATGTATGTAATGATGTATGTAGATGGTATGTAATGATGTATGTAGACGGTATGTAATGATGTATGTAGATGGTATGTAATGATGTATGTAGACGGTATGTAATGATGTATGTAGATGTTATGTAATGATGTATGTAAATGGTATGTAATGATGTATGTAGACGGTATGTAATGATGTATGTAGATGGTATGTAATGATGTATGTAGATGTTATGTAATGATGTATGTAAATGGTATGTAATGATGTATGTAGACGGTATGTAATGATGTATGTAGACGGTATGTAATGATGTATGTAGATGTTATGTAATGATGTATGTAGACGGTATGTAATGATGTATGTAGACGGTATGTAATGATGTATGTAGACGGTATGTAATATGTCACTTTCCCAAAAGAAAGAAGTAAGTGTGTGTAGGAGGTTATTGATAATATATTGGTACATAAGCATTATATAGTGCAATATGGAGATGAAAAGTCTGTCAGTGAAATGCGTACCAAGCAAAAGACTGTTGATGCTACTGGTGCTGCAAACCGCTCTGTATTTTAATTACAACATTCAAAATTGCAAGAAAAATATTCAGACAAGAAACACAGTGCGGGCAAAATATCGTTTTGTACAAAGCACTTACAGTCAAAACACACAAAACCTCGGCAATGGTGTTAATATCTGCAGTTGCTTCCACACACACTGCTATGCGCTCTGATCCTGTTACATAAATGGCAGTTCTATTTACTGACACACGTTATCAACTGCAGTTTAGCACGCGTTCTTAAGAGCGGAAAAGGTGTGGCAGACTAAGAAAATCAGCACGGTCAGTGCGATACGCAGCTTACCGTACCTCGCAATATTGATGGCCTTTACAGCTACATTTTCCTCCTTCTGCAGTACATTATGTCCACAAACAAGCACTTAATAACGTTTCTGCCTATAAATCTCTCACGACACTCTCGCTGTCTATTTGCTGTCCCACTGCCAGTTGCACATCTCGGTACATCGTCAGTAGCAATACGATGTCTGTGTAGCTACCGTACTTACACTACCAATATGGCGTCTGTGTTTTGACTGTCTGTACTGGAACATGTAGAGTTAGCAGACCTGTTTAAATTTATTGCAGAGTATTACGTTAAGAATATGAACTGCATTGAAATGGCTTATGAGTCTTCAATACCGCTGTATTGTGAAGGCTGAGCTGCATTGCTATTACAAGCAGAAGCTGACTGTTGAGTACCTGCGATAGGCTGTCACTTGTACCGCAGTCGTTATCAGTAATTGTGTATATTTACCTGGTAATTCCATGGAGCAGATCCTTATATAGACTCTCACATTCACTCGTTTATTCCTGCAGTTCCACAAATTTTATGGAAATTTACATTTTTACCCTGTTCTGAGCAGCTCGCAACTTGTCCCAATACGCACAACAAAGGGAACTATACATGTTGTACAAAAACTATATCTTTAATTTCCACTTTAATATTATCCTCCCATGTGTCTATGTCTCATCTTTAGTCTCATAAATGTAGAAAGTTTTCGGAGGAATTTTGAACTTCCGTATTACTCTACCATTTTGCAAATAGCAATTCCATCCAATAGTTTCGCGACGTTGAGCCACACTACGTGATGTCACATCCTGTAACACACTGATATTCATATTCAGTGAAGTGTTAACGGTAAAGCTGGAATTATTTCACTCACTTCTGATCTCTCCCACAAGTGCTACATAAGCAATCTCTAATATCCTCACTAAATTCATCATATTTCACTCACTTCTGATCTCTCCCACAAGTGCTACATAAGCAATCTCTACTATCCTCACTAAATTCATCATATTTGACTGACTTCTGATCTCTCCCACAAGTGCTACATAAGCAATCTCTACTATCCTCACTAAATTCATCATATTTCACTCACTTCTGATCTCTCCCACAAGTGCTACATAAGCAATCTCTACTATCCTCACTAAATTCATCATATTTGACTCACTTCTGATCTCTCCCACAAGTGCTACATAACCAAACTCTACTATCCTCACTAAATTCATCATATTTCACTCACTTCTGATCTCTCCCATAAGTGCTACATAAGCAATCTCTACTATCCTCACTAAATTCATCATATTTGACTGACTTCTGATTTCTCCCACAAGTGCTACATAAACAATCTCTACTATCCTCACTAAATTCATCATATTTCACTCACTTCTGATCTCTCCCACAAGTGATACATAAGCAATCTCTACTATCCTCACTAAATTCATCATATTTCACTCACTTCTGATCTCTCCCACAAGTGCTACATAAGCAATCTCTACTATCGTCACTAAATTCATCATATTTCACTCACTTCTGATCTCTCCCACAAGTGCTACATAAGCAATCTCTACTATCCTCACTAAATTCATCATATTTCACTCACTTCTGATCTCTCCCACAAGTGCTACATAAACAATCTCTACTATCCTCACTAAATTCATCATATTTGACTGACTTCTGATTTCTCCCACAAGTGCTACATAAACAATCTCTACTATCCTCACTAAATTCATCATATTTCACTCACTTCTGATCTCTCCCACAAGTGATACATAAACAATCTCTACTATCCTCACTAAATTCATCATATTTGACTGACTTCTGATCTCTCCCACAAGTGCTACATAAGCAATCTCTACTATCCTCACTAAATTCATCATATTTCATTCACTTCTGATGTCTCCCACAAGTGCTACATAAGCAATCTCTACTATCCTCACTAAATTCATCATATTTGACTGACTTCTGATTTCTCCCACAAGTGCTACATAAACAATCTCTATTATCCTCACTAAATTCATCATATTTCACTCACTTCTGATCTCTCCCACAAGTGCTACATAAACAATCTCTACTATCCTCACTAAATTCATCATATTTGACTGACTTCTGATTTCTCCACAAGTGCTACATAAACAATCTCTACTATCCTCACTAAATTCATCATATTTCACTCACTTCTGATCTCTCCCACAAGTGATACATAAACAATCTCTACTATCCTCACTAAATTCATCATATTCGACTGACTTCTGATCTCTCCCACAAGTGCTACATAAGCAATCTCTACTATCCTCACTAAATTCATCATATTTCACTCACTTCTGATGTCTCCCACAAGTGCTACATAAGCAATCTCTACTATCCTCACTAAATTCATCATATTTGACTGACTTCTGATTTCTCCCACTAGTGCTACATAAACAATCTCTACTATCCTCACTAAATTCATCATATTTCACTCACTTCTGATCTCTCCCACAAGTGATACATAAACAATCTCTACTACCCTCACTAAATTCATCATATTTGACTCACTTCTGATCTCTCCCACAAGTGCTACATAACCAATCTCTAATATCCTCACTAAATTCATCATATTTCACTCACATCTGATCTCTCCCACAAGTGCTACATAAGCAATCTCTACTATCCTCACTAAATTCATCATATTTCACTTACTTCTGAGCTCTCCCACAAGTGCTACATAACCAATCTCTACTATCCTCACTAATTTCATCATATTTGACTCAATTCTGATCTCTCCCACAAGTGCGACATAAGCAATCTCTACTATCCTCACTAAATTCATCATATTTGACTGACTTCTGATCTCTCTCAAAAGTGCTACATAAGCAATCTCTACTATCCTCACGAAATTCATCATATTTCACTGACTTCTGATCTCTCCCACAAGTGCTACATAAGCAACCTCTACTATCCTCACTAAATTCATCATATTTCACTCACTTCTGATCTCTCCCACAAGTGCTACATAAGCAATCTCTACTATCGTCACTAAATTCATCATATTTCACTCACTTCTGATCTCTCCCACAAGTGCTACATAAGCAATCTCTACTATCCTCACTAAATTCATCATATTTCACTCACTTCTGATCTCTCCCACAAGTGCTACATAGGCAACCTCTACTATCCTCACTAAATTCATCATATTTCACTCACTTCTGATCTCTCCCACAAGTGCTACATAAGCAATCTCTACTATCCTCACTAAATTCATCATATTTCACTCACGTCTGATCTCTCCCACAAGTGCTACATAACCAATCTCTACTATCGTCACTAAATTCATCATATTTCACTCACTTCTGATCTCTCCCACAAGTGCTACATAAGCAACCTCTACTATCCTCACTAAATTCATCATATTTCACTCACGTCTGATCTCTCCCACAAGTGCTACATAACCAATCTCTACTATCGTCACTAAATTCATCATATTTCACTCACTTCTGATCTCTCCCACAAGTGCTACATAACCAATCTCTATTATCCTCTCTAAATTCGTCATATTTGACGAACGCTAAAAATGCAAATCCTCCCTTGCGTCTCCACGTGTAGGGGAGAATGAACGAATGGCGGATAATGAAGGAAATCTCGTTACTGCTGAGAAACCTTACATTTGAATTCAGTGTAACACGTATTATTAAGAAGCTTGATATTTCTGCTTTCCAAATACACTGTGTTAATTATCGCTGGAAAAGAATTATATTGTCTAAGAATGTAAAAATAAACTCTGTTTTTACCGGCACTCCCCATCCTACCGTGCAATACCGGTCACAGTCGCAGTTGTATAGTTCACGTAAATAAATGCCTTTGTGTCAAGCTATGTATGTCTTTTAATATTAAAATTAAACTTTACATATACTGATCGTGGCAACATGTGCACAGGCAATAAAGTATGATAATATGACAAGTACAAAGGTCAAATTGTATTATGAACTTTTCAATTCCTTGCTGCCACTAACTGTCTGTTAATGTGACTTTAACCAGACAGTATTAAGACAGTTATACCTGAAACACCAACTTGCAGTGGACAGTAACTCTGTTCAGAGAGGTGCCAACAAAACGAATTCAAGAGCTTGGCAACTACAGAATACAATTTACAAGAGGAATGTCACAGCTTTACATTTCCTTGGTCATTTCGGTAAATATAAGCAGATATCACAAAACTAACATAAAGAATTAAGTTACAACAAAATAAATTATCACAAACAAAAATAATCAAATATTAAATTTTATTAATATAAAATTTGTAGGAAGTTACATCATCTTAAAGCAAATGTCACACAAGTGTAATCAGGACAGTCCCACCAGCTACACTCCCCATGCACCCAAATGTCACACAAGTGTAATCAGGACAGTCCCACCAGCTACACTACCCATGCACCCAAATGTCACACAAGTGTAATCAGGACAGTCCCACCAGCTACACTCCACATGCACCCAAATGTCACACAAGTGTAATCAGGACAGTCCCACCAGCTACACTCCCCATGCACCCAAATGTCACACAAGTGTAATCAGGACAGTCCCACCAGCTACACTCCCCATGCACCCAAATGTCACACGAGTGTAATCAGGACAGTCCCACCAGCTACACTCCCCATGCACCCAAATGTCACACAAGTGTAATCAGGACAGTCCCACCAGCTACAGTCCCCATGCACCCAAATGTCACACAAGTGTAATCAGGACAGTCCCACCAGCTACACTCCCCATGCACCCAAATGTCACACAAGTGTAATCAGGACAGTCCCACCAGCTACACTCCCCATGCACCCAAATGTCACACAAGTGTAATCAGGACAGTCCCACCAGCTACACTCCACATGCACCCAAATGTCACACAAGTGTAATCAGGACAGTCCCACCATCTACACTCCCCATGCACCCAAATGTCACACAAGTGTAATCAGGACAGTCCCACCAGCTACACTCCCCATGCACCCAAATGTCACACGAGTGTAATCAGGACAGTCCCACCAGCTACACTCCCCATGCACCCAAATGTCACACAAGTGTAATCAGGACAGTCCCACCAGCTACAGTCCCCATGCACCCAAATGTCACACAAGTGTAATCAGGACAGTCCCACCAGCTACACTCCCCATGCACCCAAATGTCACACAAGTGTAATCAGGACAGTCCCACCAGCTACACTCCCCATGCACCCAAATGTCACACAAGTGTAATCAGGACAGTCCCACCAGCTACACTCCCCATGCACCCAAATGTCACACAAGTGTAATCAGGACAGTCCCACCAGCTACAGTCCCCATGCACCCAAATGTCACACAAGTGTAATCTGGACAGTCCCACCAGCTACACTCCACATGCACCCAAAAGTCACACAAGTGTAATCAGGACAGTCCCACCAGCTACACTACCCATGCACCCAAATGTCACACAAGCGTAATCAAGACAGTCCCACCAGCTACACTCCCCATGCACCCAAATGTCACACAAGTGTAATCAAGACAGTCCCACCAGCTACACTCCCCATGCACCCAAATGTCACACAAGTGTAATCAAGACAGTCCCACCAGCTACACTCCCCATGCACCCAAATGTCACACAAGTGTAATCAGAACAGTCCCACCAGCTACACTCCACATGCACCCAAATGTCACACAAGTGTAATCAGGACAGTCCCACCAGCTACACTCCACATGCACCCAAATGTCACACAAGTGTAATCAGAACAGTCCCACCAGCTACACTCCCCATGCACCCAAATGTCACACAAGTGTAATCAGGACAGTCCCACCAGCTACACTCCACATGCACCCAAATGTCACACAAGTGTAATCAGGACAGTCCCACCAGATACACTCCCCATGCACCCAAATGTCACACAAGTGTAATCAGGACAGTCCCACCAGCTACACTCCACATGCACCCAAATTCTAGGCCATCTGCAAAATATTTCAGTGCAGTTGCAAAGAAAATAATTCTGGCCTTGTTTTTAGCAAACACTGGGGGCAATACCTGATCATGGCGAATATCTGACCGCCATTACCCGCAACACACAACCTACCAAGGAAGTCACGTAATTAAAACGTAACACATAGTTGTCGGTATTTATCTGGCTAGTCCTAATACATAATACTTCACCTTTATATATGTCTACATAACACTGTCTGTGTACTTACTTCAATTTTCTGATGAGGATTCTTACATCAAAATCATCAGAAGTTTTGCCATCCTGATGTGGCAACTACATACAAAGGAACAGAATGGTTGCTGTAGTAGCTTACTGTGCGAAATAATAGGTAGCAGCACTTGAACAAACTTTTTATCACATACCGTTCATGAAATATTAAACGACCGCCATTACTCACGGTCGGCCATTCCCCCATTCTCCCCTACATAAGTTATATTTCTCTATCACTCCAGCCTAAATGGCCTTAGTCAAATCTCTCAATACAGCATTATGTAACAATCTCACTTCGCACGATACTTCAAGCCCCTGTACAAAGCTTTTGGTACATTTCCGACATTTTTTTTCCGGTGAAACTCACCGAAAGCAAAACGCAATATATTTTATATTTTTCCCTGTTGCGGCTATTTGATGTACCTGCGCTTTTTCCTGTGAACGTGTCCTACCAAACGAGCTAGTCAAATGAGTGAACAGAAGTGTTTTTTATCGGGTGTGCAAACAGCGTTTGTAACGAGGTCACGTAACACAGTACCAGAGCGTCTCGTCAATAAAAGCACTGCCACGTTGTTACTGAACACAGCAGTGCCATCTGTCTTTTGGAATTACTGACACCAGTCTCGTCCACATGAAGTCTGAGGGCAGTAGCTCAAATTTCAGGTCAACTGTGTTTTTCTTGAGGGTCTGTGTACTACCCAGGCACCAATTCAAAGGGTAAAGTGGCTGTCCTCTGACATCTAATGTCGAGGTTACCACTGCGTCAATCTGTGTACTGCCTCCATCATAAGACTTCATGGTGTGCATGGAAACAATTTTGTCTTCACCTTACAAACAACACACAACATTTTATAGTTGTGTTTCACCATCTACATGTGCACCAAACTTCACATGCATAGCTAAGTACAGATATATTCTGACGTCATGCAGCCGCCATGTTTTCTGTATTCTCCAAAACAAATTCAGGATCGTATATAAAGTTGCGCTAATTCAAGTTCATGTAATCTCATGTGGGAAAATTAAACAGTTGGGGTGACTAAACTAAGCAAAACAAGACAAATATAAATACACAATGAGGGCACAGTTCAGATTTTTCGGTGTTAAATCAGGTGGTACATGCAGTCACCACAGGGCTTTAAAGGGGGAAGTGTGTGTGCGTTCTGGTCATTAAGTAACTTATATAATGACACTTCATTAAGACAGTTCCAAATCAGACTGAACAGTCTGCCTGCAGTGTTTTGTACACAGTTTTAACACAGCGCACTCAACAACAACAATACCAGACAAGGTCATGCCACAGCCTGCACTGTTAGACTGCAGCTTCTGACCGCGCAGTCTCTGGTTCAGTGACGGACGCCGTCATGTGATATTTACCACTCACAAAGTGGCTCACTGAGGCAGGCTGTTCTCTCATTATTCTCCCAACTCCCCTGCCACCACCTGTCCACCACTGCCCTCCATACCACCTGTCACGTGCAGTACTGAACAAGCAGCACCTTATCACATCCTCAGCTGACGGCTTCACCTCTGACCGCAATTCGCTGACACTACATGCAGTGCTGTGAACAGTGTAATGACGTCACAGCCTGTGTACAGCGGCATGCGGCACAAAGAGCTGACCGCTGTACAGTGCCGTAACTGTTACGAGTCTAAATGTAATTGTGACGGTGAGTTCTGAGGATCAAGAAGGACTGCTGGAGTTTTGTGTACAGCTGGCACGATGGAACGGTGTGGTCAGTGCAGACTTTATACAGTGTGTGAGCACCCTGTACAATTGCATAAAACATTCAAGCAGTAATTATTCTCTAATCCTACCAAGCAATGTACAGCAAGCAGTGAGGCTCGGTATATTTATAGTATCGTACAGCCCTGAGGGTTTTGACTGCAGTCAGTATTGATATCTTGGGCTTCTGCGTTATGACACCGTGTAGTTAGGTAGGTGGGTACCGATGTGTCGCAATAACGCGAAGCCTCCATCCTCAGTGCAGAATAACGATAAACAGAATGTGACAGGGTAAAAACACACTGCACAAAATTTGAAAATAATTCAGCCATAATGAAGTAAATACACATAAAACAAGGAATTTATTGCAAACTACAGCAGTAAGTATAAAGTCCACATATTGCAATTTCCCTACATATGAATGACATACAAAATTCCCCATCACCAAAGTAAGCGGGTTCTCAAAATCACCAAAACCACCACAACAGGTCACTGGGCCCACGATGTGGCAGACCAATGATGATGACAGTGAAATGTGGCACTGATAAGTGACAGTGCTTGTGGCTGTTCGTTACAAACACAACAGATTGTATTGTGTTTGTGAAGATAACGGTGTTTGTGCTGCGGACTGTACAGTGCACAGGTACACTGTGTTGGATGTTCGGTACATTTAGTTACCACTATGCTTTATACAGTTAACGGTCCTTAGCCACGTCTTACCGTGTCCAGCCACTCAGCAAGAGCTTTCTTCCCGTAACTCCGCGCAACGTCACTCGCGGGCTGACCGTCATAACCCTTCACACTAACATCTGCTCCCCTCTCCACAAGCAGATTCACCACAGACAAATGTCCCCCCCGTGCCGCATCATGTAGTGGACTGTAGTGCCGCTTGTCCAGATGATCCACCTTCGCTCCCCAGTCAAGCAACAGACGGCACACATCCAGATGTCCATACAAGGCTGCTAGATGCAGAGCGGTACTCCGACCAGCATTAGCTCTGTCTACGTTAGCACCGCCCTCCAACAACACCCGCACCACCGCCACACGGCCATACCAAGCAGCATATATCAGCGGTGTGTTACGGTCCGTATCATTGTCAGTGCAGTTGTTATTGCTGCATTTGAACAACATCTTTACAGAGTTCACATCGCCGGATTTAGCAGCGTCAAGCAGATACCGGCAGACCTGTAGAAGAAATCGGACTGTATTGTGAGTACTGTGTTGTTAAGCTGCGTTAAGTACGTAGGCTGCCTCCGAGACACTGTATAGCAAGATACAGTACAGTTTTACAGCTATTCAACGAATAATTGTCTACATTTAACTATTTGACTCGTCTACACCATATCAACTGTGTACAAAAGTTGCTAATTTGGTTTTATGCAGCAGTTCTTTGGTTTGGTTCCCTGATGATGATCCCTTGGGAATCAAAACATGTAACAATAGTTCAGTGTGATGTTGTAATATAAATATCTAAGTAGCAGTACTGTGCACGCTGTTGGTCTGAGTGTTGCTAATTGCATATCGACATGCACATTATGAACAGTGTAAAGTGTGTGAGATACGGTTTGTGGGCACGCCTACATGAAAATAGTTCAGTGTGATATTGTAATATAAATATCTAAGTAGCAGTACTGTGCACGGTGTTGGTCTGAGTGTTGCTAATTGTATATCGACATGCACAGTATGAACAGTGTAAAGTGTGTGAGATACGGTTTGTGGGCAGGCCTACATGAAAATAGTTCAGTGTGATATTGTAATATAAATATCTAAGTAGCAGTACTGTGCACGGTGTTGGTCTGAGTGTTGCTAATTGTATATCGACATGCACAGTATGAACAGTGTAAAGTGTGTGAGATACGGTTTGTGGGCAGGCCTACATGAAAATAGTTCTGTGTGATATTGTAATATAAATATCTAAGTAACAGTACTGTGCACACTGTTGGTCTGAGTGTTGCTAATTGTATATCGACATGCACAGTATGAACAGTGTAAAGTGTGTGAGATACGTTTTGTGGGCAGGCCTACATGAAAATAGTTCAGTGTGATATTGTAATATAAATATCTAAGTAGCAGTAATGTGCACACTGTTGGTCTGAGTGTTGCTAATTGTATATCGACATGCACAGTATGAACAGTGTAAAGTGTGTGAGATACGGTTTGTGGGCAGGCCTACATGAAAATAGTTCAGTGTGATATTGTAATATAAATATCTAAGTAGCAGTACTGTGCACACTGTTGGTCTGAGTGTTGCTAATTGTATATCGACATGCACAGTATGAACAGTGTAAAGTGTTTGAGATACGGTTTGTGGGCAAGCCTACATGAAAATAGTTCAGTGTGATATTGTAATATAAATATCTAAGTAACAGTACTGTGCACGGTGTTGGTCCGAGTGTTGCTAATTGTATATCGACATGCACAGTATGAACAGTGTAAAGTGTGTGAGATACGGTTTGTGGGCAGGCCTATATGAAAATAGTTCAGTGTGATATTGTAATATAAATATCTAAGTAGCAGTACTGTGCACACTGTTGGTCTGAGTGTTGCTAATTGTATATCGACATGCACAGTATGAACAGTGTAAAGTGTTTGAGATACGGTTTGTGGGCAGGCATACATGAAAATAGTTCAGTGTGATATTGTAATATAAATATCTAAGTAACAGTACTGTGCACGGTGTTGGTCTGAGTGTTGCTAATTGTATATCGACATGCACAGTATGAACAGTGTAAAGTGTGTGAGATAAGGTTTGTGGGCAGGCATACATGAAAATAGTTCAGTGTGATATTGTAATATAAATATCTAAGTAGCAGTACTGTGCACACTGTTGGTCTGAGTGTTGCTAATTGTATATCGACATGCACAGTATGAACAGTGTAAAGTGTGTGAGATACGGTTTGTGGGCAGGCCTACATGAAAATAGTTCAGTGTGATATTGTAATATAAATATTTAAGTAAGTAACTGTACTGTGCACGGTGTTGGTCTGAGTGTTGCTAATTGTATATAAACATGCACGGTATGAACAATATAAAGTCAGACTGTCTGCAAACTGCGCTGTGTGTTGCACAATGAAAGGCATTTAGCGTTGTGTGTTTGACATGAGGCTGTTTGATGGCGGTGAGTAATGGAGCGTTGGAGTGAGGCAGGTGAAATTGGGTACGGAGACTGAATGTGAATATGGCAACACTGTACACTTAATGTATATTTGTATGTCAAGAAGTACAAACATGGCGACGATGCGAATTATGAGGTTATAAACGACAGGTTCAGTGCATACAGTAACTACAGATATTCAGAGGTTCTTCATCTTAATAAAAGAAGCAGACAAACACGTGACACTGTACGTCAGCGGACAACAAGAGCATTCCCTACGAGTTCCATTCCTAACTGCTTGTCAGATTGTTGACAGACAGAAATGGACGGAAGCTTCGTCAATATGCGATGAGCATTTACTACGCATAGGACTTTAGCGGCATCAGGAAGCAGTTTCACTTTTTCCTGAGCAGTGCAGTACATATACCCCCACCCCCACAAGATAACCTCTGCAGCCCTGTAATGTTTAGAGAAGTTACTTAGAGATCTCACAACAAGTGACCAAGATTACAGCATACTGTCAAAAGAACGGAATGCAGACCATAAGAACCCACAACAAATTTTAATATACTGTACGTTTGGAGGCCGTTCTCATTCATGGGCTCCGCGTAACGCGGTGACTAGCGTGAACCTTTATCTTCGCCACTCTTCCTAGATGTGACAGCGTTGCTTATTTTTAGAAATTTCATAAGCGTATATTATTCGTAACTGAAATGAGCTTAGAAAACAAGGCATTAAACGCTGTGATGCCGAAAACATTCTTCTGTCTTTGGTTATGTATATATGTCACAATGGCAGCACGTGCTACACACTAGATGTCATCGTAATGACAAGTGATGTTTATGTATATATGTCATAATGGCAGCACGTGGTACACACCAGATGTCATCATAATCACAAGTGATATTAATGTATATACAGGGCGTATACAAAAGAATGGTGTGGTTTCAAAAGTGAATAAAAAATTTATATATCACATTACACGGGCACAACATACACCGTCAGCGGCGGCAACTGTCCAAGTTTCACATGCGCTACCAGCAGTTCGCTTCTCATGATTACTGCGTGGCCGCGGGGCCAGTTTCAAAAATGGCGTTGCAGCAGGAGAAGACTTTCTGTGTGCTCCGTTTTGAAGTGACCAGATCTGTGATTACCTTCTCACTTGGCCGCCCCGTTCGCCAGATCTTACACCGTGCGATTTCTTTCTTTGGGGGTTCGTTAAAGACAGCGTTTATGTACCACCATTGCCTACGTCCATCCATGAAATTCGTGATCGGATAACGCATGCACTGCAGGCCATTACAGCGGACATGCTACACCTGGTCTGGGATGAGTTTGATTACCGTGTGGATGTGTGTCGTGTGACCCAGGGTGCATACATTGAAGGATTGTAATTATCAAATGAGAAACTTGGACAGTTGCCGACGCTGACGGTGTATGTTGTGCCCGTGTAAGGTTAGAAATACATTTTTATTCACTTTTGAAACCGCACCATTCTTTTGCGTATGCCCTGTGTATCAAAAGTGTAAAACGTGATACACACCAGATGTCATTGTAATCACAAGTGACGTTTATGTATATATGTCACAACGGCAGCACGCTGTACACACCAGATATCATCGTAATCACAAGTGGTGTTTATGTATATATGGCACAATGGCAGCACGTGATACACACCAGATGTCATCGTAATCACAAGTGATGTTTATGTATATATGGCACAATGACAGCACGTGATACACACCAGATATCATTGTAATTACAAGTGATATGTATGTATATATGTCACAACGGCAGCACGCTGTACACACCAGATGTCATCGTAATCACAAGTGGTGTTTATGTATATATGGCACAATGGCAGCACGTGATACAAACCAGATATCATCGTAATCACAAGTGATGTTTATGTATATATAGCAAAATGGCAGCAAGTGATACACATCTGATGCCATTGTAAACACAAGTGATATTTATGTATGTATGTCACATTGGCAGCACGTGATACACCCCACATGTCATCGAAATCAAAAGTGATGTTTATGTATATATGTCAATAGTGTAGCACGTAATACACACCAGATGTCATCGTAATCACAAGTGATGTTTATGTTTATATTGCACAATAGCAGCACGTGATGCACAACAGATGTCATCGTAATCACATGTTATTTTTATGTATATATGGCACAATGGCACCACGTGATACACACCAGATATCATCGTAATCACAAGTTATATTTATGTATATATGGCACAATGGCAGCAAGTGACACACCAGATGTCATCGTAATCACAAGTGATATTTATGTATACGAGTATATGGCACAATGGAAGCACGTGATACACACCAGATGTCATCGTAATCACATGTGATGTTTAAGCATTTGTTCCATCGTGGCACCTAGCCTTGTATCGCCACATATAAGCAATCATTATAACAATCACATATTGATAGCTACATCCTAGTGAGTTATTTCTTTATTATTGATGTCATAGCCATATACAGTACAGTTAAATGGGTTCTTTACATAGTCATGCACTATGTACAGACAGTAATTTGTTGAATATTGTTATGTATGTCAGTGACGTAACCGTTCAGTGGCGTCAGTAGATGACCTTACCCGATCGGTGGTCTGATCAGTAGTTGACAATGATATTGTTCTAGAGACTATATAAACCTTTTGTCGCCAACATCACGCTCTCATTTGGTTCTCACTTTTGGTTCGTCTGTTTAACTTGTCATTTGTTAAACGACACTTGCTTTCGTACTTCTGTATATTTTGTGGAAGAAAATTGAAGGTGATGTGAGTCACACACGTCACACTTATCAGCTAAGGAATGTTATGTTGAAGTGCGTTACTGAATTAAAAATTGTTTATTGTTTATTATACCTCGTAGGAGCCAGAGCGTTTTTGGATATGTCATAGAAGTTTATAATGAAAATTCCGAATCGCGAGTTTCTTGGAATCAAATTACAACCTTTCTCCTCCCAGAGAAAGACGTGGCAACATTGTAACTTGCAACGTGCACTGTGAGAACCCTCCATACGTTGTTACATGTTAGTTTGTTCCCAATTTGTTCTGTAAATAATTAGCATAACTATGTTACTAAACTAGCCTATGTCCAGACGTTCACTGTGATCCTCACAAAGCAAGCTCTGACGACTGCGTAGCTTTAAAGCAAGACGCAAATGAGCTTTCGTCTGACGCAACATTCATTTCATTCTGTAGTCTGTCTTACGACAGGTCCCTAATCTCTTCCAATATGAGTTCTCCATTGAGTGCGATCTAGTGCTTCCTCTTTCAATTTCCAGTACCTTCTTTTTTCCTTAAGGTCATCCAGTAGCTGCTTACGTCTTCTCACTCGTCTGCCCATCCTTCCTTCTTCCTTTCCTTCAATCACGTGTTTCAGAACGTAGTTCCTACGCAAGATGTAACCAATCCAGTTCGCCTTTCTTCTTTTTATTGTATGTACGATATTCCTCATCTCCTTGACTCTGTGTAATACTTCTTCATTTCTCACACGATCGGTCCAACTGATCTTCTCTATTCTTCTCCAGCACCACATTTCAAAACTTTCCAGATACTTCTCATCTACTTTCCGAAGTGTCCACGTTTCAGCACCATACAAAGCTACGCTCCAAATGTAGCACTTCACTAGTTTCTTCCTGAAATTTAAGTCTAGTTTGCTGGTTAAAATATTCTTCTTCTTGTTGAATGCTGCTTTTGCATGGCAATTCTGTATTTAATTTCACCTGTACACCTTGCATCATTAGTTATCATGCTGCCCAATAATTGAAATATTCCACATTCTCCAATTGTTTTTGATCAGTCATTATTTTCATTGTGGATGGTTGCCTTGAGATTCTCATTACCTTCGTTTTATCCACATTCATTTCCATTCCATAGCATCTTCCAATTTCAATTAGTCTATCAACCATGCCCTGTAGCACCTTTTCTTCATTAGTCAGTAGCACAAGGTGATCTGCATATTTCGCAGTGCGAATTACTTGTCCTCCTATTTCGAAGTCTCCAAATCCCTTATAGATCTTCTTTTTTGGGGTTTGAATACACTCGGCGACAAACAGCATCCTTGTCTAACTCTCTTCCAATCTGCATCTCCCGTTGGTCCAGTCGTATTTTGACACTCCGTTCCATATACAATTTGCTAATCAATCTTCTTTCGCACCAGTCTATCCCAATTCCCTTTAGGATCTGCATTAATTTGGTCCAGTTCACACGGTCAAATGCCTTCTTTCAGTGTACGAAGGAAGCATACAATTCCTCATCTATGACCAAGGTTCGTTCTGATATTATTCTCAGCATCCCAATTGCATCCTAGTTCCTTTTCCTCTCTTAAATCCAAACTGATCTTCTCCAAGCGCATCCTCAGTCCCTCCTTCAAACCTTCTTCTAAGTTTCACACTGTTGACACCGTGCATCTTCGTCATATTAAATTAAGTTATAAACCAACTGATGCACACCAGACACTCCACCGTAGTACTCCTCACCGCACAACACGTAGTACACTCCGCTCCACGCAAAAACATTTCATATGCTTTTAATACCACACGCCAGCAGTTCCACAATCTACCATCTACAGTGCTTTTATAATTTTACAACTTTTAGCGAATCTTTTTACAGGATTTTAACTTATGTTTCAAAGTGCAGATAGAATATTTTAAATCATGTGTTGAAGTGACTGTAGCTTTTAGCAAAAAAAACCCCTGACGATGATCCTAGGATCGAAACACTTGTATGGGTACAATTTTAACAATTTTATAATAAAGCTACTTAAAAAGTGGTTTTAGTGTGCATCAGTTGGTTTGTAACTTAACTTCTTCTAAGTATTCTCGCTACTATATTAGCTGCATGTGCGATGATGCTGATTGTGCGATGGTTGCTGCATTTTGTAGCTTTGGGTTTCTTCTTGAAGGCAATCATTGTAACTTCAATGAATTCCTTGAGCCACTCTCCGGTTTCATATATGTTGTTAATCAGTTGTGTCTTTAGTCTGAGACAATCTTCTCCAACAATTTGAGTACATCCCCTGTAGCCTTCTTATCCCTCATCCCCTTGATAGCTTTTTTCACTTCACTTTGCAAAATATAAGGGCCTTTATCGTCTTCATCTACTTCATTTTCAGTTTCGATTTCTAGGTGTTACGGTCAATCAGCTCGATCGTAGAGCTCTGTGATATACTTCTCCCAAATTTGCAGTACTCGTCTCTGATCTATTATTATATTCCCTTGAGAGTCATCGATGCCAATGTTTTGAATTCCATGGTTTTCTTTCCAACCTAGCTCCTTTGCCTTCATGTATATTACATCATAACGTCCTGTTCTTTGAAATTCTATGATCTTGTCACATATTCTCTCCAGATATTCCTTCTTGGCGTTGTCCGTCGCTCTTTTCAATTCGTTCTTCAGTCTTCTGTAGTTCTTCCTTCCTTCTTCGTTGTTGACATTCTTGACTCAGCATCGTGACTAGAAATCCCTCGCTTTCATTCCCCAATTGAAACCGATAAAAGTTTGACATTTATAAGATTTAGAAGTGTACAGTACAATTAGGACTGTGATTGTACCCTAATCTGGTGGCAGCTGTACGAAAGTATCCTACAAATAGCTTAGTCTAGCTAGGTCACGACTAACTATAACGGACTTCCAATCCAGGTGTTCACAGAAGGTAGCCACTCTCCACGGATAAACCACCTTACATCATCAAGTGTTTGACGACACAGACGTTCTACACGTGCACGTCACGTGGTGAATTCCGGTGTTCAGTTATGCTGTGTCCCTTGAGACATGCTGATACATTAGTTTTTGAAACCACCCTGTATTATTAAGCATCCCTTTTTTTCAATGAATTATCAAGTTGTTTACAGTTCAACTGCTGTTCAAAGACAGTTCGTCCTCACTATCCTCCAACTTAACTAAGGCCCTGTCATTGCCATCTGTCCCACATGTCTTCTTACAGGCACATCCAGTTCACTGCCACTGACAGTTACTAACCACAACTGGCACGTCGACAAGCAGATACAAACAGCACGTACTGTAACAAACCACTGCTCACTGTGTACAGTAGTGTGGTCTGTTGTGTGCGAAACATAAAGACAGGTTCGTAATTACTACGTACGGGCAAGAAGAAATTCGTGTATTCTAACACTAAAATTTCGTAATTCATCCAATTACGTGAGCCTCATCTCACCAACATCACATCATTGAATGACACCGCAACTCTTTTTATGTGTTTCCATTGGCTCAGTATTTGACGCCGTGCAATGTACAAAGTCCTACTAAATGTGCTAAAGTCGCTGTATAGAGATTGTGGTCATGTTACAGAGAAACAACGCCTTATTCAGGATTCAGTTCTTATGGGATGTGATGTTAGCATGGAACCTCGTTGACGTAAGCTCCTTATGTATATTTCCCACACAAACACTGATGATGGAGGCAGCGCAGGCCTACAAAATCTATACTAATAGCCGGAGAGATTTCAGTCCATTTACTCAGTCCGACATCTTCTATCTTATATGTACTTACATGTTCTGGTGTGTCACACAGCCTTTGTATCGTCTGGTTCAGTGATTGCACTGTCTTTTTTAGGCCATCGATGTCAGTCTGCAGCTGTGTCTGTGTCTCGTTGTTACTCTTCAGAACTTCTTCTTTAACTTCTAATTGTTTCTTTAAACCACTGATGACCGCTTCTGACTGCTTAAGTTTGCTGGCTGCAGCTTGCGATATATTAAATTGTTTTGTCAGTTTTTCCTGTATTTGCAAACAACACAGTGATACTTGTAACGTTATATCACACACACACAAACAACACATTGGTACTTGTAACGTTATATCACACACATACAAACAACACATTGGTACTTGTAACGTTATATCACACACATACAAACAACACAGAAGTACTTGTAACGTTATATCACACACACATACAAACAACACACAGGTTCTTGTAACGTTATATCACACACATACAAACAACACAGAGGTACTTGTAACGTTATATCACACACATACAAACAACACAGAAGTACTTGTAACGTTATATCACACACACACAAACAACACAGAAGTACTTGTAACGTTATATCACACACACACAAACAACACAGAAGTACATGTAACGTTATATCACACACACACACAACGCAGTGTAACATATGTCTTACTAAGTAACTGGCAACACGGTTTGTTTAAAACTAAAGCAATTTCAAACAATTTCAGTTCTACTTAACATTTTGTTACGTTATAAAACATAATGACGATCTTCATGATTTGCAAAATATCATTTGTGTGTTGAAATGAAGAAGAGTGTGATGGGCGGGGAATGCTGAATTTATGGCGGAGATGAGAGTGTCATGTAGGGTTTGGTGGGGAAACTGAGGGAAAGGGACCAAGAGGAATACCTAGGCGTAGATGGAAGGATAATATTAAATTGGATCTTAAAATAGGATGCAGTACGTGGACGGTATTGATGTGACGCACGATGGAGACATTGCGAGCTTTTGTGAGCACGGTAATTAAATTGCGGGTTCCTTAAATTGCAGGGAGATTTTGACTAGCTGAGTAACTACTAGCTTCTCAAGGACGACTGAGACCGCGGAGTTAGTTATTTAGTTAAAACCAAACAACAATTTCTCACATTTTTTTGATACTGTGTACGAAATAAGCTGATTTTGACTGTTGCCTTATCTCTGACTACACAAATGTTACAGTCAAATGCTGTAACTGCACAGTTTATATATGTTTGTACTCAAGACACGGTAACATACGTATTTCTTAATATCACGAGCAGTTTGTAAAAACTGCATATATTTATATAACTACTCACATCACAATTGCCAGCCCGAAGTTCGTTCTCGTGATTCAAGTCTCTTATACTCACTATATCTCGCTTCAAACGAGATATTTCTTCCTGCAGTTGACTGCACTGATCAGACACTGCAGCTGACTGCCGCAGTATCAAAACCACAAGCAGCAACTGCAGCCAGAGTGTAACGCGAACCATTGGTGGTGCTCTGTAAACAGAGAGGTGGTTAGATATTGCAGCTAAAACAAATGCACATAAGTCTATGAAAGTATACTATAAACATAGTGTTACATAGTGCCACATGTTTCGGCCAGTCATGTGGCAATCCTCATGGATGTGCTTTACGAAGGATGGATACATCGAGATATTACAAACGTTTGTGAACCAAAGCACAGATATAAAATATTATATTTTAAAAACATCACACGGTTAAAAATACGTATCAAAGGATAAAATCCAGCTAAAATATTTTGTGATTAATTCTGATATGTTACGAATGATGTATGTAGATGTTATGTAATGATGTATGTAGATGTTATGTAATGATGTATGTAGATGTTATGTAATGATGTATGTAGATGTTATGTAATGATGTATGTAGATGTTATGTAATGATGTATGTAGATGTTATGTAATGATGTATGTAGATGGTATGTAATGATGTATGTAGATGGTATGTAATATGTCACCAGCCCAAAAGAAAGAAATGAGTGTATGTAGGAGGTTATTGATAATATATTGGTACATAAACATTATATATTGCAATATGGAGATGAAAAGTCTGTCAGTGAAATGCGTACCAAACAAAAGACTGTTGATGATACTGGTGCGGCAAACCGCTCTGTATTTTAATTACAACTTTCAAAATTGCAAAAGAAGTATTCGGATCAGAAACACAGTCCGGCCAAAATACCGTTTTGTACAAAGCACTTACAGTCAAAACACACAAAACCTCGGCAATGGTGTTAATATCTGCAGTTGCTGTCACACACACTGCTATGCGCTCTGAGCCAGTTACATAAATGTCAGTTATATTTACTGACACACGTTATCAACTGCATATTAGAACGCGTTCTTGAGAACGGAAAAGGTGTGGCAGACTAAGTAAGATCAGCACGGTCAGTGCGACAAGCAGCCTACCGTATCTCGCAATATTGATGGCCTTTACAGCTACATTTTCCTCCTTCTGCAGTATATTATGTCCACAAACAAACATTTAATAACGTTTCTGCCTATAAATCTCTCACGACACTCTCATGCCTATTTGCTGTCCCACTGCCAGTTCCAAACACTTGCACATCTCGGTACATCGTCAGCAGCAATACGATGTCTGTGTAGCTACCGTACTTACACAACAATACGATGTCTGTGTAGCTACCGTACTTACACTACAATACGATGTCTGTGTAGCTACCGTACTTACACTACAATACGATGTCTGTGTAGCTACCGTACTTACACTTCCAATATGGCGTCTGTGTTTTGACTGTCTGTACTGTAACATGTACAGTTAGCAGACCTATTCAAATTTGTTTCAATGTATTATGTTAAGAATATGAATTGGGTTGAAATGGCTTATGAGGGTTCAATACCGCTATATTGTGAAGGCTGTTCTGTATTCCTATTACATGCACAAGCTAACTGTTAAGTACCTTCGATAGGCTGTCACTTGTACCGCAGCCGTTATCAGTAATTATGTCCATTAACCTGGTAGTTCCATGCAGCGTATCCTTCTATAGAAGCTCACATTCACTCACTTATTCCAGCAGTTTCACAAATTTTTATGAAAACCGAAGTTTTGTTACCTTGTTCTCAGCAGCCCACAACTTTTCCCAATACGCAGACCGAACGGAACTATAAATGTTGTACACAAACTGTGTCTTTAATTTCCAGTTTAGTATTAAACTTAAGGTCACTATCTGCATGTATGTCATGCAAAATTATTAGGCCCCTGACATGTATAACAGTTTGCCATTGTGAACATGTAATGTGTACAGCTGCTCTGTATCGCCGTGTATCTAGTATGCAAGCTGTTGGAGCGACCGGCATTAACTGAAAGTGCCGATAAGATACACAGATCAAATGCGTCTATTTATTTTACAAAGTAACTTAAAGCAAACAAATCATCAGTACTTACAGAAAGTCGTAGACAGTTTGAAATACATACAAACAAAAATACCTCAAAACAATATCAATACCACATTGAAGAGAGGCTTCATACAGACCAGCGAATAATTCACAGTTCTGTGCCGGTACAAGAGAAGCACCAATCAGACTCCAGCACTACCAAGGACTTGAACGACCCCCACTATATAAATATGTGTCGAAACATAATTTTGAAATACAATTTCACACTGTTATCACCGTGCATTTCTATGAATCAAATTAAAATAAAGTAGTTAAATAGTGCATTTGTCGGTCTTTTTATTTTAATTTGAAATACAAGTCGAAAACTAAATTTCGACGCTCATTCCACGGCGATTCGGAGCACAGCCTTCGGCCTTCACACAAGCAGATTTGTGCATATGCTAGATGTCTCTAAATGTTGTGCATATGTAGTACTGTACAGTGTATACAGACATCCAGTCTATGTAGAGTTCTGCTTGTGCAAACACTGTACAATGTACACCACATACTTTGATCTCACCTAAAAACACTACATGACAGTAAATTAAGTTGCACGCTCCATGAAGCTGAGTCATCCTTGTAAAGCTAGCAGTTTCTTGGCTAGTCCAGAAATTCCCCAAATTTTATGTAAGCTGAATGTACATTGTTGTGTATAGAAGGGCTTTCCTCTGGTCCCTGTACTGAGCCAGATGAATCCAGTGCACACCTTCACATATTTGAGATACAGTTTATTACTATCCTGTAATTGATATTCTGGTCACAGTATTCAAGTCTGCTGGCATGTGGTTCTGTACTGTGGGGTGAGTACTTCAGTACGTGGAGTGGAAAAAGTGCTTTATAAAATCAGGGGTGTAATGTCCACTATGTGCATATTTTTTTCCAACTTTCTGTAGTTCAAGTGCTGGTCTCTGCCAGAATCTAGAAACATTACCATATACATTTCTAAGTGTAAATTATGTTTCTTACAGATGTTGCCACAGTCTTTGTTGGTTCCTTGTGTCAGGATATGTGATGCTGTACACAGTGTATCGTCTTCACTTTGTCAGGTAAGTGGATGTGGCTTTGGGATCGGAATGTAAATCTTCATATTGCGTATTTGAGTTTGAGTTCTCTTATGGATTGTGGTGATCTAATTTTTTGTTTTTCACTTCCTGTGTCAAATGGCAGTGATTAAGTTACTTTACATGCAAAGTAAGTTTTCCTCTGATAAGACAGTAACCCTGTATTGAAGGCTGGAGGAGTGCAAACTTACAATTTGTGGTGCACAGGAAACAGGTCTGGAATGATATTCATCATAATCTACATTTATACCAAATGCTAAACTTGATAGAATTAAATTATGCTTCTGCACTAATTGGTGCTGCTATCTGGAGGAACTGTTTGAGGCATGGTTGGATGCTGAAGTACTGGCTGAAGCTATCTTGTACTGATGCCATCTTTTGTTGCTGTTTGAAAATGACAGAGAAAATGGCAGGTTTATGCAAAAGGTCAGAACAGCAAGTGATAGCCTTTAATGGCGTTTAAAAGAATTTTAATTACATGTTTACGTTCCATGTTTGCAAAGTTTTTACATGTTTCAGAAATTCTTCCTTGCAGTGCCACACATTTCTTCTACATCTTCTTTTATAGATTAGGCTGCTTAATGAGATTGCCATTTACTTTGTTACTGCATGGCTGGTGCCATTCCTCAATTCAATTATCAATTTGTGTTGTTCATATCATCATTACATTGCAATCAAGTTCATTTATATCACCTAATATAGAGACCAAAAACTTATGGAGCAGAGTCCCTTATGAGAAGCTAGGAGTTACTCAGCAATTTATTTTATTTTATTTTATTATATGGAAGATGAAGATAAATAAAATAAATATCCTAACCTAACCTAATGACCAATATGACTAAATATAACAGTGAATTAATATAATAACATGGATGTCAGTGATATGTTTGCTTTAATTACAGGGAAAATATAAGTGGCATATCAGGTGGTTTTGAGCCAGTCTCTTGGTAATGCTCCATTTACTTTAAAACAACTGAGAATCAAGATTTTTAAATGGCACTTATAAGTGCTGACAACAAGGAACTATTGCAGACGTGGTATCAACTGCATGGTCGTGCTCAACCACCTTGCTACAGATTGCAGCGTACAGACAGACACATTGCAATATTTAAGGTTTGGAATAAAATTTATATTTTTATCCAGAATAGAGATAATTGATGGAGTTGAGGGGTTAAATTAAAGCCATGGGTCTTCTACCCACAACAGTTCGCATTTTTTATGTTGGCTTTTTTCACTTACGCTTATGAATGAGGAGATTCTGGGCATAATGTTTGGTTGGATGACATTAGTTTCTACCAATAAATAAATACATATAAATAAATATAAATAATTAAATAAATAAATAAGTATGTATATATATGTGTGTTAAGTAAATAATTAAGTATATTAATAAATAAATAACGTAACCTAAAGACCAAAATTACCAAATCAGAAAAAGGTTGAAAACCACTGTTCTAGTGAGTGTCTTTGTTGTACTTGGTGTTTGACAAGCATGACTGTATTCCAGTCTTACCACAGAATTCTTCTGTATGTCTTTTTAAGTGAATTATATTGTGCTTTGTATTATATTTTTTGTAGGAAAAGTCACCAGAGGAGAAGGAGAGGACACTGGCGTTAACAAGAGAATGGACTGTTTGCTGTCTTGGTAAACCTTTTCCTACAGGAAATAAGGGATACTTACCTTACCACTGTCCTGGAAGAGGTTCATGTTCAAGTATAATTTTTATAATTTAAAAATAATAAACCTTGTGTGAAGTATGTGCATTGTGTTATTATTGTTGATAATACACTACAGTGCGTAATAAAATATGACGTTAACCAAATAATGTCAAGGTTAAAAAATTAAGAAGGAAGGGATTGGCAGGGCGTATAGCATGCACATGCAGTTTTGGAAATTATATGCTTTGTAGGGCAGAGAAACTGAATGGAAGAGAAAGCATTTCACTGATCGTTGTTCACAGCTCAGTGGAAGAGATTAGTTGGAGGGCCTAGACATAGATGGAAGATATTAACATCATCTTACAAAAGGTGTGTTATTGCTGATGGGATTGATCTGGCTCAGGGTGCTTGTAAACCCAGAATGAATGTCCATGCTCTATGTAATGTGGGAAGCTTCAGTACATGTTGGGCAACTGCTTGCTACACAAGAAGGCAGTGCTGTGTGCTGCATGACCAAAGAATTGTCCATCAATTTCTGGCAGGGAAAAGTATTCTCTCATCTTCAAAGCATCCAGACAACCTCTGAGGCCAGCCCAGCCTCCTATTCAGTCCATACTCAGCGTAAAGTGGCTGGGCCAGGGAGAATACCACTTATCTGTGTCTAGTACCAGGCGAAGAATGTGTGGAGCTGTATTTGTTGTACCTCCACACCCCTCTATACTCTCACTGTGTGGTGCTTAATGACACATGGAGACAGCTTTACGCTGTATGAAGTGTTTTCATGTTAATGAATTTAGTTGCTCACAGCACAAACTGTTGTGTGAACAGTAGGAGGTGGATTGCCATTTAAAATAATGTACTTGTTCTCAGGCAACATGACAAAATGCCTTTCCAATTGACGAAGAATGACCGTGTGGTCAATGTCTGTGCGCACTGTGGTCTGGGACCTCAGTGACTTCAGGCTGAACTTGTATTTTGTATTACACTTTGTGTTGTTGTTGTTTTGTGTGTTGACTGTTGTGTAACATGGGGCAATGCTGCAGCTTTAGTGTGTTAGTGTTGTGTGTACTGTGAAGAAAATATCAGCATCAGAATTGAAGTTTTTTTATTCATGTAGTCATAGTTATGGTGTATGTATTTAGTTTATTTCATGTGGTGACAGTTGTCTATAATGTATGCAATCATTTTTACTTAAAGAACATTCAACATTGTAAGTAGTTTTCAGTGTGTGATTGTCCTTGTGATATCATTTTAGTAGAACTTTGAATTTCATCATATGTGGTCCTGATGCTAAAATGTGTATTTATACTGATAATGTCTGTAACCAGGAAGTGTTTCAGGTCTTGTTTCCTCGGTTTGTTTGAGAGGGAAAATATGAAACACTGTGTACACAGTTGGTGGAAAAAGAATGTAGTATTAATACTTGTCTTAAAAACATACTGCACTTCCTGTAATTCAGCTTTCCCAACGTGACATTTTCATCGAAACTTCACCTGTTCTTTATATTCTTTGGTACAGGATTTGAGGTACTCACAGTAGTGAGGGTTCATAATGTTGCCTGGGTTAGGACACCGTGTAGTCTGGTACATGGTTATGAATGTCTTGGAGGTGCATTCTGGGCCTGTCTTCACAGGCAGTCGAAAGATGTTGGCAGTATGTGCTGACCGAAACCTGAGTAACCACCATGCAGACTACAAGGTCCCATAACCTGGAAGACTGTAATTTGAATCTTAATATTCTGTATTTTTCGTGCATTGAATGACTTACAAATCAACTGAATATATGTATTAAGCAATAAATATAACTTATTATGTTATGTTATATTTTGATCTGAGGAGAATGTCGGAGAAAATATAATGTAAAATAATATTGTCTAATAAGTGTATTTAGTAGGTTTGTAATAATTTCGAACCTCGTAGTTGTTGTTGTTGGTTTTTTTTATTATTATTATTTTAAAAAAGCGTCAGTATGAATGATGTCGGATGAAGAAGAGGGTATGGCAAAGCAGGACGGTGCTATGCCGATGTCATGCTACATAGTTCGATAAGTTACCACCAGGAGCATGCTTCACCCACAGCCAGTGAGGTATGACGACTACAGTAACGCACGAAGACGCCGCATTCGGCGGTGTAGTTTTACGTTTCCACGGAGTTCCTAATCTGTCAAATCTGTGGTCGAATGGAAGGACATCTGTGCATCTGTGCGACCTTAGGTCGCTATTACTGTAGTTGGGTTGTGGCGGTGAATGGTGTTGATAGTTTATTTACTCTGTGTTTGGTAGCTTGTAAAAATTATTAATCAGTAATGCTCTGCAGTGAAATGGCGTTTCACGTTAAGAAACGGCGTGTCGTAAATACACGCATTTTGCATTGTGGATTTAACCATATTCGTAACCTAACCTATGAATGAGTGTTCATGCCGACTTCAATAAGGTTTTGTTAAAATTACTGAATTTCGGGGTATATATATATATCAAAGCTTATGTTTATGATGACTGTTAAATGTAATTTTTAAGAATTAGCGTTCCAGAAAAAATGTCAAAACAAACAAAGAGGAAGATCACTGTAGAAACAACCCTGAATAAAAATAAGGATTCACAAAGGAGACCAAGTGTTTTTGAACGTTTGGGAACAAAAGCAACATCTTCCAGTAGTACAAACCAGAGTAATAATGACAGTTTCTGCAGACATTGGGCCCAGAACGGAAACTGCCCGTATGGAAAGAACTGCAAGTAAGTTTATCAATGGCTAATCTAGTGGGTAGCATAATCTATATACAGAATGTTTCTACCAATAATCTTGAAAGAGTGATAATACAAAATCAATATATCTCAGATGATGGATAGTTTCCAATATAATGTTCTGAATTTTTGCGTCTTTACACGTGAATATCTGAGTGCATTCCAGCTGTCAGTGCCAACTTTATTGCACTAAAATGTCATATTGTACAGTTCTCACAAGAACTTCTAGTAGACGACTCTATTCAGTGAAACATGGAAGGGCGTAGAGTGATCAGGGGCACTGGAAGAGTTTATGAAGTTGAAGGGTAGCCCATCAAGTAATATAAATGGAGGGGTCATGTTTCTGAAAGTAGTTTGGTTATCCATTTCAAGTTATAATCAGGATTATTGTGTGTAAAATTATTAATTAAATATTAACAACTCAACTATCTTTGTAAAATGTTTTGTAGTTTTCTTTATGTCTGGCTGAGAAATGTCTCTGGATGTTTAAATCAGTTTTTTTTTAAATGACAAGTTAGTGGCCATATTGCAGACTGCAGGGTGTTCAGCATGGTATATATTGTAGCAAATTTGTGGTGCAATTACTTTATAGTTTATTTATAACAAGGACATGTTACAATAAAAGTTTTTTTTCATTACAGATATGCAAATACTCATACATTGATTAGTCCATCAAAGCAACGAGCAGCAAAGAAGGAAGGTGACACTAAACCAAAGCAGGTGTGAGAAACTTTTTTGTGTGATGAAAATGAAAAGTCTGTTTTGTAAAGATAGAATGGAGTGCACCTATATTGACCAGTGATATTTCCTAAACTTATGTAATTGCTCATCAGTATGAGGCTTTGCAGTTTTTGTATACCCGTCTGTTTGCTTAAAAATATAATGAAGATGGGAATATAAATTATATTAACACATGTGCAATGCGCCAGAATATTTTCGTTCGTATGCTATTATTTTAATTTTGTACGTAGATGGACAAAAAAGGGGAGTGGAGAAGACTACATAACGAGGAACTGATGATCTGTACTCATCACCAAATATTGTTCAGGTGATCAAATCGAGAAGAATGAGGTGGGCGGGGCATGTAGCACGTATGGGTGAGGGGAGAGGTGCATACAGGATTTTGGTGGGGAGACCTGAGGGAAGGAGACCACTTGGAAGACCCAGGCATAGTTCACCCTAGTACAGGCCATGAAGGCCCAGAGGGGGAGTAGAGATATAGCTCTACTCTTTCTTTAACCTCAGCGCTAGATGGGGGTGGGTGGTCAATGCCACACCCCGGCCACTTTACCCCCGGGAATGACCCGGTACCCATTTTACAGGAGGCTGGGTAGGCCCCAGGGCTGGTCTGGACGGGAGCTGAAAATCTCACCCCCACCAGGATTCGATCCCTGGACCGTCCAGCTCGTAGCGAGTCACTATACCGACTGAGCTGTCCTGGCCCACATGCCATAAAGAGAAACCTAAATATACTTTCGGAAATTATTTCTGTAATGTTCTTAATTTCAGACTCATAGTTCCAATTCTAAATTAAATAGTAAGGATGATTTGAATAAACGGCTCCATTCAACTGTAGTAGTGAAGAAGACACACAGCCCAGACCTAAACTGGGAAAACTGGGACCAGACAGACTTGGAATATGAAGATGAGAAGGTGCTAGAGAAGAGAAGGCAGTTATTGCAGAGAGAACTGGAGCTGCAGATGAAGAGAGAGAAGGAAGAGCAGCAAAGACAGAAGAAAGACAAGAAGGTTAAGAAGGTACCACTATACAAACATGTAACTGTTTTGTTTCCTGCCATGGACCTATTACAGAACACCTGGAGTCCTTATGAAATTGACTTTATACTCGTGTCAGTGATAACACTTTGTGAGCATATTTGATTGTTAAATTCATAGATTATTCCTTTAAATTCTTAATAAGATGCCATATGATGTATGTAAAGCTTACTGTTAGTGACATCTGTTACAAGTGTAATGATCTTGATGGGGACACAGCTATAAATTTGAACTGAAATGCAGTCAATCCTCACTATTCGCAGGGGTTAGGTTCCTAGAAAACCCCGAGAATACGGAAAACGCGAATACGGAACTTTTTCACTTGCACTTGCACTATGCTTGGATGCCATTATTAATTACAAAAATAATGAAAAACGAGAGCCTGAGAACAAGGAAGCAGCCTCTCCTTGCTGGAGCCCATCCGTGACCTGCGTGGTAGGTGTCTCGAAATTTTTGGCCTGCTGCGTATGGCCGTGAATAGCTGCGAGGTGCCCGTGAATGTCAAAAAATGGGTTTCACTTTATTTCGCGCGAATGAGCGAACCTGCGAACACGAAACGTGCGGATAGCGAGGATTGACTGTACAGGGGCATTATGGATATATCTGCATGTTCATGATTCAAGTCCTCTGTGATGTGTTTACTCTATACAGGGGATCAGCAGCTCATCATCAACATCTGCCAGCTCAAGCAGCTCAACCGAATCGAGCTCTAGCAGTGATGATTCAAGTTCCACTTCAAGCTCTACATCTGCGGATTCTAGGAGGAGGAAGATGAAGAGCAAGAAACTGAAACGTGATTCGAGTTCATCAACTTCAGAAGCAGACCGTACATCGAAGAAGAAATCTAACAGGTAATGGGCTGAACTTCTTGCTGACAAAGAGTGTTGTGAAGAGTCTGTTGGATTTTTAATCGTGGTGAACATTGTCATGTCTCTGCATGTATGCCAGTTACAATTTGCATATGCAGCTTTATGTAGAATGAATTACATGTACAAATGGGTCGTGCTGTAGGCAAATAAGTACAAAGTTATTGTATATCCTATGTAGGATATACAATACATATACTATACATGAAGGGGATCTTCTGCCTTTGTTATCTTTACAAATACAATCTTTAGAAAGATGTTTAATGCATGTTTACCAAGTTTAACCACAGACTGCAGTAGAGTATCTGATGTAAGTTTTATTTTTGAAGGTGAAAATTATGACAGTATACACTCTGCAAAATTAGGGGTTCTCACAGCAGTGCTGTTAAAGATTCCATTCTTCTGTGATGTGACGCTGTGTTGTTGGGCCCAGCTGACCCAACAACACAGTGTCACATGCCACAAGAGTGGAATCTTCAATCTACACTCTGTTCATAAACAAGTGTGGTGATGGAAGTAGTGTTCCACTTCTGTATTCTGGAGGCAAACATTTGTAGGAAATGCCTAGATTTTTAGGGGAAATTTAAAGAAAGTTGAGAACTGCTGAATGTTGTAAGCCGTCCTTGTGGTGGCACATTTCCTTCACTTTCCTCTTATCATTTGTTTATTAAAACGAAGTTCAGTGTGTTTTATGTCTGGATAAGTGATCTGAAGTAGCTTGAGAAGTGATCTGAAGTAGTGTGAAAAGTGATCTAAAGTAGCATGAGAAGTGATCTGAAGTAGCATGAGAAGTGATCTGAAGTAGCATGAAAAGTAATCTGAAGTAGCATGAGAATAATAATAATAATAATAATAATAATAAAAGTGATCTGAAGTAGCATGAGAAAGCAATCGTGAATAAACGTGATGTCATTTTTAAAGGTGATGCAATTGACTAGGTTGGTGTAGTTGTAACGCACCAGACTCTCTTTTGGGAGGTTTATTGCTTAAATCGGAGCCAAGACATTGGCTATTGTGACAGGTTTTTCATGGTTTTTCTCAGTCCCACCAAGTAAATGCTATCATACATTCCATACTGTGTCTGCCGACAGGTCCATAGTCTTTTCCAAAGTGAGTTCTGCACAGAGTGCAATGTAGTGCTTCCTCTTTCAATTTTCAGTATCCTCTTGTTTCTGTAAGGTCATCCATAGCTGCTTACGTCTTCTTCCTCATCTTCCCATTGCTGCTATCCTTCCTTCTGTCTGTCCTTCAACAATGTGTTCAGAAGGCAGCCTATGCAAGATGTGACCAATTAAATTCTATAATGATACCTTGATTACATCATGACCCCTTCCTTCCATATCCTTTCTAATTGATCACTCATCAGTCTTTTTACAGTTGAACACTCTATTTTGTGCTGGTTATAGCATTATAAAACAAACCACAAAGCCACAAGGGTCAGATAAAATGCCACTTTTGAATTTACAGAAAATTTATCGCTTAGAAGTAGGGGATTGAAGTGAGCACAAATTCTTATTTAAGAATCTCATGGACTGTTTTCATTCCTGAATTGATAGGGGTGGCAAGCCTGCAGTCAAGGGGGGAAATTCCTCTCTGTTAGCAAAAAGGCATCATTGGTTCGAAGAGGAGAGGACCAGCGTTCATCTTCAACAAAGAGGCGAGAATCATCCCCACCAGCAAGAAAAGCGCCCCCTCCTGCCTCGAAAGCAGGACAGCCATCGACAAGGAGACGGTCACTAACTCCTACAGGACGTAGCAGCAGTGGGCATCGGCGAAGATCTCAGACCCCATCACATTCTAGTGGAAGCAAGAACAAGCCTGCTGTATCTGCCCGTTCATCTCTCAGCACGAAACAACCAGGTAACACTACATTATGGTCCAGTGGTTAGCACGTCTGTGAATTTGGAAGGGCGTGAATTCTTCTGAATGGTGAAAAAATCTTTATTCAACTGATGCCTTTAATAATGATTGTTGGCTCAAACCAGTCAAATTTGGCAGAAAGAATATCTGATTTTCTAATGGCTGTTACTGTAGTGCGCTACCCTGTTGTGGAAATTTTGCAGTTAAATGTCTCATGTCTGGTATATTCATTGCCTGTTTTGTGTAATTATTAAAGTTGAGGTAACTATGTGAGTCGCTGACAGTTACTTGAATGTTTCACTTTCTTTCGTTTTGTAGGCATAAAGCATCAGTCTCCAAGACGAAATCGATCTCTTTCTCTTGACCGGAAGGACAAACACAATAGAAGCGTGTCCCCACGTCCATCAGCAAGAGATCGTGATCGTGACAGAGAAAGAGACAGGGAGAGAGACAGAGACAAAGAAAAGGACCGGGAACGGGAGAGAGAAAGAGAACGTGATAAAGAGAAGGAACGTGACAGAGAGAGAGAGAAGGAGAAAGAGCGAGAGAAGGAAAGGGAAAGAGAAAAAGAAAGAGAAAAGGAAAAGGAGAAAGAACGAGAGCGTGAGAAGGAGCGTGAAAGAGAAAAAGATCGTGATCGTGGGAGAAGTCGATCTCCAAAAACTAAAGGGAAAGATCGCTTATCTCGTTCTCCACGAAGAGAATCGAGGCCGCTGAAAGACCCGAGGAAAAAAGATTCTCCAGACTCGGGCAATTCCAAGGACAAAGGTTACAGGTAAGAAAGTTATATCTATACCATATCCTACAGTTGCCAACTGTGCACAGCATGGCATTTTTAAGTGTAGCTTAGACTTTCACATTTTGAGGTTAAAATATTATAATATTACTTTCTTTATAACAACATGTATTACCGCCATCTTGTACACAATATTGAAGTACAATGTAACAAGCTTTATAAGACTCCCAACACGTTTCGGTGTCACATCACACCATCCTCAGGGGAGACACACAGAACACTTAAAAATACACAAGACTAGTTGGTTAGGAATTCATTAAAAACATGTTGTTAAAATACCTCATGACACTGTGTGTTAAAATATTATACAAAACATGCTGATGCATTGCAAATTGTTCATCGACAAATGTGCCAAGAAATGTGGTGTAGCAGAGTACAAGCATCAGGTTTTATTATTTTAGCCTGCTATTGACCTCGTCTGGAATGTTTATTATATTGTACTTCAATATTTTGTACGAGTTGGTGGTAATACACGTTGTTATAATAAGTACTTACGTGGTATGGACAGTTTTAAATTATTTTCTTTGTTTAATTTACACATATTTCTGTTTGGTTTTTTATGGGAGATGAGAAAATGTCATTTTGTTAGAAACAGGTCTGGGGAATTCTTTGTCTAGCTGAGAAATTGTCGGCTTTGTCGAATGAATCTGCCTTATGGTGCTAATTATAGTTCTTCTCTCCACTCCTTTTTTCATGTATGAATTATTAGATAAAAATGGCATATATAAATGGAACAATATGAAAGGGAGGAGTGTGAATTCCACATGTGATACACACACACACAAAGATATATTGAATTATCTGAATGTTTATGAGTGATCTATAAAATGTATGATTATAAATTTACATTACTAGTGATTGGAATAAAATTATCTTGGGCTATATATAAAAGAAGTAAGAAGTTGGAAAAATACAAAGTTAAACTGATTATTGAAATGTGTAAAAAAATGATGTTTTTCTGGATGTAATGTGGCTGAACTTTTGCACTGAAGCAGAGTGTCGCCCGCAAAATCACGGAGCAGTACGGGTGGTGGAAGAGGGCGGGATGGTAGCCATGACAATAAACGCACTGCTGGCAAGAGCTCACCAAGGGAATCAGACAGAAGAGACGCATCTCGCGGTGATGTTAGAGACACCAGAGAGTCATGGGCAAAACATGTTGACACAAGGTACAATGGGCTGGAGCTGTGGTCACCAGTAGCATGTATAGTCATTCTGCATATATTTGAAGTGATACGTTCATAAACATTGCTATCGCTACAGTTGCAATAGAATGATATGGCAACAGAATTGTCCTTTATTTTTATTTGATTTGGGTATGTTGTGCTTCTGTTCACCATATTTCATTCATCCTGCAGTCTGTCTTACGACATGTCCGTAGCCTCTTCCAAAGCGAGTTCTCCATTGAGTGTGATCTAGTGCTTCTTCTTTCAATTTCCAGTATCTTCTCTTTTCCTTAAGGTCATCCAGTAGATGCTTACATCTTCCCCCTCATCTTCCCGTCATTTCTATCCTTCCTTCTAACTTTCCTTCAGTCAGGTGTTTCAGAAGGCAGTTTGTATGTAAGATGTAACCAATCCAGTTAGCCTTTCTTCTTTTTATTGTATGTACGATATTCCTCTCCTCCTTGACTCTATGTAATACTTCTTCATTTCTCACACAATCGGTCCAACTGACCTTCTCCATTCTTCTCCAGCACCACACTTCAAAACTTTCCAGATACTTCTGATCCATTTTTCGAAGTGTCCACACCATATTTACCAAACTATAATACAAGAATTTATTCCTAATTTATCATCCAAAAAATGGGGAGATTGCTATGAATTGCGGACAAAGTTAAACAATTTTACATTGTTTGTTCCGTGCATTGTGACAAGATAAGAAACTTACGTAACACCAACAAATGCAGTCTTCTATATTTTATTCGTACTATCTTTTACTTAGCTCCTACATGTTTTGGTGTTATTATCTTGCCATCTTCAGGGAGCTGACACCAAATTTTCTATAAAATTTACAGGAATAAAATAGGTCACAATAAGCGTACATATTTCATGGTATCAGTAGTGCAGAATATTACAGGTTTTGGTTAAAATAGGTAAAAGCAACCCCATTACAGGCCTAGACAGGCCCTGAGGGGTCCAGGAGGTTGAGGCTCCCAGATTTGTAGACAATCGGCACATGAAGGTGGTAAGGTTGTCAGCCCTACGCACCGGCCGCCTTTACCCCCCAGGAAATATTCCTGGTACTCATTTCTGTTAGAGGCTGAGTCGACCCCAGGGCCATAGTGCGACCGAAATGATTATGTCAAGGAATTAATTCCAATGACACCATCGGGAATCGAACCCGCGACGTTCCGGTTTGTAGCATAGTGCCTCAACCAACTACGCCACCGCGCGCCCCTTTGGTTAAAATAGTATACATAAATATAGTATAATGTTGGTGAAACCATAATACAGTTCGTTTGTTAAAATGGTCAAGTATTATGGATGTTTATGTTGTAATTAAATCTGTTTGTACAAACATCTATTCTTCCTTGATCCAAATTGGATGCAATCCTTATATGGTGTGTAGTTAGTCACTGTGAGTGGAGTTGCAGTCACAAACCACACGCCAGACAAGTTGCAGTAAACTGCAGTGCATCTCATAAATTTGTTGGTCAAAATTCAGAATTTTAAGTACGTGCATATGGTAATGAACTTTTGGGTTCCATAAAATGCAGGGAATTTCTTGACTAGTGGAGGAACTATTAGGTTCTGAAGAAGGACCCTGCTGCATGCAGTTAGTTATGTAAGTGTGTTCTCAATCTCACAAATTTTATTATCATGTATCACTATTGTATTTGGGAGCTGGAATAGGTCAGTCAGAAAAGTGACTGATTGTAGACTGAAATACTACAGTTCTGTCCCCACACAGAGCACGGATTTTTATTTTACCGTATTTCTAAACCAGCTCTGGAACTTGTATAACATCCTGTCTGGTTTGTACCAAGTTATGAAGTTGCTGATTCTTAAAGCAGACATTTCGCCTAAGGTTAAGAATGTGTGTAGTTCTGCCTCCAATTCCCCACACGTAATATGGATTGGTGCTTAGGCATAGGACTGATTTGTTTTGGCATGTTTGGAACCATTAATTCGAAAAAAGCACACATACTAGCTGTGTTATGTTTTTTCTGTCTGTCTACATTTGATAATTTGAGAATCACTGAAACAGATTTTTGTGATATTTAGGAGTTTTACTAAAATTTGTTGCTACGTTCTGATTCTTGTTAAAATCTGGCAACAGTAACGGGCACATTATGTGAATATTGGTGTGCCTGTCTGTACACATCTTGAGCATGACTTGGTGAATATTTATAGGAATGAAGTCTATGTGTGGCTTATAGGAATGAAGTCTATGTGTGGCTTGTGGTGGACGAGGTGGCACTGGGATAGTTATTCTCCAAGTACTGTAGTTTCTCCCCATCATTATCATCTCACCAGTTCTCTGTACTCATTCCGGTATCTCCAATGCCACATAATCTTAGCAGTTAACAACATTATTAAATAACACACACTTATAGCAGTATAAAAGTTTCATATACAAAATGTAGAAAACAATTAAACACATGTTATGCCCATTGCACAGCCATAGTTCTTAGAGTTTTGAGGATAAGTAAAGTGAAAGTATGTAGTGTGCTTGTTAGAATTCTGACATTATCCACGTTGACCTTACTTTTGTGTTTATACAAAGCTGCGTTCTTGGCCTGAGTTCTGAGCTGGTGTGTAAAATTTCTGTTTCTCTGTGTTACTGACTAATGTAGCATCTACTTTTTATATACTTTGTGTTTTGTTTTGTTCTTTAGGAAAGATCATGACAGAGTGCGAGAGAAGGATGAGCGAGATAACAGGAGAGGAGATGCATCAGACAGGAGTTTGAGGGATGGCATTGGTGGAAAAGATCGTGGCTCAAGGGAGACAACTCTGGAGAGGGGAGGAGGCAGTCGTGTTGGAAAGGAGGATGTCGGAAGCCGCAGGGATGATGGCGTTTCTTCTCGAGATAGCAGTAGAAAGAGAGAGACACTGCCAGGGATAGTAGAGAAGACAACACAAGACAGAGATTTTGTTTCTAAAAGTATGTGGAGTAGAACTCATTGGAGGCTATTGCTGTAAAGGTGGATTACTCCCATAAAGTCCCTGTCGTTTTGCATGACGACCTTCAGGATAAGTCTCACCATCTGTTTAGAAAAGTGCAGATTACACGTGACAAAATGACCAACAGTATTTCTTGTTACTGTAGTGACAGTGTAAGTGACCTAACCTTACAGTCTTGCTGGTCATGTGATAATAGCTGCTACATATAAGAAAGCAGCATCTTGTGCTAGTCTTCCCACTTTCTGATTGCAGAAGGACAGTGGGCTATGCACACATGACTTCACACTGGCTGTGGACTCCCATAACATCAGCCCAGGCTTGCTGACCAGATTCCAGGGACATTATGGAAATAATCTCACTATATTTCTTTGTAGCCTGACATTTATCTAATTAACGTATAAAAATATAGTTTTGCCTCACAAAACACAGTCTATCCCCATTACAAAGACCAACCAGTTGAAACTATTTAGAGGACTAATTGCTGTTTTTTTGTCAGATTCATATGAAACACATAAATACTGTGGACAATATGTGGCGTGTTTCAAGTCTTAAAGCAGGTGGTATGTATGGTTGCTACTCTCCTTTCAAGGGTTAAGTGATTTTGCGTTGGAGGTGTGTTCAGTTGTTGATAAGAAGAATTTGTGTATTTCAGTGACCATCATGTTACAGTGTTGGTAAAGTAAATACAGAGAAATCTAATTAGGCTCTACTTTTGCAGATTCTAAATTGTTGTGTATGTTTGTATACTGGAACTTTGTACGAAACCATAGAGAAGAAAATGAGAAAGAGGTGATAGGGTGATTGATGAATGGTGAAGTGGAAAGGATACAGAAGTTAGAAATTGTGGTCTCATTTGATGTATTTTCTTGGCATTTGCCCAGAAGGGCTGAGGAAAACAACAGGACATCAGGTAGGATGATCAGCATCTTGGGGTGGGATTTGAACCCAGCATCATTAGGATGGAAATCAGAAGCTTCGCCACTTGGGCTGCCCTGCTCAGTGGGAAAGAGCTGTCACATCAAGAATGTCTACAGGTCTTAGCAGTTGAGCAACATTAAGTTCAATTCCTAGCAGGTACAGGGATATATGTCTTCGTCTTTATGGTTGGAGCATACCCAGTCTCATGGGGTTAAGGCGTCTTGACCCTGAAGCTGAACATTCACATTGTGCTAAATTGTACTGAGAGTAGGATTATGTACGAGTAGAATTGACTTGTGTGCCATTTATATGTCTTATGTCACAGTATTGTAGGCACAGAGAAGATCCTATTTTTATCTATGTTTTCTGAGTTAACTTTAAAGGAAAATAGTACTATATGTTATGTTGAATCCGATTTGATTCTGTGTATTGTGCACACACATTTATGTTTCTGTGTACTTTCTTATTTAATGTGTGAGGCTCCAAATTCCTTACTGTATGTGGTACTCTGTTTCAGGTCGAGACCATCATGGGGATGGAGACCGTGAACGAGATAGAGATAGAGAACGTGGACGAGATCCACGTGATACCAGTAGAGACAATAGGGATAACAGAGACATCAGAGAGAGCAGGGATCCTAGAGATAATCGAGATAATGCCAGGGATGGCCGGGATACCAAAGACAGTCGGGACAATCTTGATCCCAGGTTATCTAGGGACAACAGGAATACAAGGGAGAACAAAGATTCTGCTAGGGAGAAAGAACGTGAGGAAGCTCTGGAACGTTGCCGTGAACGCCAGCGTGAACGTGAGCGTGAGAAGGATTTGAATAAGGCACGGGAGTACGAACGCGAGTTACCCTCACTACTTTCTTTGATGACGCACAATCCATCTGGACTTCAACAGCCAGTGCCTCGTGGCAACAGAGATGCAAGCAGCAAGAACTCTGGTGACTTCCATTCAGGGCAGAAGGGTCTAGATAAAATCTTGGATCGGGGCTCTGACAGGGACAGGGTTTGTGATAGGGACAGAGTGTCTGAGAGAGACAGAGGACTTGATCGAAGTTCTGACAGGGAAAGGGGGCTTGACCGAGGTACAGAACGTGACAGAGGACTGAACAGAGGATTGGATAGAGGTTCTGACAGAGAGCGAGGACTGAGTAGAGGTCCTGAGAGAGAGAGGGGCCTTGAAAGGCTGCCTGATAGAGATAGGGCAGCTGACCGTCAGGACAGGGACAGAGGTCTTGACAGAGGGTTGGGTAGAGGTCCAGAAAGACTTGATAGAGGTTTAGGCAGAGGTTCAGACAGGAGTGGTGAACGTGTGCTAGAACGCGGACTTGACAGAGGTCCAGAGAGGAACTTTGAGCGGGGATCAGATCGAGGATTTGATAGAGGTTCTGAAAGGGTACTTGACCGTGGTCCCGACAGAGGTTTTGAGCGAGGTCTTGACAGAGGTTCTCACTTGGATAGAGACCGAGAAAGAGACAGTAGGGATAATCACAGTGACCGTGATTACCCTCTTCCTCCCAGAAGCAGAGAGTCGGATGTTCGACGGCCACCGCCTGATGAGAAGGAATATGACAGTCCATTTGATGGTAGGAGAGGTATGGCATTTAGAATTCATTCAGGCCTAAGGATTGAAGTGTTGTGGGATGTTGCGTCATGTTGACTTGTAAATACAATAAACCCCCTACGTTACATACCTGCATTTTGCGTTTTCAGCAGTTTTACTAACTTGCACATTCCCAGTCAAATGCCCATACAAACAAAGTTTCTGGGATTTTACACCATTTTTGGGTGGTCCCCACAAAAACGTAACATTGGGGTTTTACTGTAGTAACAAGGGTTGGGATAGAACTCAAGACCCATTGAACACAATGTTGGGTTGCCTACAAACATGGCGGCAGTCTGAAACTGTGAGGTTCTGTCCAACAGATTTAAGGCTGGTACAATAGGCCCATCAGAGGGTGCAGTACCAAGAGTCCCATTTTCACCCCACTCTACTCAAGAACTTAAAGCACTGCATATACCTGAATACTTCTTGCTATAAAAGAAGAATTCTTGCTTATTTTTGGAATGTGGGAGAATTGGAAGTTTCTGTAGTTATGTGTACCCATTTTGTACTATACAGGTTACATTGTTTTTATTTCTTAACAGACTAGAATAGTGGTACTTAAAAATTAAAACACTTTGTCCATTTATCCTTATTTTACTGATACTTGAAAGTCCCTGATTCAGGTTAACAACTGTGCATTTTTTCCACAGCCCGAGATGAAAGAGGTCGATATTCTGACCAAATGGATAGAAACCGCTACGATGATTCTGCACCTCAGCGTGAAGATCCTCGCAGTTTGGTCGATAGACGTCTTGGCGTTGATCCCAGGAACTTTTCAGAAGATAGGCGAGGGTACTAAATCCTGTCTCATACCAGGGGTCAGCTGCATGAGGCGTGCCGGTTCTATTTGTGTGGCCGTGAGAGTGATCTTATCATCCTAATGATAGAGTGTGATCCACCACACCATTGATTAATTTTCTTTAAATTTAAAGAATTAGAAATGTGATTTTGTCACATGTCATAAAGGCCCAAAGAGGTTTGCTGTCCCTGGATGGTAATAAACAGCATGCATCAGCAAGGAGATAACAGCAAAGAAAAGTTCAGAATTCCATAATTATAATGTATTTAACGTTTGTTATTAAAAGTATGAAATATTCTTAATAGGGTATTTAAATTTAAAAAAATCATTATGTTTATTGCTTAAGATGATGTGTTGCACTCCCTAATTTTTAAAAGCTTTTGGCTCGTGCATGATATGAGTTTAAGATCACTGCCTTATACAGTGTAGGGAGCTACAATTGCTCAGTTGGTCAAGTGACTGCTATGGGTTGGATGACCTAGGAATTGGGGTTTGATTATTGGCAGGAGCAAGAGATTTTTCTCTTCTCCAGAGCATCCAGACTGGCTTTGGAGCCCACACAGTCTTGTGTCCAATGGGCACTGGAGGCTCTTTCCTGAGGGTTAAGCAATTGGGGCTTGGAGCTGACCACTCACATTTATCTGGTGCTAAGGTTAAGAAGGGTAGGAGCTGTTCCTCCACTCTCCTATACAGCTTCTTGTCATAGTCCATAATTAAGTAGAGGGAAGTCTTTGTGATGCCATAAGGACGATAGCTTCAGTGTGTGTGTTTAACACATTCACTGCCAAAGTCGACCATGGTCGATTTAAGTATTTACATTTTAATTTGCCATCATCGACTTTAGTCGATCTAAAGTTTACTCTGCTCTTTTGCCTTAAATAGGCCACACACACAATAATTTCTGTCAGGAAACACATTTTACATCTTTATTAATCCCTAGCTGACAAGTAGAAAAAATATATGCATTTTATATATAATTTTATATATAATTATATTTTATAATTTATATGACGATGCACTAGTTGTTTAACATTCAAAAAATCCCTGGCAATTTAACACCGTCAGGGATTTAAATGCCCGGCAGTGAACGTGTTAAAATGTGACATCTGGAGGCTTTCTTCTCCATCTGAAGTCTGAGCTTGCACCATCCCATGATGGTAAGAGACTCATTTCCTATTTGTGTGACCAGTCCTGTTGCTTGTAGTGTATATTTGTGTGACCGAAGTGGTACAATTGTCTATTTGTATTTCAGACGCCGGGAGGGACACAACAACATCGAACCATTGCGCAGTCGTGACCCATGGGATGGTCGAGAGCGTGAGCGGGAGCGTGATCCAAGGGACAGAGAGAGAGAGCAAAGAGATCGAGATAGGGAGAGAGAACTGCATGAACGTGAGCGGGAGCTACGTGAACGAGAACAAGATCGACGTAGGGGTTATGAACGTGAAGAGCCCCGGCCTCCAGGACCTGCTGTAAAGGGGAGAGACTGGGAGACAAGGGACTACAGTGACAGCCGAAGAGAGTGGGATGGGAGGGGCAGGCATGTAGTGTGTTGTAGTGACATTTTTTTTTTTCCATTGTCTCGACAGCCCCTTGGGGGCCTAGGCCACCTCATTTTTCGAGGCTTCACGATCACTCTTTTTAGACACACCACACTTGGTAGGACTTCTCTGGACGAGGGACCAGCTCGTCGCAGAGACCTCTACCTGACAACACACAACACTCACAACAGACAGACATCCATACCCTAGGTGAGATTCAAACCCACAATCCTAGTAAGCGAGTGGCTGTAGACCCACGCCTTAGACCGCACGGCCACTGGGATCGGCGTTATAGTGACCGTGCTGAATGTTATGTTGCATGTGGGTAAACACTGTAGAACACTGTAAGAATATCACTTTTTGAATGCTTCATTAGAATATTGTGCTGGACTGTAGTTACATTCTGTGCTGTGATTTCGTAAGAGGACAGCAAAATTTCTGTTGGCTTGTTTGACCAGGCATACAAGAATTTTGCTGCCAACATATTCCTCTGTGAGATAAACTGTGCTTACACTGTTGTAATTGTATTTTGTTGCCATTTTCTTCCCAACAGCTCAGTGTTCAGACACATCAGTGTTGTGTTAACAAAGGCTGCCACACTCATGCCAGTTACCAATATGCTGTTCAACAGCTTTTGGGGGGGGGGAGAAGAGAGAATGGGAGAAAATATTAAAAGCTTATGTGCCTATGCAGAGAATAGCTCAGTTGATATAGTGACCAGACTATGGGCTGGATAACCAAGGAATTACAGTTTGATTCCTGGTAGTAATAAGTGATTTCCTTCTTCCCGGTGTGTCCATACTGGTTTTGGGGATCCATCCGGTCTCTCATTCAGTAGCTACTAAGGTCTCTTTCCCTGGTGGTAAAGCAGCCAGTGCATGATGTTGACCATTCACTTCCATCTAGTGCCGAGATTAAGAGTGTATGCAGCTATACCACCATTCCCCCATACGCAATAATGTATTTAAGCACTGATTGTTTCCCACACATGGAAAAGAATTGTCCCCATGTGTTTTCACCATATCTAGCAAGAGTGCTTGTTTGGGCTTTTCCTAGGTGCGACTGGAATTTCATTTATGAGCTTTCTCTGAGCACTGAATGTCAGAACATGTTAGGAATTGCTTCCATTCATGTAACAGCAAAATAATAGTTTTTGCAAGTTTTACACCCAAAAGTAATGAAATCCGGACTGTGATGGGTGGGCAGACATATGGATGATGTGAAATATGTGTGTGGATAATAAAGATGTTTTCCACCTATCTGCCTTGATTTTCATGCATCACAAATGAACGGACAAGTGGGTTTATTGAACTGTGATGATTTGTCATGCGTGAACATGTTTTTCAGGAGAGGGCCGCCTCTTGAGTGGGAGAATGCCCACAGAGGAGAGTGGGGTGACAAAGAGGTAACACACACCATGCCCCCCATGGAGGAGGAGTGGGGTTGTTTCCCTGGAGCTGGAGGCGACTGGGTACCATCTGCTGATCGAAGGGTTGGATGGGTTGATGATTGGGCTGATCGTCAAGGTATGGGACTTGGTCCACCTCTGGGACGGCCACCACCTCGAATACTGCAGCCCCACAGGGAAGAACCTGCATCTCACATGGTATCAAGAGAAGTGAAGCTGGATGATGCTGCACATGAAGATGTGTGAGTGTAATTTAAGCAGTGTATCTTCATGTAGTTGAGATTTTATTGGCAAATATTTTTGGACCCCTTGAAACTGTCCTTGCGTGATGTACTTCATGGCCCCAGAATTCCATTTAGAAAAGGGCAAAACCACGTGTAAAAGTCAAGTCAGATTCATGAGGTAACCCTGTGCCCTTTCATTGTGCCCGCATATCGGTTTGAAAGTTAGTGCACCATTGAGTTGAATCAATTTTACAGTGTTTCTGTTCATGTTTGGTAGCTGGGCTAGCTCAGTTGATGACCAAGGAATTGGGGTTCAATTCCCAGCAGGGGCAAGAAGTTTTCTGTTCTCCAATGCATCTAGACCACTTCTGTAGCCCTCCCTGCCTCCTATCCCCAATGGGTACTGGGGACTCTTTCATTGTGATTAAAACAGCCAAGGCATAAAGCTGATCACTCCTTATAGTACTACTGTCACTTTGTAAATTCTGCTTAAGATAATTGATTCTAAGATCTTTGCTCTTCTGGGATGTTACGCGATGTAGATTGGTAGTTCGTTACCAACGTTTTGGGACAACTTATAGGTCCCATTGTACTGCTTGACCCTTGAAGATGGGACTGATAAGTTGTCCAGAAAAGATGGTAAATAACTACCAATCTGTACTGCGTAACATCCCAGAATAGCGACGATTGGATTTACACAACGGCGGAAGCCTGAAATCGCACATGATTGAGTCTGTTTAAATTAAATTGTTATTTTGTTAAGATTGTGTCTGTGCGTGCGTGTGTGTGTGTACATGCATACTTGCTGTAAGAAATAATTATGCTGTAGGGCTGCTTCTTGATTTGTGAACTTCATCCATTGTTTGGTGTGCAGGAAGCAGATCTGTTCCTATCCTCAGATGAAAAGGCACCTGCTTCTCTCAGTCCAACAGAAAGAGCTGTTCTTAGTCTGTTGAAGTTCTGCATTGTTTTCTGGACAGTAGGCAATAGACAAAGTCCAGAAAGGAAGCAGTCCTTCAGGTTCATTGTGTTAAATCATGTCTACCTTTTTCAGTTCTAAAAAGTCACATGAAGATACAAAGGATAAGGAACCAGTGTTAGATGTTAAAGAAGAGAAGTCGGGGACGGAAGGTACGTAACACCACCTGTGTCTTCTGGTTGGTAGATCACATTGACAGTAGTAGTGTTGTGCGATTGATAAGAAGTGTAGTGACAACAATAAGAATCAGTCACATTATCAGTGTGATAAGTAGAGAAGAATTGAAAGTTTGTGCTCTGAGTGATAGGATTTTAAAGTGGGAAGATGATGTTTTGTGATGGTTATATATACATTCCTAAACAAGTCGTAACATACAGACTGGCAGGAAGACTAATTGTGGCATGTCAGCCCACTGTGCTCTTCCAGGGGATGGAACAAGTCATACCTACCCCTAATCCATGATGAAGATGATGATAATAGAACATATTGACTTCAGCCTGTTGTTTTGTATGGGTACAAAACTTGTTCGCACGCATTAAGGGAAGAGGCGTAGGTTGAGGGTGTTTGAGGATATGGTGCTGAGGGGAATATTTGTACCTAAGAGGAAGGAAGTAACAGGGGTTGTGATCTCTTAATTTGAATTTGACATGATAAAACATAGGGGAATGCGATTAGCATGGCATGTAGTGTGTATGGTAGAGATGAGACGAGCATAAAAAGTGTTATTCGGTGAATGTTAAGGTATGAGATCCGTTGGCAAACCTAGGAATGCATGGGAGAATAATATTACAATTATTGTTAAATATTGTGGGAGAGTGTAGACAGGATCTATCAGGCTCAGGTACAGGTCAGTGGTAGGCTTGTGTGAACATGATAATGAGCTTATGCTAATTTGGGTTATTTTTGAATAAATTTTATTTCCTTTATATTTTATATACATTTTCCATCTGTCTTAAGCTGTAATGTCCAGGTGTAATTAAGAGTGTTACGCGGCTGTTCCAGTTATTCCTGAAGGAAAGAGATTATGTAGAATGACCTAGGCATAGACGGGAAGATGATATTGAAATGGATACAGGGTGGTAAGGGGCTTTAATAACAAGCCCAGTGGATGGTGGATGTCAGTACCAGCTATCAGCATTTTGGAAAGGAATCTGCTGCTTGGACTGAGCACATTTGTGTCAGATACAGGTTGTAGCATGAGTAGAACAAAGCAGTACATTCAATAATAATTTCCATGTATTAGTAAATTATTAAAAAGTCCAGTTAAATACTCTTGATGGCCCATATAGGTTTGAAACATGTAGGACACTGTAATCATATATAATGATGTTGTAAACAAACTACTGTAAGTGTATTTAGTTGGACTTATTAACAATAGGGGGGTAATTAACATTTTTATGTTCATGACACTACAGCTGTTAAACTGGATGAGAGTTCAAGCAAGAAGTTGCTAGATACTGCGGACCTGCCGGTGTCTGGCAAGCGACCAAGGGACTCCTCTGATAATGAGGCAGAGAAACCTGAAGTGAAGAAACTATGCCTTGACGAGTCCACACCTCTTGAAGGGGACCTCAGTGACATTAGTGATGATGATGCTGATGAAATCCTCAATCGTGAAGATAGTGTAAGTAGTGGAGCATGCTGTGCATTTAGAATGCTGCTTGTAATGTAGATATATGTGGGGACCTGGTGATTCTGTGGAAGGACGCTGGGCTCTCATTTAGACGGTTCTTGGTGAGGTCCTGTTCGTGTCTGTGTGCAGTTGTTCCACTCACTGGTGAAGCCTTCACGTCAACGGATGATGAAACTTTAGAATGTAAAGACACTGGGGCGCCTTTCCCATGGTTCAGACCTCACATAAGCTGTTGGTTCACCTCTGCTGACCACCATTCTCATGGTTATTCTATAAGTGGGGATAACATTGTCTGCTTTGTGGGTGTTTGCAACTTAGAAATGGATTTTGCGCTGTTGCTTAGGCGGGCACAGGCATGCGTGGCTGATACAGACCATACTAGGAGGCACTAGATAAACGAAGAACGAATCATATACACATACTACACATGGCTACGTTGTGTGACAGGGCGACTTAACAGTCAGATGCTGACCCTCCTGTTGTGTGACTATGCAAACTGATCTTGTGATGTCCCACTAAAACCACACTGTTCCATAACAATGGAAACCTGGGTGTGATTCAATCACAACCCAACTCTGTTGTAATTGTGGAAGCCTGGGTGTGACTCAGTCATAAACCAAGCTATCATAACCATGGAATCCTGGTGTGAAATAATTGTAACGTATCTGTATCATAACCATAGCAAGCCAAGTGTGACTCACTCAGTCACGCAAAGGGCATTGTATAACGTGGATTTCACATGCGTGCAGTTTATGGTTGTCGTCCGTCTGCATTCACCAGGACTTTTTATTTTGAGATGAATTCGTCTGTGCAGTGAGGTCACAGCTCATCACAACATGAAACATAGTCTCTAGTTGCTAAAATTTCAAACCAGAAGTTGCTGCTTTGGCTAGAGGCTTTAGTGGAATTTAACAGGTGGCCATGTACTGATCGGCTGTAGTGGATTTTGGTCCCTAACTAGTTACAGCAGAAACAGTTAAAATATTTCAGTGACACAAAGAAATCTAAATTGATTATTTCTTGATACAGTGATTTGCATTGTGTAGTTTTAACACATATTGTTATATAGGAATTGAGAGTTCCTTTGTTTTCTTGGTCCTCCTGAACTTGTTAATTTAAGGTCTTCACTCTACTGTTATGGTATGCAGCGTATATTAGTAGTTGTTTACCGATGTTTTGGGACAGCCCATCAGTCTTGTCTTCAAGGGTCAAGCAGTCTTCTTGGAATGCTTGACCCTTGAAGATAGAACCGATAGTCTGTCCCAAAACGTTGGTAAATAACTACCAATCAATGCTGCGTAACATCCCAGAACAGCGAAGGTCTTATTTATGCCATGGCAGAAGCCTGAAATCACGCATTGTTAATGTAACGTAATTTAGAACAAAATGTATCATTTGTTATTTAGAAAGTTATTTAGTGATTTTATGGCGGTATTTGAGAAAGGTCAACATTTTAAAAAAAAAACTGCTTTATCAGATGTGACACCATGTACATAGTTTGGTGGGTGGGTACCAACATTTTGGAGAAATCTGCTGCTTCCATCTTCAGGGCATAAGAAGGAGGCAACAGTTTCTCTGAAACATTCATACCTGTCTGTCCCAGAAGGCCATGATCTTGATACTCACTGCTGCGACAGGCTCGTGTCTCACATGGTCAGTATTCTAGTTAGACATGCATGATGCTAAATGTGTTTTCTTAGTTTTCTGAAATGGCACTGTAGATGTTACTGCAGTGTAAGGTCTGAACAGACATACCTGGCATTGTATTTCTGAGGGCAAAACTACAGATCAAAATGCTTAGATTGATTCTCTTCGAGAAGTCACCTCTTGATTGTATGCAGTGGTGTGATATTTTAAAACTCTTGTCACTAATCACTACAATGATACGATTCGTACTCAGTGTGAAGTCAGTCGATTGTCAGGGTGTGGATCATCTTCCGTGAAAGTTGATCCATCTTTAGAAGAAATAAACCACTCAGTATTTTTAAACAGCTTAACATGTCACTTGAACATACAGTGTTTAGGTATTGTGTATGTTTTTTTCTTTTGCTGTTTTACCCAGTTGTGCGCAGTGTATAAAGAACACATGTTAGTTCTGCTCATCAACCATTTCAGAATGTGATATATTTGATAAACAAGTCTAAACAATCTGTGGTCTTCTGGGCAATTACACGGCGTCGTGTGGTAATTATTTACCGACGTTTCGGGACAACGTGTCGGTCCCATCTTCACGGGTCAAGATTCTAAGAAGGAAAGAAAGCCGATGACAAGGAAACTTGGCAGCATAGCGGGGTAGGGAACCGTGCGATGTGACAATAGCCAATAGGATGAGAGGGGGGGGGGGGGCGGGGTTTGGATGCAAGGTCACAATATGCTGTACTGCGGCTGGGTGAGAAAAATGTCTAAACAAGCTGGAGGTAGAGACTGGACAACTAAGGAATTGTGGTTCAGTTGCTAGCTGAGGCAACGGTTTTTTCTCTTCTCTAAAATGTTCAGACTGGCTCTGGGACCCACCCAGCCTTCTACTCAATGGGTACAGGGTACTTTCCTTGAGGATACAGTGGCTGGGACATTACGCTAACCACTCAACTCTTCCTAGTGTTGGAGGTTAAGAATGAGTGGACCTGTACCTCCACTTCACCATATGTGTTCATAGTATGCACAGGGACTTTTTTTTTTTTTACCTGACTGATAGGTGAGGGTTAAGAAATGAAGCATTTTTGTCAGTTTTAGGTCAAACATATGTATCATTGTTTCTGGCTGTTTCATACTGTAATACTCAAAACGCGTTATATATGCTGACGTTGACACCATATTTTGCTGTCAGCTTAGGGGCTGAGAGCAAGAGACAGGCAGAAATATATTGAAGGGAAGGAGGCATAGGCTCCCATTTTCTGCTCAAAGTACAACCAAAAGTGTGAAGTATTAACCAAAAGCTGTGATAGCCCAGTTTGGTAAGACGAGTTATTACAATGAGGGTCATAAAATTGACTGTGGTAAGGATAGTAATAATATGTTTCTTAGTGGGTGGGCAGTTCCTCGTTTTAGATCTAGGGTTATCTTTCATGCAGATAAATTACGCATTGGCTTTCCACGATAAGATTACACTCTGGGGTGCAAACTTTGTCATGTATGTATTTTCAAGAGACTGTCGTGATAAATGAAGTAATTTCATTATTTTACCACAGTTTGTGTAACAGCAAACTGCCGGTTTTTCTGTATAACAAATTCAGTTCCAGAACCTTCATATCAGTCCTTGTACATATTGGTTCGGCACTGTGTTTGTTTTAAACATCATTGAATGTCTAACACCTGTTATGTTCTGGGCTGCTTTATGTGTACACATATGTGAAACATTTATCTGTGTTGTTTGTGGCAGTGAAGTTCCCATAATTAGTGTGTTGGATATGGTATTCATGTTCATCATTCAATTGATGGTAAGTTGAAATCTGTGCATGTTGACCTGTGGTCTGGGTGTGACACTGGATTCTCATTCTGAGGGTTCTTAGTTTAGTGCCAGATCAGATGTATGAGCAGGGTTTTCTGCACACAGATGATATCACCTAAACAAAAGATAATACTGTGGGAACTGGGCCTTTATATGGTTTGGGGTCGGCATTAAGCTGTATGTTCCCCCACAGACCACCATTCTTATCGTCGCCTCTTATCAGGCGTAATAGTGTGTGTGTGCTGTATGAGTGCTCCTTCCTGAGAAATGGAGAGAAGCCAGGAAGGTCAAACAGATCATGCCTGAATGCTCGAATTCAAGATTTGAGCATCCTACAGGTTGTGTATATGTGTTTAATTTAAAATATGTTCTAATGATCTCCCAGTTAACATTGAATTGTAGTAAACCAGACCCTGTAGTTAAAATATGTTGATCCAGGTAGTATAGTCCAAATGATATCTACTATACTTAATTACATTGACACAACATGAATAAGCTGTGTTAATTATGGTGGATTATGATGGAAAGAGCACTTACAAGAACAGGGCTGTTGGTATGTTTATACAGTTATGAGTTGTGGCTAGAAATATGGACAGGTTTCAGCCTGTTAATATTACGGTCTTCTGGGATGTGACACTGTGTTGTTTGATAGATAAGTATTATTGTTTTGGAGGAGTCTGTTAACCAAATACATCTCCAGAATCTCTGAAGATGGAGGCTACTGGTTGCTCTAAAATGTTACTGCGTCTCTACCATAGTGCACAGTTTGACATTCCATAATGCTGTAAGTATAATATTCACTGTCTTCAGAGTCCCACATCTGAAGTGTTTCAGCCCACGTTCCAGTAAGTGCTGTAACTAATTCTTCCTTTTAGTTTTCAACACTGTGAGGTTGGCTACTGCAATTAGTACTTGTTCAGTTGTTGTCGCGTTGGCAGGTGGAAGAGTTGGCAGTTGCCGTGGAGGGTAACGCTGTAGCACTAGCACTGCCACATGGCACCACCGAAGGGCCTGCTACACCGCTCTATCACAGAGGCACAGATGAGCACCTAGTAAGAGTACTGGCTTTCATTCCATGCAAGGTCACATGACGCTAGGAAGGGTACATGGTTTTAGTTTAAAATTTGAATATTTTATTGCATGTAGATGTATTAAAATCTCGTGTTATTAGTCACAGCAGAGTTGGGTTAAGAAGTTTTATATCAGAAACCTGCACCTTTTTTATCATATGGTCAGCAACAAGTCCTGATGATGGAGACAGAACAGGCCTCTGAAACAATGGTGTTTAAACCTAACTTTGATGTGGTTGATAAACCAAGAGGATTTTACTACATGGTTTTATTTGATAATTACTTCCCACAGTTTTTAATGGGAGAATAGAGATTAGCCATGCAATTTTTGTTATGAGAACGTTATTGTTAGGGATCCATAGTTCCCTTCCTGCATAATTGTACTGCCTGAAGAATTCTGTGCTTTTTCAGAGCCTTGTGCGTGGACCTGTAACAGTAAGTCATGTAACTTGCAGTTGTCCCAACTAAATGTTGTTTCTTAACCACTTTTTTCTTTCCAACCTCACTCCTATAGCTACAGCAGGCAAACAGTGTGCAAACATATTGCGCACAAGCTGTTTAACAACATACACAGAACTCCTGCCATCTATTGTTTATGTAGTTGACAGCATGTAATTTATTTCAGTAGGTTTCTCCGCAAAACTAGCACTTGTCTTCCAATCTACTTGACATTGCACCTCCCAGAAGGGTGTAAAACCTGAAGTCTTGCATGAGGCTGGTAACTGTATTCCTCAACAGATTACATTATGTTTGTCAAAATTAAGAAAAAAATGTATCATGAACAGGGGAGACAAGAAATGTGAGGTTTGAGGTTCTCACAACAGTGCTACTGAAAATTTGTGTCTTCTGGGATATAATGCTGTGTCAGGGCTATATTTTCTGACATTTCAGGGGATTGTAATGCCTTGAAAATGCTGGGAACTGTAACCCCAGTGATGTCATGTTACCTTCCATAAGATTTGAATCTTTTAGGTAAGAATTTTCTGAAAACATGAAAGGTAGAGACTACTTAAAAAACATAGATGTACATAGGAGGAAAATAGTAAAATAGACCTTAAATAAATAGATAGTGTGTGTATGGATTTTATTTAAAGTAGCTCACAATGGTGTTTCGTATGTGTGACCGCCGAAGGTCTATCCACCATGACTGTAGTTCTGCTTTTATTAAATTAACAAGGAATGTTGATAACCATGAAGTCAATATGTAACATACAGATAATCACCTTTGTGTCATGTGACTTTGAATTGGGGTGCACGATTGTTCCATGTTTATTAGTTTTTTGTGATGTGGTTGTTTTATTGTTATAAACCAGTATCCAGTGCTTTAGATGTCTGTAGCTGTGGAATGTGCTGCACTAACAGCGGGAGTAAAATTTTGTTATGTGTGATTTTGAGCTTGCATGGGACTAATGTCTTATCAGGTGATCAGTCACATATAGTTAAGTTAACAGCCATTGTTTCAGGGAGTCTTCTTGTCTTTGTCATGAAAGTATGTGTGGGAAATGACCATAATTATGAATTGCACCAACATCAAAGAGGCATGGCATTGACCGAGTGTGTGTGTGTGTGTGTGTGTGTGTGTGTGTGTGAACATTTCTCACAATGTTCCTGATGACAAAAGACACAGAGGGGATGCTCAAAACATTGGTGTTTAACTCATCTTTGATGTGTCTGTTTATCCGAGAACATTTTAATGTGAAACTGTGTTGTAGTCTTTAAATTATGATTTGTCCTGCATTCTGTTGACGAGACATGAACGTGTACTTAGTGTTCTCAGTATTTGCTTTTAGACCAACCTCTTTTGTAGTGCTTAATAGCACATGTTTTGTTTAATGTATATACGAGTATGTGTTCACCAGATGTAAGGGAGATTAAGAAGATGAGGCTGGGAAAATATTTGGGAGGTACCTGTTTCGAATCTTGACTAGCGCACCGACTGGGCTGGGGTTTTCGTGGTATTCTTCAGTCTCTCTGGGCAGATTCTGGGGCAATACCCTAATTCAGGCCACAACCACATCTTTCCACATCCTTTCTAAGTTATCATTCAGTATCATCCAACCATTCAGTGTTACATAGTCTGAGTTACTGACTGTCATTAAACTGCAAATAAATAGACAAGTACATAATGAAGGGTTTATGTTGGTATTAGACTAATCACATGAAGGAGGATTAGATGGGTAGGACATGTAGCATATATATATTGACAAGATGAAAATTGTGCACGAAATTTGTCAGAAACCTGAAGGGAAGAGACTGCGCAGGATACCTGAGTGTAGATAGGAGAATAATATTAAAATGGATCACCCAGAACTCTGGTATGAGAATGCAAACTGTATTCAACTGGCCAAGGTTAGGTTCCAGTGAACCATCGAGTTTCATAAAAGGTTGGGAATTTTTTGACCAGCTCAGCAGCTGTTGGTTTCTAAACAAGAGCTTTACTCAGTGAAATTAAATAGTTGTTTGGCTAGGAAGTACAGTTAATACTTTTTTTTTATCTTCTAAGTATGTCTGTTACAAATTAAACAAGATCTGAGGTGTTCACAGCAGTTAAGACTTTTATCGCAGTCTTGAGGATTATGACATCAAGCGTAAAGTAGGTGAATGTTGATGTTTTGAGCAACATACTGCCTCCATCTTCAGGATTAAAGTTAGTTGTGTCAAGGTGATATGAGAAGGGGGCATGGATCAACAAAGAAGGGAGCATTTCTCTTGTTATTAACCAGATCTTGTCAATTTTGATTTGTTTACTTAATCTGCTTTTGCTATGCTTGCCATTGGTGTCACAGTAGAACCTCGATTATGCGAAATAAAGGGGGCGGACCCGATTTCGGATAAGCAATATTTTGGATAATTCGGAAATTTGGCTTGATGTGATCAAGGTGCAACAACAATAACATTTATTCAGAAGCATGTCGTATGTTGATAAAATTTATGGCACAAGAAAATGTGTGATATTTACAGATACAATCCGCACCCGTCCACTTTTCACAACAAACTGATGGGAAGAGACTCAGGGGTGTCTCGCGGCAGGCAGTTCTGGGAATCGCAGTGCCTGACAGGCGTTTCGGTTAACCAGAGTTTCGGTTAAGCGAAGTTGGATAACCGAAGTTCTACTATAATGCTGAGTTGTAATTGTGTGAAGATAATGATCTTCTGAATTTCATGCTGTGTAGTTTGGTAGATATGTACCTGCTACCTCCATGCTCATGATATAACTATCAACCAGGCTACATGCTATCACATGCCAGAGACTTCTATGATCTGAAAGTGGAGGCACTACATTTGTCTGAAACGTTGGTACCTATCTACCAAATTACATGAGGTCTGCAAGATTTGAGGTTTCCACTGCAGTGTTGTTGAGGATTCGGATCTCCCGGGATGTAATGCTGTGTTGCTGGCTTAATGTTTCTCGGTATTTCAAAGGAATGCAATGTGCTTTCATCTTCCATTGGGTTGAGGGGTCTAAGATCAACACATTCCTTTAAAACATCAGACAATGCTAACCTAGCAACGCAGTGTCACATAGCAGAAAACCTGAATCCTACGTGAAGTTTTTGTCTACCGCAATTCATATAGCTATGCTGAACTGATTTATGTATGGGACACTGGTCATTCTCCTGTGCCCTGAATGTGGCTGTCAGGATGTGTGCAGGCAGCACTGATACGGCCCATTGCAGGTTCTTGCAATGTGTCTTCGTCTGAGCTGCTCCCTCCAGCCCCTTTCTCCAAATGATCTCTGTCTGCCTACCTGCATGCTGGCAACAGTACACATGGATGTGTCTGTGTTGCATGAGTGGAGCATTACTGGCCTAGGGGTAAGATACTGGCCTTCCAGCTAGAAAATCTTGGGGTAGGGTTGGCATTTTATTGATATGCCTTGCTTTTTCATTTGCCTCAAAACAAAGTTTGAACTAGCTCAGCATTTTGTGCTATTCAAAATTAAATGCTCTGATATGACTTCTAGGTTGCCACTTCCTGCCACATATCCTTTTGTCACCATTTGTGATTATTCTGTCATTTCTCATTAGTGGCTACACAATTTTATGGTTTATATATATATTTTTTTCAATGGCTTGACAGCCCCTTGGAGGCTAGGCCACCTCCTTTTTTGAGGCTTCACAATCACACTTTCAGACACACCACACTAGGTAGGACTCCTCTGGACGAGTGACCAGCCCGTCGCACAGACCTCTACCTGACAACACTCACAAGTGACAGACATCCATGCCCTCGGCGGGATTCGAACCCACAATCCCAGTAAGCGAGCGTCCACAGACCCACGCCTTAGACCGTGCGGCCACTGGGATTGGCTTGGTTTATATAGATTTGTTAAAAAGTAATATGTAATTCTCACAAGAATTTTTTTGCCCTTAATTTCATATCAAACATTCATGCTTAGCATTTCCTAAAGGTCTGTAACAATGGTGCATTCATTATATGAATGGACATTGTGATATACAGAAAAAGTAATCTGAGGACAGCGGTTAGCTTGATTGAACAGAATACGTATTACATTATTACTTTTACTTTATGATGGAAGCAGAGTCAGCGTCTGAAACTTGTATATGTTAACTATGCCTCAGACAGTGGACAATATCCAACATAACACTTGCATAACTTAATGCAGGGTTTTAAAATAATGTTTATATATGTCATTTTAGCTGTAGGTTAAATTATTAAAATATTATTAGCGTAGAAATGACTGTAAATTAGGGCCAGGTGGAAGTGTATATTAAATAATGTAACTACAAACTGGTCTCCATTTAATGCCAAGGTTAGGAATGGCCGGAGCTGTGCGTCTTTGACCCCTGTGTGCCTTGATGGCATGGACAGGGATAATTTTACCTTTTTACATATTTTATTACTTATTAGGAAATGGGAGCTGCGCTGGCTGGAGAGACCACAGTGCCAGTTTCACCGGCTCTAGCTCTTGTAACCAGGGAAGTGCTAACCAGGGAGCCAGACAAAGAAGCAGCAGAGAGGGAGGAGAAGTTGTCATCTACTGTGGTCCAGGAAATTAATTTAGACTCCCGGTAAGTGTGCTGGTTTAATATAGTAACACTACAGGGTGAGAGATACTGATGATGTTCATGGAAGCTATCATGATTATTGTAACAGTTCAGTCGGTTTAAACTGCATCCCATTTTTAGGCGTGTTCTCAAAATTGCCTGTGTGTCCGTCCGCAGAGAACAACTGGGCTCCCGCTGGATGGATTTTCATGAAATTTGATAGTGGAATATTTTTCGTAAACCTGTCGACAAAATTCAAGTTTCATTGAAATCTGACAAGAATAATGGTTACTTCACTTGAAGACCCATATAAATTTGTGATAATGTCTCTCTGAATTCTTCTTAGAATGAGAAATATTTCAGACAAAATTGTAGAGGAAATCAAAACACACATTTTATGTTCAGTAACTTTTTTATGAAAGTCATGCCATTTATGAGATAGTGTGGAAAAATATGGTGGGGCCGGACAGGCCACAGATGCTCGATAACTAAGGCTACAGACGCACACACTAAGAATATTTAATACTTATTGCTTATCCACGATAACAATGGTTATGCAAACGTACCTCAATGTTACGTTTGTACGTACATTGTCTGTTTTGTGATCTACTGTTCTTAGAGTAGGATATTGTAACTTGAAGGTTTAAGGTTTTGAGGTCAGTGAAATGTAAATGTTTAGACTCATACTTGGCTGATAAATTTAAAAATTGTGACGGTTTAAGCATTGAGGATGCTGGTTTATAATATTCAATATAAGTATACTGTTCCATAGATGAAAAGTCAGGATTTGTTTATTGCTTGCCTTTTTTTACAGTTACTGTGATATAGCGCACTGCGGTTGAGTGTTTAGAACTTACGCTCAGCAAGATGTGAGGTTCTGATTGTGGTGTTCCTGAAGATACAAGTTGTCTGGGATGTGACACTGTGTTGTTGCATCAGCGGTTCTCAACGTGTGATTGTAGTGTCTTTATCTTGTTGGATTGCTTGACACTGAAGATGATGGCTCAGTGATTCTTTGAAACGTCGAAAACTCGCCCAGTGATATGGTGTCACATCCCAGAAGACTTTAATCGTCACTCTTGCTTTGTATTTAGTACTTTCTCAGTTCATGCTTGTGGCATCATTAGGGAGGATTTTTGTGATTCTTCTCATTCAGTAAAAATAAATTCTAGAACAGCATGTCACATTAGGAACAACTGCTTTTTTATACTGCCTTGCAAACTTATTGTTCATTATTAATCGTAACAATCTCTGTTACGTAGTCTGAGTTGTTGACAGCATCATTACATAAATACAAATAAACAAGCAGTTTCTTTAATCACAGACTTATTTAGTGTTATGTATAGATGGTAGAGTAAGGAATGGAAAGACACTGTCCAATGAACGGGAGAGGAAATCGACGGATTTTTGTGTTCTTATAAAATCTTATTTGAACTTTTTTTTTTAATTGCTGTCATCAATATTGTGTACTTCTTCAGTTAGTGGATTTGACTGACAGAAATTCAATAGTGTGTTTTGTGTCATTCATTGTCTCAATAACTTTGTTACAGAACTGTACTAATGTCATCACGTATAGAAGAAAGGCAGCAAGATGAGGAGACCATGGATAACTTAGACTTTGAAGAAATATCAGATGAAGAACTTGATCCAGAAGAGTCCAAAACTGGTAAACCTAGCATTAAAATTGTAATATTTTGCAAGAAGTCTTTGAGTTTTTGATTTTTGTTTTTGTGTTTCTGAATTCAAGTACAACAGAACTTTGTAATAATACTTGGTCTTGGTGCTGGTGCGTTCTTCAGCTGCGTTTTCTTACATCTTGGGCAAAGACAGGCATGATCATGGCTAGTTATTTGGAGTGCTGGCAGCTGAGTGTTGATGGGACAGACTGCTACGATCTTGCAGATACTGTATGGATATATATATATGACCTATAATATATATTCTGTGCAGTGGAACTTTTTCATTTAATGGCTAAACTGACTAGAGAGACATAATCTTGACAGCTGTCTCTGGTCACCTTCCGTCAGCTTACTTAGCTTATAAAATGCTGAAATGCAATGAGCGGCATGTCTGTTAGATGTGACATGTGTTTGTGAGCAGAAGGAAAATATTTCCAAAACCTTCTTTAAATATGGTGAGTAAAAACATAATATTAATTGCAGTACACTGAACTAAATCACATAGACCCTGACCCATAGGAAATTGGAACAGTAGCCATCACTATTCTGCTGCCATCACGTGAAATGGTCTCCTTGAAAAGTGATGTGAGTTGTCAGATAAAATAATGTCCCTGTATTAAGTGATTGAAGAGTGTTTTTTAGTATAGTGACTGGGCAGTGGTCTGGACATGAAGAGACGGGAAACTGAAGAAAGAGAGGGGGTTAAAAACGTTGTGTTCTGTTTGCTTTACATAAGAATTATGTGTGCTAATTTTCAGGTATTGGAGATGCACTTGGTGTTGACTGGGCAAGCCTTGTGGCAGAATCTCGACCTCGACCACGAACTGATTCAACTCCTGGTTCGGCGCGTCGACGCTGGGAGAGCTGTCGTGTGCTGGCTCGTCTGGGCGTGTCAGTTCGTTATGGGGGACAGGATCTTGTGGACAGTCTAAAAGCCAAATACAGTGTTGTTGAGCAGAATACGGAGACAGAAGGTGATGAGAAAAATTTGATTGCTTTATTTGTAGTTTTCAACTCTGTATACTGAGGCAGTGGAAAGAAGTCCATAGATTGACTTCCAGAAGTTATTCTGCTTCCCCTCCTATGTATGGCCCATGTTCCCCTCCAGTCATGTAGCGGTTCTGTTGGCAGGAATGTTAGTAGCAGTTACTTTGACTGGTGACAAGTGTTTTGGGCTGGTTGACACATGCAAGAGGCAGCTGTGTGGGAATGCAACAGTAGGTATAAAGGCTGAAGCCTTGAGTGCAGTAATCCTGGCAATTTCAGGACTCGTTCCGACTGTTTATTCTTACGTTCAACATTATCCTCCAGTTTTCTTTAGGTATACTGCATATACCCAAATATAAGATGACCCTTCATATACGACGATCCACCTTCACAATCTTCAATTTTCAGGAAAATACCTATACAGAACATGTTGAATTTTGTGCAGGATGGTGATTGAGGAAAAACTGCTTGTTTTATATTCACGTAAGTATGTTATTTTATGATATAGTATATTACAAGACAGTTCAGAGTTGTTTAAGAAATTCCTTTACTGCAGCATAACTTTCATTTGAGATTTACAATTCCCACAGCAGTGATTGTGGAGAACACTGTCTTCTGGGATGTGACCCTGTGTGTGGTCTTGTAGATCCGTACCAGCATTTCAGAGGGTCTTGCTTCCTCCATCATCAGGGTGGATGACATATTGTGTTTGGTGTTGCTGATCATTACAGTCTGAAGACTTCGGGACCTGAACTTCACTGATCGGACATCTGATATATATTGTCCGCTAAACAGATGTCTGTAACTGTAGTAATTATTGCTGTTGCCAGTTATTTAGGATGAGCGAAAAGTCCTTGTGCGCTTGTGCGAGAAGGGTGCTGCGCTGTCTCCCACACTGAACTGGAGTGAGTTTTTTGCACAAGATAAAATGAGTAGAAGCTTGTCTACATGTCTGTGGGGCCCACTTCCAACACATATTGTAACCATTTAGTCATTCATTCATTCATTCATTCATGTATTCATTCACTGTGACATCCACTCTAAACTATATCCTATTTTGACATGGCCACAGGGACTTCTTTGCTCATTCTATATATATGTTACGTCTTTCAGATGAGAAAGAAAATGCCAGTCCTCAAGGTGAAAATGGTGCAACTGCCAAAGATGAAACGTCGTCTCTGTGTTTCCTGCATCCCGTAGCATCAGTTCACGTTGCTCTGCGTGAACGTCAAGCCCGGCGTAAAGCACTGTTTGCAAGTTCTGGCCCATATAAGCGGGCACTGTCAGCACGAAGAGATTTGGCAATTAGGTTGGTAGTTGCTGGCACCTACAGAATGTCATGCAGTAACCATGCATTTCTTAAGCAACCTGATGCTACCTAACATGACCTAATGGAAGCTAACCTAAGGAAACCTAATTTAATGTAACAACAACACAACTTAAGCTCACTGAACCTAATTAAATAATCAAGTGTGTCTTTTGTTGACAAGTTAAATTAAATAAATGAAATAAGTGAATAAAATGCAATAAATCAAATAAATGTATTAACATGTGAAATAAATATATTAAATAAATAAATTGGATGGATCAAATAAGGTGAACAAATGACAAATAAATAAGATAAATGAAATAAAGAAGTAAAGAATTCAAAGTAATAAATTAATTAATTAAATTAAATTAATGAATAAAATAAAGTAAATAGATGAAATTATTAATTAAACAAAGTAAATAAATAAATAGAATGAATAAAGTAATTAAATTAATAAATTGATAATTAATGTATATAATATAAATGTACATAATGAACTAAATTAGTACACAAATAAATAAAAAATAAATAAATAGATAAACAAATAATACCTACCCTAACATAACCTAACCGAACTGAACCCAACGCAACGAAACCTAACTCAACCCAAGCTAACCATGTAAATATATTTGTTTATTTATATTTGTTTATTTATTAGGGAAATTATCCATATGATGCTATTATATAGTATAAACTAGTAATATTGTCACTAAATTTATTATTTAATCAATTAATACGTAATTAATTTAGTAGCGATGTTGGTAGCTTAGAATATATAGCATCAAATGGAAGGATGTGCAAGGAAGTGGCCATGGCCTATTTTCTAATACTGTTTGGCATTTGTCTAGAAGGGCTGTAGTAAACGGCAGCAATAATTGGGTGAGAGTGTCAGGTCTCTGACCTGAAATTTGAACTTGGACCTTCTGGATATGAAGAAAGAGTGTTATCAACTTATCTTTCACATTGGTAAGGAGCCATATTAAGTAAAGTCTCAAAATTGTAAATAAAGCTGATGATAAAATTCGTTATTTTTCCTCTGGGGGGCGAGTGTTTGGAAAGAAATCACCACCACATGTGACTGGTTTACTGTAGAATTAAAGGAAAATGAATGACCCACTTAACAAAATAAGGGCCACCTGTTTCATACAAATATAGGGAAAGAAATAAAAACTCAAGCATTCAAGAGTCTTCTGGCTTTTATATTAAGAGAAGTTAATGGAATTAGACATCAGAGTAAATTTAATTTTGGATTCGTCTGGTAATGGTGTGTCATTTCTTGTGTCGGTCTTTGGCACAGTTAAGTGCATTGACGTCATGCCTTCTGTTGACAGGCGTCAGCTCTGCAATTTGCCTGTTAAGGAGACGACAGGTGACAGCCAACAGCCGGGTCCTGACATTGAAATTTATCGTCTTGGCGTACAGTTGTTTGAAAGAAGTTTGTAATTATCTCTGTGTCATGCGTGTATGTATTTATGTCCTACACATAGCATATGTTATCAGTAAAGTTTTAAATCTTGATGTAATTTTGAGTTTCCTGTCAAATTTTTTTTTTTTATGTTTTTTTAATTGTTTCATTTCTATGAGCATCACGTGCAGCATCCTGTGGTATTAAGAATGTGGTCTTCTGGGATGTGATGCTGTGTAGTGCTGTATGTAGGTACCAGTGTTACAGAGGAACTTGCTGCCTCCTTCTTCAGAGTAGAAGAAATGAACTTAGAGTCACCTGCTGCCTCTGTCTTCAGAATGGAAGGTGATTTGAAGTCATATGCTCCTTCCATCTTCAAGATGTATGCAGAGAACTTCTCAAATCGGCTGCTGCCTCCATCTTCAGGACAGAAGTTCTGAACTTCATGACATTTGTTTCTCTTTGACATTTCTTACCCCCCTGTTCCATTTAGTATCTTAATTTTCAACATAGTTCTGTCCTGTATAATATATGTGAAAAGGTTTCTGTTTATTTAATTAGATAGAAGTGTTGTCTTTGAGCCTTCCAGTTGAATGCAGTTTGCATGGTGTGCAAGATCTCCAGGCATTAGTGAATGAAATGAAATGAAATGAGTCACTCTCTGTTAGGTAAATACAGTGCTGTTTTTGTTACATTTAATGTAAATGTATTGATATTGTAACGATAGGAAATCAGTTCAGTGTACAAGTTCGAAAATAGAAGTAAAATTTATTGCTTTTCCTTGTTTGTCTGTTCATTTGTGAACAAACGTGAATTATTGATGGATTTTGTTAATTTGTGTGGCCGAATGTTCGTCCTCTCACAGTTTAAGTTGCTGTGTTATATATAACTGCATCCAAGTTGTGATGAGCGATAAAAACCTCTGATTCGGATTTGAAAACTTGAGAACGTTACATATGACAATTGAGATCACGTTGCCAGCTCATTAACTCAACGCTTTGTACTTTGCTTCAGTCTTGCCAACACTTCGCACTTCACATTGAGACAGATGATATTAAATTTTGCCTGAAAACCCTTGTTTTCAATTGACAGGTAACACTTTGCATTTAGTTTTGGCATCTAAATGTTGTTGTGGAAAGTGATGTGGTTGTTATAAGATTTGAAATTGATTTGACTTTTAAGTGCACCATAAATTATTATTCCCTCACATATCACTTGTAAATGCAATGAAATCCCCATCCATCATTCTCACATTTGTCGTTTTTCTGCAGGTATCGTTAATTTCTTCTGATCCCAAAAGTTGCCCATATAAACAACATATAATTATTTTGTATGCATCACTTTTCATTATGTTGTTTTACTGCAACAGTTGTTTAGAATTTTTGGTCTTAGCCCACAATATTTCTGGAATGATTGTTTCTGCAAAAAAATAAAAATACAAATGGCAATAGTAACATGATGTTTTTGGAACTTATAATAGCGACAACTTCCCATTGAATTCTGCTCATATAAAAGATATATTTTGCCTGGTGTTTACCTTCTATATAGTCCGAGTCCTTATGATATTGTTCAATGTATGTAGGTCATTAAAATTGCATTAAAATGGATTGTATGCAGCAGATTGTTTCAAGGTAACCGAACGAATTCAAAACTTGTTGGTTGGCTCGTTATGTGGTACTCTGGGTAACTCAAGCATGTTTATGCTTTGTCCATTCTTCTGAGATATGGCACCATGTCACTGGTTGACTGGTGCCCATTTCAAGATGGCTTAGTATTTGAAAGTACAATGATTAAAGCTTGCAGTCATGTTTATGACTGTGTGTACGTTAATGAACTCTGTTGAGAATTAAATTATTAGGTGTAAATGGGTCAGGGTGGAAGAGATGAAGTGTGTCGTTTGAGATTTGAACTTTGTGTAAGCTTAGCAATGAGTGAAATGCCTTTAATGAATAAAATTTCTTATCTCATCTACATGTGCTGTTTCTTATACACAGTAGTTTCTCAGTTTTCGTGAACTGCGATGTTTGCAATTTTTCGTCTATTTTAATATGATTGTTTTCTCTTTTGTAACTGGTTTTTGTGAATTGGGATGTTACCATATGGCTGGTGACTGGCCAATCAGCTTCCCCCACTCTCCTGCTACTGTGCAGATCACTCTGAGCTCAGTGAAGCCGTGTCTTTCGTTCATTGAGATGGATTGCTTTCATGCTCTGTGGAATGACACTGTCCTTCAGTTCTTTAGCGTATTTTATGCCTCCAAAAATAATTGTATTTTATTCGAAATAAACTTCCATTTCTTTTATTATTCTGTATTTTTATTACTCGTATTTCTTAAGGTCTTGGAGTGATATAGGCATTTTATATTGAAAATGGATTCCGATGTTTACAGTTCTGATGTTTGTGATGGTTTTACTAGTACCAGTTAATCACAAACCTTCATACCCTACTGTAAGTTCTTCCCACAAGTGCTTCTGTTTAGTACACTGCCTGTTATCAGTTTTGAAAGTTTTTTGGATTTACCATACCAAGGCTAACAAGATGAATTCCATTCAAAACAAGGCTGGGAAGAGACTATCCTGTTTTTTTTTTTTGTTGTTTTTATTCCAGGCACATACATTGAGAGCAACTCAAAATAGGATGCATGGCCTCCCTCCTCCCCTATATATTGCTCCTCATTCGTAATTCATATGTTTAAAAGTGTAACTCTGCAGTTTCTGTTTCCTATGGTAGACCCAATAGAAACACCCAACGATATGACATTTGCTCTATACTTATGTTGATGTGTACTGCAGCCATGGCTGTTAAAGCAACGTGCCAGTACTGAGGTAGAGTGTTTTTGCTGCAGTTGGAATTCTCATTCTGAGTCTTTTATTTTCTCTTCTTTGTATCCATTACATAATTTCTACATTTTAGTATTATTCTGTCTTTAAAGTTCTAGGTACTGTAGACTGTAATACTTGTAAGGAAGCCATATTCTGTGTGAAAAACAGTACGTCTGCTTGCCCTGACTATTACTGTTATTTTCTTATTTTTTGCCACTGTCTTGAAAAGGAATATATGGCCTATGTCCAGGTTGTAGCAGGTGAGGCGGTGGTGGGGGAGTGGTATGGCGGTACCAGGCAGCAAATTGAATATTTTAAGTGAAACAATTTTATTTTCCACATACAACAAATTTTATATTGTTCAGTAGTGTAAAAAGAAATTCAATAAATAATAGTGATGTTTCTAAGGTCATAATTTCTCTCAGGAATAGCGACTCGCTACGAGCTGGACGGTCCGGAGATCGAATCCCGGTGGGGGCGAGATTTTCAGCACCTGTCCAGACTGGCCCTGGGGCCTACCCAGCCTCCTGTAGAATGGGTACCGGGTCATTCCCGGGGGTAAAGCGGCTGGGGTGTGGCGTTGACCACCCACCCCCATCTAGATTCAAGGTTAAAGAAAGAGTAGAGCTATACCTCTACTCCCCCTTTGGGCCTTCATGGCTTGTTCTAGGGTGAACTTTACCTTTACCTTACTGCCATTTTGATTACTCCCCCAGGGTGCCAAAAACCTAGCTACACCACTGAATGTCGTTGAAATGTGTCTTCAGTTATGCTTACCGATATGATGAAAACGCAGCAGTATACAAGATAACAAACCATATTTATTCACACACACACACTCAAACAGCTATTATACAAAATATTTCTACATAATATTCATATGTACATACACTCATTCATATATTTTGTTACCACTCACAGACAAGTCTCATACATTGTGTTACAGCTGTCTGCATATGATGCTTGAAGTTTAGACTGTGGGTTGTCTGTGTTATGATACTGTGTAGTGTCGTAGGTGAATACCAACATTTCAGAGAGAGAAACAGATGCCACTGTGGTGTTGGTAAGCACCTTTGATGTGCCACAATAACACAAAAGACAGTCTAAAAGGCATTTATTGGAAATCCCTAATAATTGACAGTAATTTAATTATTGAAGTTCTAGAATGACGCATTCTATTGAAATGGATGGTTTTGCAGATTTCAGTTATGAAACTGAAAAGAGCATCAGGTATTTTTTGTTCCCCATTTAACATATAAATAAATTCAACAGTTTATATTGTTCATATCAAACTCACTTGTGATGAGTTTTTTTCGTAGCAGTTAACTCTCAGCGAACTGCCACACCATTTATTGTGACCACTGGTCTTGTTCCTCTGCTGATGGGCGTTGGTTCATAGTGATGGTTGCGATGTGATGTTTCTTCGTAAGGCGCATCATACATGTTGTCTTCATGAATGTTCTCATAAATATTTGTATGGTTTGGCATACCATAGCTGTTACCGTCGTTTAGTGTTGCATAGGACATTACTGCAGCATTCTGGTCCTCTTTTCGAACTGCACCTTGAACATTCTCTGTGTTCTTTACTGGGGTTGCTTTTCGTCTAAAATTAACATAGAATTTGTCTTAGCATTGGAGATTGCACCCACTGTTTTGCATATGCAAACTGAAATCGTATTACAACCATCACATACAAAGTTCAGATATATAATTAATATGTCATAGTAATTTACATTATTATGCATATAAAATCATTTTAAAGTTGAGTTACGTAATTTTAAGCAACAAAATACAATTTTAAAATTATAACTTTGTAACAAAAAAATACACACCCTAAGTTAATTTACTTTGTGTGTCTCCATTAATATTGAGTCCATGTAGTAAGTTCAAGTGTTATTTTAATAATGGCAGTCTTTTGCCTGATTTTGAACTGCTGACAGCATAATGAGGTACTTACAGTCTCAAATAGATGAGTCCCACAACAATCAGCAGGAAAAAAATGACTCCAGCTCCAATACCAATTGACATGCCCAGATTCTGTGGTTCATTCATGTCTCCTGTGGTCACTGAAAAATCAGAGATGTTAACTTTAGCACACCAAATTCTCTGTATGAGAAACTTGGATCTTGGCAGGACTGTTACTTTATTCTTCCTCATTTTTAAGATGGTTTCCAGAGTTATTTAGCATTAGGCTCCCTTGTTACAGATACAAGTGCTCAAGGCTGCCCTATCCTATGAATATGGCTTGAAATATGGTATAGCAATTTAAAAAATGTAATTTGTAATGAAGTACTTTTCCTAGTAAGTTATGTTTGTAATTTAATGTGGTGTTTTTGGATTAAAATCAGTACATAGTTTTTGTTACCAACCCGTATTTTAGCAGCCTCCAAAAGAAGCCTCATGGCCACTGATGGGCCATTGTTCCCTTTCTGGAAAGCTCATTGTGGACTCAACAGATAAACATAACGTGTGCTAAATATTGAACGGTCTTACTCTTGTCCACAAACGTAGGTGGCACTCACTTTCGCATCGTGGCTCCTCTCCGGACCATGTACCATCCTCCATGCATTTCCTCAAGTACGGTCCAGTGCGCTCATAGTGTGGCACACAGTGGTACTCCACAGCATTGTTGTATGTTGTGGTCTGGTTCATCACAATCACACGGCCATTTTCTATATTTCCTGGATGTTTGCAGTCCACAGCTGTGGGAAGAAAGTAATCTGGAGTTAAGTGTTGTTTAGAGGCTTATGTTGATTTATTTGATGATTATGAAGGAGCATTAAGAAATTGTGAATAGGTTACAACTGGGAAGGAAGCTATCACATAACAGAAATTGTAATTACAGGAATTGCCACACCTGATGCTCCTGTGAATAGGAAATACTTTTTTCATGGGGAAGATTTTAAGCAAAAATACAAAATGTTTTAAAGAATTCAATATACTTAATGCTCTGAAGACTGAAGTTCATATAAATTCGTTCTTACCTCACAGGAAAGAATCTGTCACTCTTATAAAACCATATGGTTAATGCTGTTTACAGAAATAATCACTTTTTATTGTGAGAATCGTACGAAACATAAATACGCTGTGTGGACAGAGTGCAGAATTTTTTAACCGTAAAGTGGTGGTACATATAATAATCACTTTGCTGTAAAAGTTTGTTTGAACTAGGTGCATGAGACTGCATCTCAGGCAAAGACTGTGTCTTCCTGCACTCTGAAATTAAATACCCATGATGGAAAGACATTTAGCTCCTGTTTCATTTTGATAAAATGATAGTTTATTATGTTAAGATCCTTCTGTTATACAGTTTACACCTTGTCACACTGTTTACATGTATGCTAGAAGGTAAAGTTCACCATATAACAGGCCATGAAGGCCCAGAAGGGGAGTAGAGGTATAGCTCTACCCTTTCTTTAACCTCGGCAGTAGATAGAGGTGGGTGGTAAAGGTTATGCCCCGGCCTCTTTACCGCCGGGAATGACCTGGTACCCGTTGTACAGGAGGCTGGGTAGGCCCCAGGGCCGGTCTGGGTGGGTGCTGAAAATCTCGGCCCCACCAGGATTCGATCCCCGGACCGTCCAGCTCATAGCGAGTCTCTATACCGACTATGCTATCCCAGCCCACAAGTTTATGCTATTAAACCACATATTTAGATGCTTTCTGTGTGCTTTGTTTTGGTATTCCAAGTGTAGTAGGAAATATTGTTTAATTTTATTATTTTCTACTGCGTCAGGCAAGCAAAAGGGAAAAATTGTAGATCATTTTACAAGTTTAATCCATTCACATTCATAAGTGTGGCTGTCATGCTGTAGACTTCCATGCAGAATGTTAAATGTGTGGTTACTGAGTTGATTCGAGTCATTGAGTCTGACCTACAAAGGTGCTCCAAAAACACACTCATTTGTTTTCTCACATTGCATAAGTTGAGTTGTGTGCAGCTGAGAGCTGCCTTTATAATATCTTACTGAGACAGACTTGATACGATGTGACTAGACTCAATCTAATTAGCATTCCCACAGGCAGACATTGTATGGTTTAGAAATATGTGTGGGCTGCAGGTGACATCTGTAGACAAGTGAATGTACTTTTTAGTAATCATATTTTTTATGTGTGTTATTTAACCATGTTGTTAATTGCGATGATTATATCATGTCAGTGATAGATGAATGAATGAGTATGGAGCACTGGTGGAATGATACTGACAGGGGAAAACCAAAGTACTTATAGATACACCTGTCCCAATGCAATTTTGTCCACCACAAATCCCACACGAACTGGTCTGGGATCGAATCAAGGTCTTTATGGTGAGAGAGCAGTGACTAACCACCTGAGCCATGACACAGACCTTTAGTAATTGTCAAATGAGGATTATCGGCAACGTTTTCACTAACGTTCTGAGCTGATGTGAGGGAGGATGCTCTTTAATTAAAACAAGTTGACTGTAAGACTCTGAACTCACATTTGCAGGCAGGCAATGTTCCACTCCATGTGCCCTTCTTCAGGCAGGTCCTCGTTCCATTGCCCACCATGTACTGTCCTCGCGGACATGAATACTGAGCAATTCCTCCAATGCTGCGGGTCAGTACTTGCACTGACATGTCGCCTTCTTTGTCAGGATATCCACACAGTACCTCTGAAACATAAAGTATTGTATGACTGAACTGCAAAATTATTTCAGGGAAAATTTGTAACATAATATGTGCATTTGTTGGTAAAAAACTGAATTAATAATACACAAGTTATGGTATGGGACCTTTTATTCTGAATGCATGGGATTTGGGGTTTTCTGGTAAAAGGTAAGGGTAAAGTAAAGGTAAATTTCACCCTAGAACAGGCTGTGAAAGAGTCCAGAGGTGGAGTAGAGGTACAGCTGTATTCTTTCTTTAACCTCGGCGCTAGATGGGGGTGGGTGGTCAATCCCACGCCCCGGCCACTGTACCCCCAGGGGGGGGGGGGTATGTGGATAAGGGATATTTCTGTTTTGGAGCCTAAAATCTACTAAAACAGCAACACTTCCCTACTGACCGCAGTGTTGGCACTTTTAATAATTATGTCTTGGACTTACCCTTGCATTGTGGAGTTTCAGACGACCATGTACCATTTTCAAGGCAAAGTCTTCGTCCATGTCCATCCAATTCAAAGTTAAGGTCACATTCATAAAGGACTGCTGCCCCGTAATATGTTGCATTGGACGCAAGTGTGTACTTGCCATGCTCCAAACGCTCAGGTTCTCTGCAGTCGACAACTGTATGGAGCAGAAGTAACGAAGGAAGTTCAGGGCAAATTTAGGAAGCAGGCAAAGTCTGAAGTATCTGATTCTGGTTCATGTTGTTCTTTCTGGCTAATATTTTGGGTTTGCGACTGGCTCTGAAAGGGGCCTAATGCAGTAAATGCCCTTACTTTGTTTTGTCAACCAAAGGTGGAAATTGAACCAGTTTCTGAAACACTATGATTTCAAAAACTGAGAAGATGGACAGTTTCTAAAATATCAGTAAAAAATGAAATAATACTTGAAGATTCAGTCCTTCTGGGATGTGAGGCTATCTCATTAGCTATATAGTTCTTGGCATTTCCAAGGATTGTCATGCCTTCGTCTTCAGGTTAAGCAGTGTAAAAGGAGAGAACTGCTTCACTCTGAAGATGGAGGCACAGCAATTTTTCGAAACATCGGGAACTATACAGCCAATGACAGTGTCACATCCCAAAGGAATTAAATCTTCAGCAACACAGCTGTGGTAACCATAAGCCTTACAAAAAGACAATCACATGGTCTGTGTTTTCCTTTTTAAGCGTTATTTAATGACATTGTCAGTTGCAAAGACTGTACAGTGTCAGTGATAGGTGAATGAATGAGTATGGAGCATGGGTGGGATGATATTGATGGGGGAAAACCGAAGTACTTGGAGAAAAATCTTTCCCGGTGCCACTCTGTTCACCACAAATCCCACATGAACTGGCCTGGGACTGAACCCAGACCCCCCACAGTAAGATCATAAGTTATTATAAGATTAAGTTATTTCTGTGTTAATTTATACACCATGAGTTGAATGGTTGCACAGCTGCACACACGGCACAAATAACATCAGGCAGACTGGTGCTACAACTTACAGACACACTGGGGCACCTCTCCACTCCATTGGCCTGTTTCCTCACAGGTACTGAGTGGTTCCCCAACCACCTTGTATCCTCTCTCACAGCGATATTTCACCAGTGATCCAATCTTGTAAGTGGTGAGTGATGTACCAGAATCTGCTGTTCGGATCAGTGTACGGCCGTACACCCGGTCGTTACCCGTCACAGACAGTATGCTGTGTTCTGCCAACACTGGCTCAGGACACCGGATTTCTGCAATAGAAAGTTACATTCATTAGCTAAAAGTGATAATTTTTTTGGAACTGTATTAAATTGATGTGTGTATCCGTGACGACTGTTCATTTACGTATTAAGTCACAGAACTTACCCTCACACCGAGGTGACTCATCACTCCACTGGCCATTCTCTAGACATCGTCTTGATTTGACACCCACAAGACGATAGTTTTTAACACAGGTGTATGTGAGTGTACTGCCAAGGAAGGTGGTGCCATTTGTGTAGGTAACAGAACCATACAGCAACTGTGTTACTTTGCCACAGTCCACAACTGAAACGTAACGAACATTAGAAACCACTAACAATTTATATATAGTATAAAAATATTTTTGTGGCTTTAGTTTGGGCATAACTTTCAATATCGCTCATTCTATGCATATTTATGAACTGTTTAAGGCCTATTGGCATATATATGTTCCACCAGTTTTGATATTAAGAACTCCACATTTTGTCTACACAGTGTATTTATATATGCTGTATTATCCGTAAAATAAACAGCCATTGTTTCTCTGTATGTTATTCACTGACTGGTCTTTTTAAAGGAAGCACACTATGTTCTCTGTGAGGTACGATCTGACTCTTTATATACACTATGAATTCATTTCAGTCTCCAAAGGGTTAATAAATTCTGTCTTTATAGATCCTGTAATTTATAATATCAGTTAAAATACTATTTTATCTTGCCATTTTAAACAAATAAGAGTAACGGAACAAGTTACAAGTAAAGGGAATTTTGTCGAATTATGTAGGAATTAACAATTTACTTCTAAAATTCCCATGATTGTTGTGTGATTTTAACTAAAACTAGGCTGTGAGATTTTATTTTGCCTTCTTCTGGGATATGTTAATGTTTAGCTTCATGAATATGTACATAGTTAAGAAAAACTGCATGGTATCGCCTCCCAGAATGCAGCAATGCCCAAATTGCAATGTTTTTGTAAAACTCCCTAATATAGAATTTCGTGAAAATCCGAGATTTTTCATGTGGACAGACAGACAGACATGGTGAAGCTTGTTGGAACATTTTGTTGCCAACACAGCAAAAATTATTGTATTAGAATATATTAATATAAATAGGCACAATTTTTCATTACTGTTGATATTATGATTGATGTTACTGTCCGTGGTGGTGGTCTTAAGACTGGAGTATTCTTGATTATCAGCATTTCTGATGAATCTATTGCTTTCATGTTATCACATTTATCATGCTGGAAACTTACATTCACATTTTGGTGTTTCCCCAGACCATTCTCCCTGCACAGTGCACTCATGTGTAGCCTCTCCACGCAAAATGTGGCCCACCTCACAGTGATATTCAATTGTTGAGTGGACGTTGAAGTCGTACCCTACAACATAACTGCCAGTTGGTAGATCTGGCTCAACGCAGGTCATCACTGTGGACACAATAAAATTTTATGTTTAAAATTTGAATTTTTTTTTTTTTATTATTTTAAAATCGTGGACTTTGAGAAAAATTTGGATATACAATATTATCATCTGCCCACTTCCCAAAGTCACAGAATTTTGTGATTTGAGTATAAAATATAGTTGTTTAAGAAACCATGAATTGATTGATTGCTAAGAATTACTACACATTTCCTGTTGTCTATGATCGTGGAAAATAAGTTGTTAGAATGTAAAGCAATAAGATGGCAAATGGTGCAATCTCTATGTAGCTTTCTGTTTATTGATGACAACTAATGAACTATCAGTGTTAGGTGTGTGAAATTTGGTATGCAGATAGAACATAAATGTAATTAAAATGCCCTGAAATGTGTTTTTATGTTAACTGAGTACAAAAAAGCATCTGTGAGAAATAGTTAAGGTCACATGTGACAAACAGAAGGTATTGCAAAGGTGTATTAGTGGGAATTGTGTGCAGAAAATGATCAGTAAATTGTACAAGTACAGTTTACATTTACTGTCAGTGTTATGACGTGCAGTGACGCTCTTGTGGGGTAGTAGAGGTACAACTGCATGCTTCGGGGTAACACCCCCTCCCCAGATACCTGTTGAATAGGAAACTGGGTGAGCTCCAGAACCAATAGGGACACTTGGGAGAAGAGATGATTCTTACCCATACTGGGAATTGAACCACGATCCCTTGGAGGTCGAATCCATAGCCTAGTCACTATACTCATTGAGCTATCCTGGCTCATAATACACACACATCAACAATAGATTGTAGCCTCTTAATGATACAGATATTGCCTGGGGATCATCATTTTGCCGTAATGTTGGAGATGAGGTGAGCGGTGACATGAAATGGGACAGTGTAAAGTGATAATGGTGCTAGCAGAACTACAGAGGGATTCAATCACATGTTTTGTGTTTGGTAAGAAAGGTTTAAACATTCGGCTGTGAGCTTACAGACGCAGGCTGGTGTGTCCGCAGACCACTTGCCCTCCCGAGTGCACGTCTGTCTCTCAGTGCCATCCAGCCAGTAATCCTCTCGACATGAATATTCCACCAAGCTGCCATATGTTGTGGTCCTGTTGAGGAGTTCATAACGTCCATTGTCGGTGTTGGGAGGTGCCCCACAGTCTATGTATTTACATGTTGGTGCCTTGCCTGACCACTCTCCGCCAAGTCCACATGACAGCACCTGCCGACACAGATTATTTCTCTGAATAACAAGTGCTTTGTTATATCAGACACAACCAGAAAGGTGAATAGTCTTGAATGAGAATATTTAAAAGTTAGATATTTTATATTGCCTTGCAATGTCTTACCTTTTCTTGGCTTATGCACAGTGGATGTAACACTTCATCACAATTAACTAGCATGGATATGTAGAAAAATCAGCAGTAAAACTCAAGAAACAGGATTGTTTTTTATGATGTCTGTAGGTTCTTGGATTCTCACGCATCATATTTGTGACCTCCATAACAGGGTTTTTGATCATGGTTGCTATGCAATTATATGTCGTAGTATGTGGGAAGAAACTGACTTGGACTCTAATGCACGCATACAACAGCAGAACTAACAGACTTCGTGAATTTACTTTTGTAAACAAACAACTTTTGTGTTTGAACTTATCTGCTAAGCCTGGCAGGTCATTATGAAAGTTTTGGAGGATTATCCTGCAGCCATCTTTAGAGTTAGAGTGCAATCAAGAAATGGTCAAGTTGAAAGGCAAGGTGACATGGATGGTCAGTCAGACGCAAGGGAGTCCTTCTCTGTGCCAATAGAGCAGTAATGAACGCTGCGGGGAGGAAAGTGAATGAGCAGCCCTTTGAAGTGACCACGCAGAGATGTGAGAAGACTGAACATTCATTTAACCATAACATATCCTGTGTATACTAAGATACATAGAGGCAATAGACTCATAGTCTCTTACCGGCTGTCCAGACATGATGAAGCCATTCTTACAGGTGTATGTAGCTGTAGAACCTGCACGCCGTCCGGACGTTTGTACTGTACCACCATGCACCGTTGGTGGTTCGGGACACCAGTCAACTGAAAATTAATTCCATCAGAGTGACTCAGTACACTTTGAGAGGCTTATTTCAAATTGCTTCTTTTCAAGCATGTTATGCAATGGCTGTCAGGACCGAGAGAACACTTGCATCGGGAGCATTTTCATACAAAATGTTTGTAGCCCATTGTTATATTCAATTAAAAGAGGCTCTACACATTCATAACTACAACAAGTATCACGTCTTCATCTGGGATATGTTGTTTTCCTTGTCAGTACCACAATATATTGTGGTTAAAACTTTAAAAACAGAACGACACGCAAATTTTGACATTAAATTTTCCTGATGTAAGTACATAAAGATTGCTAATGAAGATTCAAACCACATCCAAGAATTCTACTGCAGGGCTTCCACATCACTTTAACAGCCATGACTACGATACATATTGGCAAGGGCATGCACTAAATGTCATCATATCTTTCACAGGTTCTCACAGCGGTACTGTGGAGGATTTACGTCTTCTTGGATTTGACGCTGTGTCAGTGGGTTAGTGTTTCCCGAAGTTTCTAAAGAATGGAATGCCAACATCTTCACGTCTAGACCCTTAAAGCCTTGAAAATGAAGGCATTACATTCCTTTGAGACGTCTGAAATCACTAACTCCATGACAAAGTGTCATGCCCTGGAAGACCTGAATCCTAGTTTCTGTGTGTTCTCTGTTAGGTTTGTTGTAGGAAAAATAAAATTTATATATACATTAGATTTGAGAATGTGGACCACCAGTTTATACGAAATATTAAATATGACTAAAATTAATCTCCTGACACCATGCATACTTGTACGACAACAATTCTATAGACTGATTGATGTGTTTCAGTATGCACTGAGAGGATTAGAAAATATTTCAGGCAAAACATGTAGCCACTGATGATAAGAAGTGTGATATAAGTATTGTGTACGTTTTGTGTACATGTCCCTTTGTCTTCTGGGTAATGATCATAAATTAATAAATTTGAATGAATGGATGTGTGACGTATTGTGCAGTTTGGGAGTGCCAGTTGAGGAGTAAACTGTCACATAATCTCAACTGAGGTAATAATAACGTATGAATTATTGGTGTCAGGCAGACACTGCAATGTTGTGATTAAATGACTGTTTTCAACCTCTGAAGCTCAATATTCATCCAAACAATATTTAAAAATTCAGTTCATACCTCACAGTAAATTCAATTCATCTCCTTATGGAGACAAACTGATTTATGCTTTTTAGGGAAACAGTCACTGTTTATTGTGAGAATTATAGGAAACTATTAATACAATAAACTAGAGGTTTTTTTGGGTGTTAAAGCAGGTAGTTCACATAGTTACCACACTATTTCAAGTGGTTACTGTTGCTTACATAGACACTGTGGGTGGTCATCACTCCAGCTGCCATCATCTTGACATGTCCTTCTCTCCCGTCCAATCAGAGTGTAGTTCTCATGGCATGTGTATTCTGCCGAAGCACCGTGTGTTGTTCGCTTGTCCTTCAGGTTCACGTAGCCATGTTCGAGACCGGGTAGGGGCCCACAGTCCACGTCTGCAAGGGCATTTCTTACATGTAAATATTAGTGATATCACAGATTGTTATTATCACTGTTCTTCAGTAGACAATCAAACATTCCGTCCAACACAATTATCTCAGACGAGCATAAGGCTGTTGCTTAAATACATGTTTATTGATGTTTATTGATGTTTATTGATGTTTATTGATGTTTATTGATGTTTATTGATGTTGCAAACACAACGGGATGGCCACCAAAAATTATTTATTGTTTTTGTTGCCAGGGGTGCACCCAAGGGGGGGCTGCTCATCTATAGCCCCCCAAACCCCAAAACCGAAATTTAAAAACACAGAATTTGTAGATATTATGATATCAAAAGTTTTACGTGGTTTACCCTTCAGCTGACATCAGCCACTGAAATCGGCTGATGGCTACTACATTAGAATTTTGAAAAATAAATTAATAAAATAAAAAAAACAAGAAGCTAGGACACTGTGATTGAGTCACGGAACATGTAGTTATATTTGTGTGTATATAAATGCAGTTGCTGACAGTGTTATGTTATACTTACGACGTGATTTTATAACATAATTTTTAAAATTGAACATAAATTATATATAGCCTCAGGATCAGCCCCCCCCCCCCCCCCCCCGAGGAAAAATACCGGGTGCGCACCTACTTGTTGCTACTGTTGTTCTTTCACAATAAAATAACTTTGGCTGAAGGTATTCAGTGGCGTGTTAAGGAATATATTTGAGCCTCAGCGGGAAGAAATGACAGGAGAATGGTGAAAATTGCATAATGAGGAACTTCATGATATACGAGCTTACTCCTCACCAAATATTTTTGGGTTGGGACGAAAGAGGCGGGTAATGTAGCACATATGGGGGAGAAGATAAATGCATACAGGTTCTGGGTGGAGTACCCTGAAAGAAAGAGACTACTTGGAAGTCCTAGGCGTAGATGGGAGTACAATATTAAAATAGATCTTAATAAAATGGAATGGGAGAGCATTAAGTTGATTAATGTGGCTCAGGATAAGGACATTTTGGGCTGTTGTATAAGTGATAATGAACCTTCTGCTTCCAGAAAATGCGGGGAATATCTGACCTTTCTCTGACAATTCGTAGTTGTGGACATTCAAGTTGCCTTACATTTGCAAGAAGGTGCATGTCCGGACCAGAAGCCGCTCTCTGTACATGTCCGATTTTCTTCACCGACTAGCATATGCCCCTCGGGGCAGAGGTAGCTGATTGTGGCGCCCACGCTGAAGTTTGAACCGGAAATAGTTGTGTTCAGAAGTTTGTCGGGGCTGCCGCATGACGAGGGCGCTGCAAACAGACACAAGACTTGCAATTACAGTGATCCCTCGTTATACGAGCAATCGAATTACGTCCTTGCTCTTATACCTGATGCAACTCTCTTTGAACTTGCGAGCCAATTTTCGCTTATGACAGTCCCGCCTTGGGAGCAGTTTTCGAGTCAGGATTTAACGACGATATTTCAACTGTTTGGGTTCGTATCATCGAAAGATAATTTCAGGGTACTGAGCGGGAAAACGTGTGGAAGGAAGCGGTCGTGGAATATTTGAATTTATTTGTCTTTGCCCTAGTATTTACTAGCGGTGGCGCAGTTGGTTGAGGCACTGATCTAGAAGCTATAAGGTCGCAGGTTCGATTCCCGATGGTGTAATTGGAATTTTTTATTGATATAATCCTTTCTGTCGCACTATGGCCCTACGGTCGACTCAGCATCTAACAGAAATGAGTACCGGGAGTATTTTCTGCGGGTAAAGGCGGCCGGTGCGTACGGCTGACAACCTTACCACCTTCATGTGCTATTGTCTAGAAATCTGGGAGCCTCAAGCTCCTGGAAACCTAAGGGCCTGTCCAGGCCTGTAATGGGATTGCTTTACCTTTAACCTTTCAGTATTTATTATCTCTACGCATTTCTACACATCTGTATACACGCCAGCCATTTTAATCCGCGCAACCGTACTTCCTATGTTAATAAACGTGATTCTTCTTGAAGATGACAATGACATATGTGGTCGAAACTCGTTGAAGATGTGACACGATTTTATTTAATGGACACACATATATCGGAGGTGTTTTGATGATACTTTTATGTCATGTTGTGTTATTTATGTTTGTTTTATTATTTATTTATTGTTTATTTAACGATGTTGCCAGTAACTCAGACTATATAGCGTCGAATGATGGGTTGATTGGTGAATAATGAATGGGAAGGACTTGGAAGGAAATGGTTGTCGTTTTCTTGCATGTAATGCTCCGGCATTTGCCACGAGTGACTGACGAAGACAACGAAAATCGATCAGTTAGCCGATATTCCGACTGACATCGCTGCTGAATACGGTAAGAAGCGTTACCGACTGAGCCAACTCGATCAGGGATTATTTGAATCTAATCCAGCATTTGACAAGAGAAATTGGGGAAATCGACGAAAATTCGGTCTCCGTGGTAGAAATCCGAACTCGAGACCTCCAAAATACGAAGCAGGAATGCTAACCACCAAGCTGCGTCGTTTCGTCGCCCACAAGTTTGTTCTACATCTAGAATATTCGTCTGGACTAGTTAAAACCTTTCAAAAAAATATTGAAAGCTGTAACGGGCGGACGGCCTGATAAGCCTACAGCAATCTGTGCCCGCTGATTCATGTCACTGTCAGCGATATATCTGTGACCGCTGATTCATGTCACTGTCAGCGATATATCTGTGACCGCTGATTCATGTCACTGTCAGCGATATATCTGTGCCGCTGATTCATGTCACTGTCAGCGATATATCTGTGACCGCTGATTCATGTCACTGTCAGCGATATATCTGTGACCGCTGATTCATGTCACTGTCAGCGATATATCTGTGACCGCTGATTCATGTCACTGTCAGCGATATATCTGTGACCGCTGATTCATGTCACTGTCAGCGATATATCTGTGACCGCTGATTCATGTCACTGTCAGCGATATATCTGTGACCGCTGATTCATGTCACTGTCAGCGATAAATCTCTGCTTCCGGCTCTAAACGTTCGTTCTACAGTTTTATCCCGGCTAGTAAATTGTGTCAGCCGCAGTAAAAAATAGCGAAGCTCTGTTTATAATTTATGAATTTATTTGTCTTTCTTAATAACTTTCGGGCGCGTTCGCATTAGTCGCTAGAAGTGCCCGTTAGCTTCGGCATGTCTGTCCTTCCTTCCGTCTGTCCGTCTGTCCGCATTTATCAACTTGGCTCCCGCACTGGACGGATTTTTGTGGAAGCTGACATTGGCAACTTTCACGAAAATCTGTCCAGAAACTGCAAATTTGGTTAAAATCGGACAACAGTGTCGGGCACTGTACGTGAATACCTAAATACTTTGTATTGTTGACAGCAGTACGCAATATTTTGTAGCACGACGGCAGTGCGAAGGGAAATTATTTTTGCGTTTCCATGGCAACACTGAATGGTTTTGTATTGTTGACAGCTACAGATAGGTCTATTTTCAGCACCCGTCCAGACCGGCCCTGGGGCCCACCCAGTCTCCTGTACAATGGGTACCGGGTCTCTTTCCAGGAGGTAAAACGGCCAAGGCGTGGTGTTGACCACCCACCCTCATCTAGCGCCAAGGTTAAAGAAAGAGTAGAACTATACCTCTACTCCCCCTCTGGACCTTCGTGGCCTGTTGTAGTGAGAACTTTACCTTTTACTTTACCTTACAGATAGGTCTACAATAAGAAGGGAACGCATTGTTTCTTTTCCATACCAACAATGGTCAGGCGAACGCGCCACAATATTGCGTTATACCTACATTGCCTAACTTGTTTATATGTAAGCTGATGATCTCCAAATTAACTACTTTTTAGCCCACGTTGTGATGAGGTAATCTGTGAACGAGCAGGTTAGAGCAGCGGTAATGCTTGAAGCGCGTTTTTGGGATTTGGCCTGGACACCGACTATTCTTCTGAGATTTCGTTATTTTCCTCCGCCTCTACATGCAAATTCTGGCACTGCAGCTACCTTAAGTTAGACCATGACCGCAACATTCTAACTACTTTTCAATTTATCTTTCACCAATCACCCTACAGAGGTATAGTAGGATTATATCCACAAAGTTCCTGTCATTTTACATGACAATCTTCAGCGCGAGTCTCACAAACCTTACGGCCCTCCTACCTCCGTCACATGACTGCAGCTGCTACGTAAGCAGACCAATACTGGCACCTCCACCGCTCTGACTGCACAAACACACTGACCTACGCGCAATCTCCCGACTTCTGACATCAGCCTAGGCTCGCTAACGTTACCTGCTTCTGATGATGGAGACTCTGTGGAATTAATCTTGCTGTACATATTATGAGGAATCGAGAGCATCGCAAAATAAACCATAAAAGATGTAACGAGAAAACATTTCTAAGAAATTTATAACTGACAGATAGATCTGAACTGGGAAGTTTTTGGCGCGTTATTGTTATGACGCTATCAATAACTCCGACTGTGTAGCTTCGAATGATGGGATGGTTCATGAATGGTGAATTTGGAAGTATTTGAAAGGGAGAGACCGCTATCCAATACGGTATTAGCATAGCATTTTTCTAGAACGCCTGAGGAAAACCACGAAAACTCATGATATCTGATGCCTCTGCCGAGATTCGTACCCGGTTATGTCCCGAACACAAGACGAGAGCCTTACTACTATGCCAAATGGTTAATGATAGTGTTCTTGAAACGACAATGACTCAAAATTGAATCCACAGTTGTGCTCTGATTGTTCAGGGAAATTACGCTTACAGCGCCTCAAATAATGTCGTAGCGTAGCGACACGTACGTTCATGTTCAGTCTGTTGTCCATGAAGACATTTCAGTAATTCAGGAGAGTTTCAGATAAGTACAGTGTCATATATTCATAAGGCGAGGCCGTTTTGTGGAGGTGAATGACTGCGGGCAGTGCGTAGGCAACCTGCGCGGCTAACCTTGAAAGTTTTGTAGGAACTGCAACGCTTGAAGGTAAGAAAGTACGTACTTTATACACACCAGACAGACCCTAAGGGCGAGGCGGTACAAACATTCACTTCTCTAAAAATCGTGACCGATATAGTGAAAGTTCTGACAGTTTCCGCACGTTTTTCAAACCAAAAAATATAACAGATGCAGGGTATGAAAAAAAAACTGACACGCCCCAGTCTGCATAGCGCAGAAATCTGTCTTCGTATTATTATTATTATTATTATTTTCTGTGTTATGACACCGTGTTATTTGGTAGATGGGTAACAACATTTCAGACGAAGCTGCCGCCTTTGTATTCTTCCGTAAAGATGGAGGCGGTGTGTTTAGACGGTAGGCTGGTGATCATTTACCAAAGTAAACTGTGTCATAACCCAGAAAACCGCAATATGATTGTTCACTGCCGTGCAAATTAGATACAGCATGAAACTTTGTTTTTTGTTAGTTGTCTGCTGCAAGGTGCTGCCAGTGCATTTCGTTTCTCGCGCTGGTGACGTCCGCGCAGAAACTGCCAACAGCGGCTTAACGACTGCAGGACAACAGTTTATAGTGTCTTACCTGTCTTAGTTAAAATGGGTACCGGGGTAAAGCGGCGGGGCGTGGCGTTGACTACCTACCCCCATCTAGCGCCGAGGTTAAAGAAAGAGTAGAGCTATACCTCTACTCCCCCTCTGGGCATTCATGGTCTGTTCTAGGGTGAATTTTAACTTTTGCCTGTCTTAGTTAAAATGGGTACCGGGCCATTTGCGGGGGTAAAGCGACCGGGCGTGGCGTTGACCACCCACCCCCATCTAGCGCCGAGGTTAAAGGAAGAGTAGAGCTATACCTCTACTCCCCCTCTGGGCATTCATGTTCTGTTCTAAGGTGAATTTTAACTTTTGCCTGTCTTAGTAAAATAAATTTGTCATGTGCCATGAAGATATATGGCGGGAGTAGTCACGTAGAAGGTGTGGCTATTATATAACGAGACCAATTTAAAAAATTAGTAGTGAAGATCCGGGATAGCGTAGTCGGGCTGGGGGATCCGGGTCCGATTGCCGGCAGAAGCCAAGAGATTTTTTCTTCTCCAAAACTTCCAGACTGGCTGTGAGGCCCATACTGCCTGCTGCATAATGGGTACCGGAGCTTCCTTCGCCGGGGGAGTGAAGCCAGTGCCAAAATTAAGAATGGATGGAGCTACAACTCTAATCCCCTATATGACTTTATGACGTGGACATGAACAAAATTATTGTATCTACATGTTTAGCCCTTCACAGTAACCCGGCGCTGCACGCAGCTCTATAGGAGGCTTCCAAGTTTCGAAGCGTCTCTCAAAGCCATTTTTCAGAGTGCTTAAGTAAAGCTAGCATATTCTTAATATACGCATCTCACGTAAAAATTTGAAGATTCCGGTGGCAGTTTTCTCCAATTTTTACAAGAAATTTGATGTTCATCCGTTTGCTGTTTTTTAGGCGGGTTCGCAAAATTGCGAAAGGCGACTGTTAGCTTCGTCATGCCTATCTGTCCGTCTGTCCGTTCGCATGGAACAACTCGGATGTTCATAAAATTTAATATTTGAGTACTTTTCGAAAATCTGGCGACACAATTCAAGTCTTTTTAAAATCTGACAAGAATAACGGTACTTTACATAAAGACCTATGTACATTTATGATAATCTCTCGCTGAATTCTTCTTAGAATGAGAAATTTTCCAGAAAAAGAGTTGTAGAGGAAATCAAAACACACATTTTTATGTTCAATAACTTTTTTCCGGAAATCGTGCCGTTTTTTTAGATAATGTGGGAAAATATGGTACAGCCAGACAGGCCAAAGATGACAATACAATACTGCGCATGCGCTTTGCATGCAGGATAACTAAGGCTACAGACACACACTCAGAATATGTAATACTGCTTTTCCACGGCAACAATGGTTACGTGAACGCGCCTCAATATTACATTTATACATACATTGACTGTCTCATTTTCATCAAGCATATCCTTGACACTAAAAATGCCTGAAAAGTAACACGAAAATTTTAAATTCTGAACTTCGTGATTGAATATCTTCATATAATGACGGCTCCGTCCGATATGTCCATTCCGACACCAGGGTTTCCGATATTTTCCTCAGCCTCAGCATACAAATAAGATAGCACGTTAAAATGGATAACGAGAGCTTCCTTCCAAGTCCCTTACAGTTCACCATTTAAAAACATCCCACCAGTCGACGCCATATTACGTAAAGAACTGGGGACGTAACTTTGGTGGCGACTGTCCAATACCTATTTTGGATTCGTACCTGCCTTCCTAACTTCTGCTATTGGGTTGGGTGAAAATAATTTTGGGAAGAAATAAGTGACTAGACAGAAAGACTTGTACCTCGTTGCATGCTGTCTTTATCACGCTTGTAACTCACAACGGCTTCTCACTTTGTCTCTGTTTCTCTTGCAATGTACATCTGCGAGTAGATTTACGTGTAATCTGTTTACTTCTAATTTATTTAATGATCCTTTCAGAAGGCCAATTTGGGCCGTGGCATGGCCGAGGCCGTTAGTCACTGGGCTCTCACCACAGAGGAACAGGTTCGATTCCAGACCAGTCCGTGTGGGATTTGTGGTGACAAAGTAACCCTCCCGGAGGTCAGTATCATTCCACCAATGCTCCGTACTCATTCATCTGCCAACGACGCTGTTTAATGTTAGCAATTGACATCTACAAATAAACCGTTTAAAAAGTTCAAATTACGTAAAGACGAATGATAGGATAAAGATTTCTGTCTTGTTCAATGTGACGTAATGTAGTCTGGTGGAAATCAAGGGACTTTTTAGGAAGCTTCTGCATCCATCTTCAGGGGAAAAATAGTGACTCTTTTAATCTACAGAAATTACGTAGAATAAGGACATTGAGTGGCTGCAGCGGGTTGATTCAAAATGGTGACACCTTTGTACCATATGGTACGGTGTCACGCCCCAGAAAAAGGCAATCCTTACTGTCACCCCCATGAAAATCTCAGATCTCACTAATGATCACTTGATTAGCGACTAATATTTTGCTCAGGATATTTAATGGAGCGGTCGTGGGCTATTTAAGTGTAATCTCCCTGCACTGCGTGACTCAGAAACCGACGAAATTTGTCAAAACCTGCTATCCAGTTTCCGAGTTGATTTATGAAACCGGAGTTTCGCAATTTGAAGCAAGAGGCCACCCACGTTCCATTTAAACGCGAGAATTTCTCAGCATTTATCTCAGTGTTCGTGTTTCTGAGCAAGCGGCTGTGACGGTATGTCGCGGTGGAAGTAGACCTCGTATGCGATAAAGCTGCCGTGCCCGGAGACACGATAAAAGGGACACTGTATAACTGAAGAAGGCACAGCACTCACAGTGTTGACATATCCAGTGCAGATAGTCCAGGTTGCAGCCGACGTCATTCCACAGCCAGTTGCGTCCTCCATCGAGCACCACGCAGTTTTGTTCACCGTTGTAATTGTTGGGTTGGTCTTTCCCCCACGCCGGCTTCGCCACCACCTCTCCTGCACACAGGGTAGAGCAAAAGAGCATTAAAAATATGTGCCTTAATTCGTCAACTGTTTCTTGTTCTAGGCGTTTTAACATTCGGAGACCAGTGTTCATCTATATACGATATACAGTGTTTAAAAAACCAACAAAATGCACTTCACTTTGACTTTAATATGTATTAATTAACCCCTACATATGTTTCGATTTTACGCAAAACCATCCTCAGGGGGTTCAAAACTACGTTACGTCACATCCAATGTTAATATTGGTTTAGATACTGTGCAATGTCTTGCGTGTTATTTACAGTCACTATAAAATCAGAATTTAAAACATAAAATATTGTATAAAGTCCTTAAAATTCGTCGAATTTTAAGGACTTTATACAATAAATGCACGGTGAGACTAATATCAAAACGATATACAGATTCAGTTTCTACCTCACACACCCCACACATCCCCACACCCCACAATCGTGACATAAATGTCGCTCTCCATGCTGGAAATCGAATCCCGATCTGTCATTAGCACTTTTGCACTAACTGAGCACTTATGTATCATATTATACAAAGGATATGTGATTAACCAAGGGCCGTGCCATGTATCAGGCGGTTAGTGGACGGCATCTCATCACGTAGGCCCGGTTTCAATCCCAGGCCAGTCGATGTGAGATCTGTGGTAGACAAAGTGACAGTTGGACAGGTCTTTCGACAAGTACTTCGGTTTTCCCCTGTCAGTAACTTTCAACCAATGCTCTGTAATCATTCACTGACTCACTCATTCATTCATTCATTCTTTCATTGATTAATTTATTCATTCATCTGTTACTGACGTTGTATAATATTAGCACTTACACGGTTAACGTATAACCAAATATCAGTAAAGTGATGAAAATCGAGAAGAATGAGATGGGTGGGGCATGTGGCACGTACGGGGAGAGGAGAGATGCATACAGGGTTTTGGTAGGGAAGCCTGACGGACAGAGGAAGAGACCACTTGGAAGACATTGGCGTAGATGTGAAGATAATATTAAATTGGTTCTAAAGAAATTAGAATGGTAGGGCGTGGACTGGATCGATCTGGCTCAGGATAGGCACAAGTGGCCGGCTCTTGTGAATGCGGTAATGAACCTTCGTGTTCCATAAAGCGCAGGCAGTTTCTTGACTAGCTGAAAAGCTACTGACTTTTGAAGGAGGACTCTGCTGCATGGAGTTAGCATAAGTAGAATAGTTCATTAGGCAGTGTGTCGTAGGGGTACAAAAGAAGCAGTACAAAAAGGGGAATCACCGTCAACCCATTTCCATGTCCTTGATATGCCAGGCTCGCGCTGCGCCCCAATCCACACCAGTTGAGTTCTGAGGTTCGGTTTACGACGCTCCAGTTCTGCCAATAGAAAGCTAGAGGTCGCCCCCCGCAGTCCATGCACCAGGTCGCCTCCGTGTTTCTTACAATGGCTTCTCGCCTCCTCAAAAGAGCCACCTCGACCCACGCTGAATTCGTAACAAGTTCGATCGAAGGCTGAAAGTTCAATGTCGTCTGCGGCTCCAGATGGCGCGCAGCGATCGTTAGAGAACTCTGAAACATGAACATTAACACGGAACATGGATTAAAAATAATTTGGTGTAACATGGATGAAGAAATAATCTGTTAAGTGACAGTTGTCTTCGTATTTAATTCAGCACCATGTCATAAAGATACAAGGGGGAGTGGGGGTGTAGCTCCACGCATTCGTAATGTCGGTAGTAGTGGAGACAAGTGGTCAGCTTCACGCCTTGTTGCTTGTTTATCATAGATACAAGTCAGGTCATGCTGTTGAGGGAAATAATCGCTGTGTAGTGTGAGACTCATACGGAAAAAATTAAGTTTTTTTAAAATTTGAAGCAGGCGGTAACCACCAAGGGTTATGAAAAATTTATATAATAAAGGTTTGGTACAGTTCTGAAACACTGACTGTATTATATAAGTTCGTAAAGTAATTTAATCTTAATATTATTCATTCCGTACATTTTATTTTCTATGTTTATTGTCCGACGAATGTACACTTTAATTTTATTTAATCTTATTTCGTATCTTTTTCAAATTTTAAATAAAAAAATCGAATATTTTATTGTTAAGAAATGTGCCTTCCATTTCTTCCACATCTTGCATATACTTCTGTGAAAATAGAAGATTCTAGTAGGAGAAATTAGCTGTCTATCTATATATAATGCTCTTGTGTGAGTGATTGAGTGACAGGCCGGTTGCCATGATTACAGGGTGTCCATATTTAGGACAAAGCTTGGTTTTTGCGTGACGTCAGAGAGTGATTTGTTTTGTACTTTAGTTACATGTTGCAGTGCAGCGCGCGTGAATATTTTGGCGGACTGTCATAGGACGTTCAAGTGGCTAGTATGTTATATATATATATATATATATATATATATATATATATATAACATAATATGCTTTTTGCGGTTTATTTTACGACGCTATAGGGTGACTCAGGCTAAGTAGTTCGATGGTAGAATTACTGACCAGTAATGGAAGGGTTTTGAAATAACTGATCGTGGCCTAATTTTAAGGTACTATCCCGACATTTCCATGGAGGGACTCTGTAAAACCACGACAAGCTGAAGACCATGGATGTTCCATTCCAGTTTTAGAACCGGGCATCTCCTGAATATATATACGGACAGTGTTACCCCCTACACCAGTCTATTCGCTCGACAATTCTTACCGTTAGTTGTGAAGACTTCCACTTCGCATACTGACAGGGAACCTTCTACCCCCACCAGCTGTAGGAACACGTGCTGACCTATCAGCGTCCGAGCACACGTGAAGGTCTTGGTCACACCTTCCTCTGTAACAAGAATTTTGACAGGAGTTTTAAATTATGTAAAATCTAAGGGCATAATTTGGCTTTTGGGCTTTGGGTATGTCGTGGGTTGAAGCTAATCAAACCTTATGGTCATCTTTACAACGAATGAGGAAGGCCAAAATGGACTAAAATGAGACAAAGTCTTTGGATTATAAAGGGCGTTTCTTTTATCGCTGTACCGAACACTGCAACTTTAGCGCAGAGAAAGCCTGCATCCTCCGGTATATGCAGTAACAACTGCGGTACTCAGGGCAGCGATAAAAAAAAACGTAATTCTTCAGCTGTAAAAGAACTCAAACCCCGCATATATAAATTCTGTAGTCGTCTGAAGGGATATTATTACTCTTGGGGCTTATTAATTTATGAACTTTTCCACCTTCCAGGATTCCAAAACCAGCATGACGTTTAGGAAACTGGATCTGTTTCCATCTTCAGTTGAAACGGTGGAGAGTCATCTACCGAGTTGGGCCCAGCAAAAAGACTTATTCTCAATCACTGCATCACTAGCAACTTCCACGCCACTTTCTCACCTGTGGACGTAAAGAGATCTAGTTTCCGAAACACTGCGTTCTATAAGCTAGATCTGAGAGTTTCACAAGGGTGTTACCGCAAATTCAAGTCTTCTGGGGGGGGGGGGGCTACGCTCTGTTGACTGGTATACCGTTACCGACAGATTTCCTTTATCATCACGGCCAAGAGTTGAAAGAAGAGTGCTTTACCATGAAGAAGACGGCACTAGGCACTACTATCATTCTAACCGTTGGTAACTATATACCAGACGACACGACGTAACATCCCAGAAGACTTGTAGCTGTCTTACCATCCTCTCACCTAATGATGGAAAGAGATCTAAGGTCCGAAACACTCTGCTCTATTTCGAATGCTGTGAAATCGACACAGCCCAGAAAGCCAGCAGTCCTGAGTGTAATCATTGTCTTACTGCCGGAAAGACGTCACTCAGGGCGCTGCTTCTAGTGCAGTCAAGTCTTAAATACTCTTGATTTGGCGAGCATCTCACCTATCGTTCCCGGAAACCAGGCGCACAGCGGGTTCCTCTGAAGGTCTGTGCTGCTATTTCCCACCCGGATCTCAATGTCCTTCAGCGGCTGGTGGCCTGTGTACAAACAAAGGATCAGGTGGCTAGATAATATCTTCAGGGGCCTGCGGTCAGATTTTGTTTTACTTGGGAGTTTGGAGAACATTATACAAACGTTTTAGTCGAAACACCTGAAAGGAAGAACCCAAGAATGTAAATGAATGAACCACAGAGGAATACGTTGACGTGTGAAGAATTTGGACTGGATTTTACAGAAACCGCCACTGGACCGTATATGCACCTTCACGCGCATTTTGTCGAAGATTCATACCTCTTGAGACTTTCTGACTAAAATTTTGTGTGCATATATTTCTCATTTCTTTAAGCGTGCTGCTTGTCCATAGGGTTACCAGGTGTCCGATTTTGAATTTGACGGCAGTGCATTAGAGATCCTTGTCTGGGAAACAATTTAAGAAAATACCGGACACATGAATGTACAGCGTGTGTATTTCTTTTTGGTCGAAAAATTTTTATAAAGTGTGTCCAGCAGTTTTCTTCAAACCATATGGCAAAGCTACTGTTTCTTGTTCTCTCCTCTTTGATTTTATCCCCCTGACTGTATTACGTGAAGAGTAAATGTTTGTTGTTTTGGACAGTGACCATCATCCTGGGATTTTCTGAAGATATGGTCTGTATATGTCTATACAGCATGTTTGTACTCCTTGTAAATATTTTTGGCCAATATATGTCACAGTAAACATGACTGTTGTTTTGAATATTGTCCAAAATCTCACATCCAGCTACTGTCGACTTTAAGAATGACGGGAGCTCTACCTACATTTCGACGGATGCCTTTATGGCCTGCATAAGGACAACTTTATCTTTTACCCAAGAAGATGAGCAATGTCCAAAGTGATAGTCATGTCTGTTGTCAGCTTTGCTCTAAACATTCCTTCGTCATGAATATTTACACGACGCTTACTAATTATAAAGCTCATTGAGCGGGTGTTATTTATGTAATAAAGTGAATTAATTCCACTCTACTTATGTCTACTGTGTGTCAAAGCGTCAATGGGGCTTTATTTTTTATTCTACTTAAAAAGCTGTGTATTCGTGATTATTAACAGAAGAGCGTGAAGCAATATCAAGTGCGACTGAAATTGGTTAAATTCGCTTACAAAGTAAAAGAAAAGTCCTTATGTGGGGGTACTGTCTGTATATCCGGCTGTGTACTGTCTGTATATGTGGGGGTACTGTCTGTATATCCGGCTGTGTACTGTCTGTATATGTGGGGGTACTGTCTGTATATCCGGCTGTGTACTGTCTGTATATGTGGGGGTACTGTCTGTATATCCGGCTGTGTACTGTCTGTATATCCGGCTGTGTACTGTCCGTATATGTGGGGGTACTGTCTGTATATGCGGCTGTGTACTGTCTGTATATGTGGGGGTACTGTCTGTATATCCGGCTGTGTACTGTCTGTATATCCGGCTGTGTACTGTCCGTATATGTGGGGGTACTGTCTGTATATCCGGCTGTGTACTGTCTGTATATGTGGGGGTACTGTCTGTATATCCGGCTGTGTACTGTCTGTATATCCGGCTGTGTACTGTCCGTATATGTGGGGGTACTGTCTGTATATCCGGCTGTGTACTGTCTGTATATGTGGGGGTACTGTCTGTATATCCGGCTGTGTACTGTCTGTATATCCACCTGCCTGTGACCTAGCATATGCCTCACAAATACATGTATTTGGAGAGCTTTTTAAGAAATCCAGTATGCAAAATTTCCACTTAAACCTTCAATGCCGGCCTCGGTGCACTCTATGGACCATTAAATCTTTACATGCTCCCGGCCTCGGTGCACCATATAGTCGTAAATATATTTACTATAAATATAAATATTTTTAAATATAAAACCCCTTCGTCGCGGGCAGTATTTGGGATTTAAATCCCAGCTTCCTTGAGGAGTTAAAGTAGCCCGTCATTTAGAATGTACAGCTATTTTTGGCCAATAGTAGATTCAATTTGCCCAAAGCCACAAATATAAGGTGTGTACTTTTTATCTGGGTCTATATATCTCACAAAAACTAAAGTTTTCGTGAGAAAATGTCGTTGGAAATTTTATATTATAATCTTGTTTGTGTACGTGGAGACCCTTCCAAAAGCCACGGAGTCCCTCGTCATTGTCACTTCCTTACCGCAACAACCACGAGTCGTGACTCGAACGACGCCGATGGGGTACGGTTTCAACAGGTCAACCATCCACCAAGGAGACGCCTCCTTCATTGTCTCCGTGCACCTCTTGCCGTCATGCACCGTCGTGCTTTCCCCGTCGTTTCCATTGGCGGCAGGACCGCCTCGCACGGTTGTCGATTGGTTCGCTGGCTTCCGGAAGGCAACGTTCGTTCCTGCAGGCAAATAAACGTATTTAGACGTGAGGTTTGGGTATCTAGACTATGGATATGAAGGTTAGTGTCTTGTGGGATGTGACGTCTTGTTATTTGGTAGACAGCAGTGTTTCGCAGAAACCTGCTGCTTCTTAATCTCTGAAACAGCATTGTTCCATAATGGATTTATTACGAGTTCTTAACTTCACGTATATCTCTGTATTCCTTAAGCTTTCCGCAAGTGGCCATTGTAACATATTTTTCAGTAAATATTGTATTATCTTCACCGTGCATTGTTTAACAATTCACAAATTACACACCAACAAAATGCACTATATTTTCACTTTCTATTCTTTAACCCCGTGAGACTTGGTCTGTCACACTGAGGGAGGAACATAGGCTGAGGGTGTTCGAGAATAGGGTGCTGAGGAGGATATTTGGGCCTAAGAGGGACGAGGTAACAGGGGAGTGGAGAAGACTACATAACGAGGAACTTAATGATCTGTACTCATCACCAAATATTATTCGGGTGATCAAATCGAGAAGAATGAGGTGAGCGGGGCATGTAGCACGTATGGGTGAGGGGAGAGGTACATACAGGGTTTTGGTGGGGAGAACTAGAGGGAAGGAGACCACTTGGAAGACCCATGCGTAGATGGGAGGATAATATTAAAATGGATCTTCAAGAAGTGGGATGGGGGGCATGGATTGGATTGATATGGCTCAGGATAGGGACAGGTCGCGGGCTATTGTGAGTGCGGTAATGAACCTTCGGGTTCCATAAAACGCGGGGAATTTCTTGACTAGTTGAGGACCTGTTAGCTTCTCAAGGACTCTGCTCCATGGATTCTTCAACCCCTACATATGTTTCAGCCTTTACAAGGCCATCTTCAGGGGGCTTGTAATGTACATTTACTTTACATCCACTGTTTATGTCTGCCATTATGTTATATATCATATGTAGTCAAATTTCATTATCATTTATAGATTGCAGTTTTATTACGAAGAATTGACGAACCTCATTTAAGGATTTTATATTGTGTGTTTTATATACTTAAATATAGAAATTGTAAATAACTGTAATCTATAAATGATAATGAAACTTGACTACATATGATATATAACATAATAGCAGACATAAACATTGGATGTAAAGTAAATGTACACTACGAGCCCCCTGAAGATGGCCTTGTAAAGGCTGAAACATATGTAGGGGTTAAAGAATAAAAAGTGAAAATATGGTGCATTTTGTTGGTGTGTAATTTGTGAGACATTTTTCAGTAATCTGTCCTCCAGTATCTCCAATGGTCACAGCACTTCGACGAGCTCTTTTCTAGTTTTCCTGTCACTAAATATTAACACACACTTGTGGTATAACTATACGAGTATTCTGTAACGCACTATGTTGGTCCCTCATATTAAGGGAAGTGCATAGGGCGAAGGTGTTCGAGGGCAGGGGGAGGAATAAAGGGGGAGGAAGTAAAAAGAGACTAGAGAAAATGACGTAGTGAAGAGCTTCGTGATTTTTGCTCATCACCAAACATTATTCGGGTGAACAAATTAAGAGGAATGAGATGGGCCGGGCATGTGGCACATATGGGGGGAAAACAGAAGTACATACAGGATTTTGGTTGGGAGACCTGAGGGAAAGAGACAAATTGGAAGACCTACTCGTAGAGGGAAGACAATATTAAAATGGATCTTAAAGAAATTAGTGTGGAAGCGGAGTAGACCAGATACATCTGGCTCAGGATAGGGACAAATGTCGGGCTGTTGTGAACACGGTAATGAACCTTCGTATTGCAGAAAATGAGGGGAAATATTTGACTGTCTGGGGAACTAACAGCTTCTCAAGAATGACTCAGTTCCATCGAGTTATATGTTTGCGCTAAGTGCTGCACAGTCCAACATCGCAAGGCACGGTCCCTGCATACTGTCAGTGACTGTACGATATAACAGACAGCGGCATGATGCTCGCACACAATAGCTTGCATGTGGGGAAGCCTTCTCTGATTTCCTACTTTACTATAAAAAGATGGCCCCTAACATTTACTCGAGTCTTACTAAAGTTTCTCACGACTCACGGTCAGGAAGTGGCGAACAATGCGGCTGGCACGTTAAGCTATTATAGACAGAAGGCAATCAAGAAGTCTATGGAAGCAGACGCTACTATCGCTGTGCTGTTGGATTAAGTGCAGCTGAGCCGTATTCGTCAGCTGTTGGTGCTATAAACACCACGTGCTTTAACACTTAAAATTTCTGCGCTTCGCTCACAAAAATTGTATTTTTGTGTTTCGCAAAACTGTCACAGTGAAATGCGATTACTTCCCCAAAGAATGTTAACAGGCTGATTTTTATAACGGGGAAGCATTTAACATTGAAAAAGGGACAATTGTGACCTATATTTAGATTGTACATGAACACTGAGGCAAATGATTATTGCTCAGTTCCTGATTAAGGGAGCTGAAGTAGACTTTGAAGTAGAAGGGACTTTGATATTTTTCACTCCCCCTAATTTTTTCTGTCTCTCTCTAGCAACATGAATTTTACACTTTAAGAATTTAAAAATAATTGAGGTATTTACAGGTATATATTCTTATATATATATGTGTTAATGATTGTAACTGTTTTGCAAGCGAACTTAAATTTCAGTTATTTATATGTTTAAAACTAATTATATTAAAGCTATTTCCAATAAACAGAGTCACATTAAACCCGTTAAAACAAGCTTGTTCGAGCTCTTTCTGTCACTGACAGCAGAGTTGTGTTAGCCAAGGTACTGTCTGCTGACACAAATATTTTAAATTTTATGTCATTCATACAGTGCATATTCTTACAATCTAGCTAAGCTGTTTGGCCTTGTTACTCCTTTGTTCTGAACGACTCCCTCATTTTTGTACCCCAGTGCCGAAACATTTAGTAGTTTTATAATTGCTTCTGAATGTGTTTTATTAAGTGTATAAGTCGGTTGATGTATTTGGTACAAACATCTTAACTTCATCCTACACAATGCAGAATCATCTGTCAGTGAGAAAAAAATTTAATGGTAATAAATTCCGTAAGAGAGAATAATCCTGGACGTTTTTACGTAACCTGCACAGTCTTCGCTAGACATGATCACGACTTCTGTGCTTCTGCTTGCACCCGACAGGGTATGAGAGCGTTCATGCTAACATTGTAGGATTACTGTTCATGATACGAATGTCAATCCAGTCCGTACCCTTACCAATACGTACGGTAGCCACAGGTGCTAAATAAATGTGCTAGTATTACGGTAGAATTTTCTGATGTGATTAGATTCCTCATGCACAATGCCTTTTGTAATTATGTAATTAAATTTTAATTTCTTAATTTCAGTGGTATTTTTTTAAAGACTTCGGTGGTTCTTAGTCTGCACGTTACCGCGAATCCCCCAGAAAGTCTCGCTGTAATTCTGTGCTGCAAGTCTCCAAAGTTATTTAAACTTGCGGACACTTAAGGCAAAACTTGACGTAATGTTTAAAGCTTGAGTAATTACAAACAAGAAATACGTTAAATTAAAAAAAAAACTGATGAAGCCAGTTTAAAAATTTAATATAAAGATTTTGATTTTCCTAGAAATAATGACAATAAGATTAAGATTAGGGAAAACCGGAAAAAAATACTTTTGTATTTAGTACAGCAGTATCTAGGGCCGGGATAGCTCAGTCGGTATAGCGACTCGCTACGGGCTGGACGTTCCGGGGATCGAATCCCGGTGGGGGCTAGATTTTTCACAGCCGTCCAGACCGGCTCTGGGGCCCACCCAGCCTCCTATACAATGGGTACCGGATCTCTTTCCCGGGGGTAAAGCGGCCGGGACGTGGAATTAAACACCCACCCTCATCTAGTGCCGAGGTTAAAGAAAGAGTACAGCTATACCTCTACTCCCCTCTGGGCCTTCATGGCCTGTTGTAGGAAGAACTTTTTACAGCAGTATCTACTCCGCTAAAGGACTTCTAGGGGTCCAAAGGCCACCCGCTGATAATCATAAAAAAGGAAATCAACCATACCCTGAACGAATAAAAGTTTCTTCTGATTGTCTTTTTTATATCAAGGAAGTTCTCTATAACCTTTATATAACGTGGGGATTGTAATGGAAAGATAGGTCCTGAAAGTAACACTGTGAATGCCCGGAAATTTTCTTTTGTGTTTGACATGGTTCTTAGAAAGAACTGCGATCATGTTCCTATCTGTAATGAACTGACTGGTTTTATAACCGAGAAGGAGCGTGTTTACTGCGCGGTACGGACTGTATTTATGTGTTTTGTGTGGACCTCAGAACAAACAGCGATTATTTCAGTGTACAGCATTAACTGACTGGTTTGTATAACTGAGACGGAGTGTGTTTACTGCGCGGTACGGACTGTATTTATGTGTTTTGTGTGGATCTCAGAACAAACAGCGATTATTTCACTGTACAACATTAACTGACTGGTTTGTATAACCGAGATGGAGTGTGTTTACTGCGCGGTACGGACTGTATTTATGTGTTTTGTGTGGATCTCAGAACAAACAGCGATTATTTCAGTGTACAGCATTAACTGACTGGTTTGTATAACTGAGACGGAGTGTGTTTACTGCGCGGTACGGACTGTATTTATGTGTTTTGTGTGGATCTCAGAACAAACAGCGATTATTTCACTGTACAGCATTAACTGACTGGTTTGTATAACTGAGACGGAGTGTGTTTACTGCGCGGTACGGACTGTATTTATGTGTTTTGTGTGGATCTCAGAACAAACAGCGATTATTTCACTGTACAGCATTAACTGACTGGTTTGTATAACTGAGACGGAGTGTGTTTACTGCGCGGTACGCACTGAATCTTTATATATAAATGAGGTTAGTTTTATCTTTAAACGGTTAATTATAGATAGTTAAAATAGTGTTCTTATCTGAAGAAATTAGAAAAGTAGGCAAGTGCAGTCGATATGGAACACACCGATTGTCTTCCGTGTGCTTTTTTTCTCACTGCAGTTTCCTGTAGGGCAACTTACAAAGCTGCGTGCCTCTTTCGTGACTGAAGAAATCCCATACCGTGGATTATTGCCCTTCTTTAGAATTAATAGTCGCTTACTTGGTCTAGAAATTCTCCCCTTTTGAAATGTAAAATTTGCTCGATTGACCCTGATGCTGCAGACAGGAAAGTCCTCCGAAATCTTTCCTAATCCAATTCTGGCGAGGCTGATCGCCCTTTAGTGCACTTATCTGTAGTAACACCTCCGATCTCACAGCACTGTTTACAATACGGCCCCACCCTGGGACACACAGATCCAATTCTAATACTCATATTCGATTTACTTTAACCGGTTATTATCTTCCCCTCAACTTCTAGATCTTCCAAGTCGTCTTTTACCTTATCTTTACTGATTTAATTTCTATACATATTTTTGTCCTTGCAATTCTTGGTATATGTCCCATATTTGTTTACTGTATTAATATTCCTTTTTATCTGAGTTTTAAGCCTACAAATTTCTACGCAATTTTCGGCCACTTCCTCCATCTTGTGCTCAGCTACTCTCTCAGCACCCTGTGCTCTGGCTATGTCATTATTATTGTTTTAAGGTAAAAGACCATGATTTACACCTATACAAAACGACAAGCAAAATTACAATTCAAGTTATTTTACTCCATATTTTACGTCCTTTCAAGGTTTTATTTTTATATTATTTGATAGCAGAAGAGAAGGTAAAAGATTTTGGACCAAACAGTAACAAAAATTCTCCGAATTCAGTGTTTTTAATTTGTTCTTGAATGTAATTTTGATTTTTTAGTGTCGTTCCGAAGTACTTAAACTTCGCCACACTTTCGACCGATAAGATCTTCTTTTGTTGCGATTTTGTCCTTTGTTCTAGTGACGAGACTTGGACAGACGTGTGTGTTCTGATCTAATTGTTTGTTAACAATTAGAAATGATTAGAATTATTTAAAGAGCTACAGGCCTGTGACATACCGATATTTGGTAAAGCTGGACACAGCACAGTTAGCCAGTAACAGTAGCATGTGACACACGCATAAGCAAACATTCTTTCCTGTGTGTGGAAGCAAAGCTTTCTTAAATCACTCACCATGAAGAGAAGTCTCCTGTCTCCGCGCACGTGTCAATGAAATAATGCTGACTGTTTTCACGGTATTTAGTGTCCTTTGCTGTTTGTGACTTTTATGCGGTGTCTGCTGCAGACTGAAGTGCTGATTGCATTTCTCACTTACACTCTGTAGATAAACCGGCAGTAGAAAAACTCCCCGACTTTCACAGTATTTACGTTACAGAAGACCTGGCGCAATTCGAATTTTGCGCAAGTCGGATTTGAGAATACATAGCGTCCACTCGAAATGCAAACTCCAACACACTGCTAACTGATCGTCCTAGCATTATCTCCCCGCCGTCTGTGTTATCGCCCAGCAGTATTCTTCCGCCACCTTCGTCTAATTGCGCTTACATTCCCTCAGGGAAAAATCTGGCTCGCCTTTTATAAATGTCATTCTTTCAATTTCTTTTTTTTTGCTTTTTAAAAATTGCTTTAGTCTAGAATTGTCTAACTTGAAAGAGCTTGAGTCTGGAAGTCAATGTGTACGCGTTTTATGACTAGAAGACTGTAAGTTATCACAGTATGTACGTCAGTGTCTTCATGTCGTGAAGTTTCTTGTGGTTGAACAGCTAAAGCTGTCCGCTACTACTCACCGCAATAAGGCAGATCTCCTTGCCAACTACCAGCGGATGCACACACCAAAGTCGGCGTGCTGAAAGAAAGAAGTTATCAGTGATTATAATTTACATTATCTTTGCAAATTTTGTGAACTCAGACGGAGGCAGTGCACAACACATTGTAGTCCTGAGTTTGATATGAAGTGGATTTATTTTAGCCTGCAAACGGAGAGTCTCTGACTGGTGCTTTTGATGCCGAGGCTAGCAAATATTTTTTCTTGGCGAGACATAACTTTAGCTTAGGTAAGATTTACAGGCGACACACCTCTAAAGATGTAAAATTGTAAATATTCAGGTCATAGCTACAACTTACAGTTGGAAAACAGGAAGGTAAATGAGTATATGCCAACGGGAATATCTTGCATTAACAAGAGGAAGTTAATTATATTATTAATATCAGTTTAGAACTTTATATTATATATACCGTGCATTTTTGATAATTAATTTATTTTATTTTAATCCAACAAATGCACTATACTTTCTTCCACTGAAAATGTAGTACATTTGTTGGATTGAAATAAAATTAGTTAATCAGTTTAGAACATTTAAGCTGTACAAAGCAAAATACGGCACACAAACATTATTTTCTTTAACACTGGTTGAAGGTTACGATTAATAAATCCCAAAACACAAAACATTTGGTTTGTAAGTGAAGACACACCTGTGTTAACAATAGGCGTTTATTTGTAATGACATTGTTATCTACGCTCGCAAAGCAGCAATGTAATGTATATGGTCCATTCCTAATTAACAAAATTCTCATGTGAGTTATTCAGAATTCGTTTTATAATTTTGTGTGAATCGTTAAACTGTATTACAATACAAGGAACTGGTAATGTTATTAACCATTATGTTAATGACTTTACCGACCTTAATTATTCGAGAAACACGTGATAAAGACGCCTCGGACTATGACCTGAACGTAAGTTTACCCCTGTAACATGCGGGGTGCATTTGATCTTATATTTATAATGTACGGCCTTCCGCCTAGGTGTAACTGAGGCTTCGTTCTTCTGGGACGTTACACCCCGTAATTCGATGGTCTGATACCAAATTTTCGGGACAGCCTATCTGTCTCATTTTAAGTAGTCAATCACTCCAAAACTTTTTGAACTGCTTGAATTCTGAAGCTGTTATGTTACATGGCGTAGGCTAGAGTTGATTATCGACGTTTCGGGACAGCCTATCTGTCTCATTTTAAGTAGTCAATCACTCCAAAACTTTTTGAACTGCTTGAATTCTGAAGCTGTTATGTTACATGGCGTAGGCTAGAGTTGATTATCGACGTTTCGGGACAGCCTATCTGTCTCATTTTAAGTAGTCAATCACTCCAAAACTTTTTGAACTGCTTGAATTCTGAAGCTGTTATGTTACATGGCGTAGGCTAGAGTTGATTATCGACGTTTCGGGACAGCCTATCTGTCTCATTTTAAGTAGTCAATCACTCCAAAACTTTTTGAACTGCTTGAATTCTGAAGCTGTTATGTTACATGGCGTAGGCTAGAGTTGATTATCGACGTTTCGGGACAGCCTATCTGTCTCATTTTAAGTAGTCAATCACTCCAAAACTTTTTGAACTGCTTGAATTCTGAAGCTGTTATGTTACATGGCGTAGGCTAGAGTTGATTATCGACGTTTCGGGACAGCCTATCTGTCTAATTTTAAGTAGTCAAGCACTCCAAAACTTTTTGAACTGCTTGAATTCTGAAGCTGTTATGTTACATGGCGTAGGCTAGAGTTGATTATCGACGTTTCGGGACAGCCTATCTGTCTCATTTTAAGTAGTCAAGCACTCCAAACCTTTTTTGAACTGCTTGAATTCTGAAGCTGTTATGTTACATGGCGTAGGCTAGAGTTGATTATCGACGTTTCGGGACAGCCTATCTGTCTCATTTTAAGTAGTCAAGCACTCCAAACCTTTTTTGAACTGCTTGAATTCTGAAGCTGTTATGTTACATGGCGTAGGCTAGAGTTGATTATCGACGTTTCGGGACAGCCTGTCCTTCCCATCTCCAAGTGTCAAAGAGTCGACGAAGACTTGGACTGCTTGACCCTTGGAGATGGGAAGCCTCTTCCCAATGACAACTGGAAGCCTCTGTACCCAATGACTGCCAACCTCTGTACCCAACTGCAACCTGGCCATGTAACACCACAGACTTACGAAGAGCACGCTGCAGGAATTCTGCCCACAAATTAGTGTTACATGTAAAGCTGCTTCCTTTTGTGCTTATAGTCGACATACTTTGTGACACAGACTTGAACGTTTGTTCCGGAATGTTGGCAGCAACTCACCCGAATAGTTCGTAGCCCTCGTCGCATGTGTAGGTGGCAGCAGTGCCCACTGCCAAGTCAGGGTTCGTCAGGGACACGCGGGCGTTCACAGGGACCTCCGGGTGTCCACACTTCACGACTGAAAAAAACACAGATAAAGATAAGTATTTGGCACATCGAGTTGTTTTAGCAATCTGCGTCCTATCTCGCAGTGACGACAATGACTCTCCAGTTTCGATTCCAGTCTCCTGGGAAGTGACGCTGCGTCCAATGTGTTAGTGACGTCCGACGTTTCGAAAGACCGTAGTGTCTTCTTCTTCGAGGTCAAAGGGGTCCAAAAGTCAGAAAACCAAGGACATAGAATCACATCCCCTGTGGTCTGAATTCTCCGAGAATATTTAATTTTTTCTGAGAAAAATTTAATGAAAATTTATTAGTGTACTGAAATAAAGTTGTAAGAGGTAAAAAGTAAGTTTCACCCTATAACAGGCCACGAAGGCCCAGAGGGGGAGTAAAGGTATAACTTTACTCTTTCTTTAACCTCGGCGTTGAACGGGGGTGGGTGGTCAACCCCACGCCCCGGCTGCTTTACCCCCGGGAATGACCCGGTACCCATTGCACAGGAGGCTGGGCGGGCCCCAGGACCGGTCTGGACGGGTGCTGAAAATCTCGCCTCCACCGGGATTCGATCCCCGGACGGTCCAGCTCGAAGCGAGTCGCTATGCCCACTACGCTATCCCGGTAAGAACACAAATTGTATGTGTGTATATTTGTGGTTTTTTCGGTATGTATAATTTTTTTTGTGTGTGGAGAAGGGCCCCGCAGCAGAAGCTACGAACGCACCGCAGTCTTAAGGCTTATTGTGAAACCTTGTGATGAAGATGAAGAGAAAGATGATAAAGTTTTTGTTTTTCATTTTTCCAAGTAATGGAGCTCCGGTGGAATGGAATTGACGGGGGAAAACCGAAGTACTCGGGGAGAAACCTGTCGCAGTGTCACTTAGTCCACCACATAATTCCACATGGACTGAGCTGGGATTGAACCCTGGCCTCCGATTGAAACACTTGGCAGTATGTACAATATCTCTGGCCTCTTATGCACCCTTCCTCCACACACCACAAGGTCACTGGCTGCATGACGAGTAACGCCAGTCTTAAATACATGCGCTAGCTTTTCTCGCCATATGCTTTAGCACCATTTAAACGAAACCACGTGAGATGATCTACATAACGACATTTCACTGCCTTCAGTCTACTTGTTCTGTTCAATGCAGACTGTGCGCTAATTTCAAAGCAATTAGAAGCGTTTCACTTTGTAATTGCAGCGTTATCCTATTTGTATCGTGTCATGTCCTTCACAGCGGTTCACATCTGAAAGCTGCTCTCTACGAAACATCTACTTTGTTTTCGGAAGGTCCTGCATTCAAATCTAGGTTTAGAATCCGGCTATTCTGTCAGGGACCTTGTGCGAGTTTTGAGGTTTTGCACGGCCATGTTGATGGAGATTCGAGCTTTGCTGGACTTTACGACGTGTTGACGGACAGATATTTACCAATCGACACGGTGTCACATGCCGCAAGATTCGATCGACAGGGTTGTCGTAGCACTCCACACGTACCGTGAGGCTCTTGTGAGGCACGGTATTACTCTGCACTTAACACTATTTTGTTGCCACAAATACATCTCAAAATTTTTATGTGTCATCCTAACGAAAGGTGTTTTTGGAAATAAACCAGGGTAGGCCGTGCCATGGCTCAGGCGGTTAGTCGCCGGCCCCCCCCCCCCCGCCGCGGAGGCCCGGGTTCGATCCTGGGTCGGTCCATGTGGGATTTGTGGTGGACAAAGTGGCACTGGGACAGGTTTTTCCCCAAGTACTTCAGTTTTCCCCTGTCAGTTTCATTCCACCGGTGCTGCATTACTTGGAAAAATGAAAAAAAATTAATCTTCATCACAATGTTGCACAATAAGCCTTAAGGCTGCGGTGCGTCCGTAGCATCTGCTGCGGGGCCCTTCGCCACAAAAAAAAACTGAGTGTAAGACAGTGGACCAAATAATGCCGTAGTCTCTATATATGTGCCTGAGTATTACTTTGTATAGGTCACGACCTCGTCTTTCCATTCCCTTTCCAATTCATCCTATCTTTCGACGCTAATATTCTGAGCTACTGATAGCATCCTCAAACAATCCACAAGTGAATAAAACGCTACTTTACTATACAGGATGTTGTTTACTTGTATTATCATTGCTGATCCTACTATCAGTAACGGTGAATCTCTAACTGACCCACGCAGTGTTTAGCTCTGCAATTCACTGCACGGGGCAGAGACCTTAGGAAATTGATCACGATACTTTCTGCATTTATTAAACCCAAATGTGATTGTCGTTTATCAAGCTTCATCTATTTGGCCTGACTTATAGCCAGCTCAAATCAATTCCAAACCTCACACATTATTTCTTTAAGATCCATTTTAGTATAATTTTCCACCTGGATATGCGTCTAATAAACAGTGTCTTTTCTTCAGCTGCCTTTCGGCTTAACCTTGTACAGTTATTCTAGAAGCCATGGAACCGGGATAGAATAGTCCGTATAGCGATTTTCTACAGGCCGAGTGGTCTGGGGTTTGAAACCCGTCAGCAACAAAACATTTTTTTCTTCTCCAAAAGTCCAAATGTCCTCTGGGGCCCACACAACCTCCTATTCGATGGGTAGAGGAGTTCTTACCTGGGGCTAAAGCGGCAGCACCAACTCCATCTAGTACCGAGGTTAAGATTGTGTGGAGCTATACAGCTAATCCCCGTATATGCCTTCGTGGCGTGGACGGCGACACCTTTACCTTTACCCTTTATAACAGCAGCCACTTAACAGGCTGCATTTCTGTACTTATTGAAATTAGCATGTTCGTGAGAAATCGACAGGAAGAAGAGGTTTGACTGGAGTCCAGTGTGATTATAATGAAGCCTAATGGCGAAAAGAAACCTGTTTTAACAGAAACTTGTTTATTTTACGAGTTTAAATTATACGTAGCCTATATTCTGGAGTTCTGTTTGGATTTATAATTTTCTTCTTCTCACGAAAAACAATTAAGACGTCGGTTTCCATATGTTTTGAGGTTTCGTGTAAAAGTCGAAAGTTTGAATGTGACTGCAAGGTCAGACGAAGTCAGGACCCGCTTCGCTGGCTCAGTCAGTTCACTGTTATTAAATAAGAAGCACAGGCAACAGATCTTTTTGTCGTCTATTGCAGATCTAGCGATCACTTGTCGTGAGACGACAGATTTCTCCACTTCAACTTCCACTGCAACTTCTGACGAGACTCCGATTGGTTTGGGTCTAGCACACTTCCGGTGGCGAAAGTGAGTGAAGAATATGCACGAACGACAAAAACTGTTCACTGTTTTGAGAGAAAAACTGTATAAGTACGTAATTACAGTGTTATTGTTATGGTCGAGTGAATGGGACTAATTGCCTTAGAATCTAAAAAGTGTTTCTTATAGACTGTTCTGCGGCTTATTAGGCTTTGTTAGGCACTCACATCTTTGACATATGTCAGTTTGTCAGGTGAAGCGAAGCGAGAACAGCTAAAAGAATTTTCGGAAAATTTAATGTTGGTAATTATTACATTAACCGACTCATTCACTGTATAAAATATATTCGTAAGCTATCATAAAAACCCCTACATGTTTTAGCACCGAGGTGCCATCTTCAGGGTGCCGTTCAATACAAAGGAATTTAGATCCAAAGCACCCAATTAAAATTTTAATTTTTAATACTTTAATCACTTCTGTAAAGGCGACATAATAACTAGATTTATGTGTTGTATCTACATTTCTTTGTATTGAACTGCCTCCTGATGATGGCATATTGGTGCTGAAACATTTAGGGTTTTTTTAGGATAGCTTACGATGTATTTTATACAGTGCATTAATTGGTTGATGTAATAGTTGTAAGGAGATGCACGATATGAATAACATAAAATTATTTAATGCTGCTAAGATTTACTTCACACTGTCAACATATATCAAGTTTGTTCAAGTCGGACAAGAGTATCATAAACTTCCTTTGAAGACCCACAGACATTTATGCTCGCATATCGAGTGTAAATAATTTTATTTATTACTGGGAAAAAATGCTTCGAACTAAGGCTGTAGAGGAGAAGAAAATACTTTATCATGTTTACTCCTTTAAATCCCAGTGGTTACTATATACACCGCCATGTTTAACATTAACAAATCCTACGTTCTGCCCACACAGTGTATTTATGTGTTTTGTGTGGATCTCAGAACAAACAGCGATTATTTCACTGTACAACATTAACTGACTGGTTTGTATAACTGAGACGGAGTGTGTTTACTGCGCGGTACGGACTGTATTTATGTGTTTTTTGTGGATCTCAGAACAAACAGCGATTATTTCACTGTACAGCATTAACTGATTGGTTTGTGTAACTGAGACGGAGTGTGTTTACTGCGCGGTACGGACTGTATTTATGTGTTTTGTGTGGATCTCAGAACAAACAGCGATTATTTCACTGTACAGCATTAACTGATTGGTTTGTGTAACTGAGACGGAGTGTGTTTACTGCGCGGTACGGACTGTATTTATGTGTTTTGTGTGGATCTCAGAACAAACAGCGATTATTTCACTGTACAGCATTAACTGATTGGTTTGTGTAACTGAGACGGAGTGTGTTTACTGCGCGGTGCGGACTGTATATGTGTTTTGTGTGGATCTCATAACAAACAGCGATTATTTCACTCTACAACATTAACTGACTGGTTTGTATAACTGAGACGGAGTGTGTTTACTGCGCGGTACGGACTGTATTTATGTGTTTTGTGTGGATCTCATAACAAACAGCGATTATTTCACTCTACAACATTAACTGACTGGTTTGTATAACTGAGACGGAGTGTGTTTACTGCGCGGTACGGACTGTATTTATGTGTTTTGTGTGGATCTCAGAACAAACAGCGATTATTTCACTGTACAGCATTAACTGATTGGTTTGTGTAACTGAGACGGAGTGTGTTTACTGCGCGGTACGGACTGTATATGTGTTTTGTGTGGATCTCAGAACAAACAGCGATTATTTCACTGTACAGCATTAACTGATTGGTTTGTGTAACTGAGACGGAGTGTGTTTACTGCGCGGTACGGACTGTATTTATGTGTTTTATGTGGATCTCAGAACAAACAGCGATTATTTCACTGTACAGCATTAACTGATTGGTTTGTGTAACTGAGACGGAGTGTGTTTACTGCTCGGTACGGACTGTATTTATGTGTTTCGTGTGGATCTCAGAACAAACAGCGATTATTTCACTGTACAGCATTAACTGATTGGTTTGTATAACTGAGACGGAGTGTGTTTACTGCTCGGTACGTACTGTATTTATGTGTTTTATGTGGATCTCAGAACAAACAGCGATTATTTCACTGTACAGCATTAACTGACTGGTTTGTATAACTGAGACGGAGTGTGTTTACTGCGCGGTACGTACTTTATTTATGTGTTTTGTGTGGATTTCAGAACAAACAGCGATTATTTCACTGTACAGCATTAACTGACTGGTTTGTATAACTGAGACGGAGTGTGTTTACTGCGCGGTACGGACTGTATTTATGTGTTTTGTGTGGATCTCAGAACAAACAGCGATTATTTCACTGTACAGCATTAACTGATTGGTTTGTATAACTGAGACGGAGTGTGTTTACTGCGCGGTACGGACTGTATTTATGTGTTTTGTGTGGATCTCAGAACAAACAGCGATTATTTCACTGTACAACATTAACTGACTGGTTTGTATAACTGAGACGGAGTGTGTTTACTGCGCGGTACGGACTGTATTTATGTGTTTTGTGTGGATCTCAAAACAAACAGCGATTATTTCACTGTACAACATTAACTGACTGGTTTGTGTAACTGAGACGGAGTGTGTTTACTGCGCGGTACGGACTGTATTTATGTGTTTTGTGTGGATCTCAGAACAAACAGCGATTATTTCACTGTACAACATTAACTGATTGGTTTGTATAACTGAGACGTAGTGTGTTTACTGCGCGGTACGGATTGGGTCTTTAAATATAATTTAGGTGACTCTTAGTCTTCATAGCTTTTATACACTTTTCCCATTAGAACCAGGAATTTTATTTTTAAAATACAGAGGTAAGAACACAGATAATGCCACAAGATTGTTACTCTACGCAGATATTTCTACCGTATCTACATTTTCAATATCGCGCCAAACTCCTGAGCAATACGGTATTGTTCTACGGACGAATGTACGTGCCATGACGTGAACTTGTTGCATGCTGAAAGGTCCTGACCTACTTGCAGTCTAGTTCCCACCCACCATAACAGCACGTTCACTCACATAGAGGCTATAGATTGTCCGTTTGCTTAACGTACAATTATGTTTGCAGAGTTCAAGGAGTCCGTGATATTGCAGTAACAGTCAGACCTACAGCTATAACTGAGATCTAAAGTGTCCACAGCATTTAAAATTTACGTTTCTATAAAACTGTGTGGCCATGGGTATTTAAAATAGTTTCGGAAAAGACACTACCTCCATATTCACGGCAGGAGACGGTAATTAATCAGAGTTATACCCATTTTTTATAAGTTCAGTGATATTCATGAAGCAACGAATTTAAAAGAATGTCGTAACAAGTTAACAGGGGAGTGGAGAAGACTGCATAACGAGAAACTTAATGATCTGTACTCATCACCAATTATTATTCGGGTAATCAAATCAAGAAGAATGAGGGGGAGGGGCATGTAGCACGTATGGGGGAAGGGAGAGGTGCATACAAGATTTTGGTGGGGAGACCTGAGTGAAGGAGTCCACTTGGAAGACCCAGGAGTAGATGGGAGAATAAAATTAAAAAGGATCTTCAAAAAGTGGGATGGGAGGGCATGGATTGGATTGATATGGCTCAGGATAGGGACAGGTGGCGGGCTGTTGTGAATGCGGTAATGAACCTTCGGGTTCCATAAAATGCGGAGAATTTCTTGACTAGCTGACGACCTGCTAGCTTTTCAAGAAGGACTGTGCTGCATGTAGTTAGTTAGTTAGTCGTAACAAGTTAGGAAAAATATGCATAACGTAACAGTTCTGATGCGTTAGTTTCTTTTCTTTCATTTTGCAGAAAAGAGTAAGATTTACGTAAATAAAATGTGTTTCGTTTTCCCCTAAAACGCTTCTTCAAAATATTTTTCACTCCGACAAAATATGTAGCGAGTTATGCTGGAGGTGTTTGGAGATACATAAGTAGCCGTTCTTGTGAAGTGTCAGATTTATACCAACTTGTAACATAAGCTTCAGTAAATCTCCCAGTATGAAACTTCGTGAAAATCCGCTCAGCACATCTCGAGTTATCGCATGTATACAGACAGATAGACAGACGGAAGACATGACGAGACTGATGGACATATTTTTGCAGCTTCTACTGGGAATGCGCAAGGAACAACTTAGTCATGAATTTCTTCCCACGATTAAAGTTTCTATTTTCGTACTTCATATTGTACGTCTTTGTTCAGAACTCTGTACAAGCCTGACGTTTGCCTGCTGTGTGAAACTCTCTTACCAACTTAACATTTAATTCCATTGCATAACGGTCTTCATCACTGCTTAAATGGATCTGAAAGTCGCGCGCCTTGCCAGGCTGCAGCATGGATAGCATTGAATATCCTCCCCCCCCTCAATGGCTCGACAGCCCCTTGGGGGCCTAGGTCGCCTCATTATCGAGGCTTTACGATCACACACTCAGACACACGACACTCGGTAGGACTCCTCTGGACGAGTGATCAGCCCGTCGCACAGACCTCTACCTGACAACACACAACACTCACAACAGACAGACATCCATGCCCTAGGCGGGATTCGAACCCGCAACCCAGTAAGCGAGCGGCCGTAGACCCACGCCTTAGACCGCACGGCCACTGGGATCGGCTTTGTATATTTTACTTAGACGTAACTAACTAACTAACTAACTAACTGAACATCCAACCATATCCATGAAAAACAGTCCTTCCTTAGAAGCTAATCGTTTCTCAGCTAGTCAACAAATTCCCCGCACTTTATGGTACCCGAATGTTCATTACCATATTCACAACAGCCCACCACTTTTCCTATCCTGAGTGAGGTCAATTCAATCCACACCACATCCCGTTCATTAAGATCAATATTAATATTATCCACCCATCTACATCTACGTTTTTCCAAGTGGTATCTTCATCTTTCCCCAACAAAATCCTGTATGCATTTCTCGTGTCCCCTGTAAGTGCGTCACTCTGAAGTCACGTTCGAAGCCTGAATGGTTAGATATGGAGAGGAGGCGACCTTTAACCCTGCAGACTGATCACGTATTAAGAGATTTCGGTACGTCTGGATAGCTCAGTCTGTGTAATGGCTAGGCTACGGGCTGGACGTCCGAGGGATCGTAGTTCGATTTGTACAGAGGTGAGATTTGTCTCGTCTTCATAGCTCGCAGACCGGCAGTGATATAGACACAGCCTTATGTTCAGTGGTTACAGCAGAACACATTTAATGCTGCGTGGAGTTAAGTGGGGATAAGTTTGAAGTTGTGTAGCTTTATGCAGGTGAGGCGGAAGTATAGAACAATGTGTTGGGTTTTGCAGTGATGCAGGTGAAATAGTAAATGAACTGGGCGAATATGAAGCTGCATTAAGGAGATTAAGACGGCAGAAGATATCAAAGGCGATAGTTAAACGTTAGAGAGAAAGTATCGATGTAAATTATTAAGTTACGTTTAAAAACATATCGTAGTTTATAAGACTTAGAGGGATGTTTATAATATTGGAAAATATAGGTGGTAAATAGAGGGACAGGATGTTTGTAAACGTTGTTTCTAGAACTAGCCATAAAGGCTGCAAATGCAAAATAAACTTGGTATTAGCCGCCATAGCTTTCTGCAAAGTTGGACTCAAATAATAAATATTTTTATTCGATATCCAATGGCTACTGGGTGCTCATTCCCTTGGGGTAAAGCGGCCGGGAGGTAAAGCTAACTCTTTACCCCCCCCTTGTAGTATCGAAGTTGGAATTAGTGGCGCTATAACTCTATTGAACCATACGCCTTCGTAGAGCGGCCAGTTACAAATATACCTTTTTATTACTGATAAACGTCATTGTTATTCAAGTGTATAGAGCACCTGGACACTAGTGACTTGTCCTTCACAGTTTTTGTTTGGGGGGGAGGGGGTTCTTAAACAAAACTCAGTGACTTGTGAGGTGTTTATTAATGACCTGCGAAGCCCAGGTTTCTCATGCGGAAATTCTGCGCAGCAATTGCGATAGGATCCAGCCAATTACGGTCGCAGTTCGTGCAGTGAAAGTCATCGGGCGCATACAGTGGAACGAGCAGCCGTCTCTGCGCATGTGCCGTATTTTAACGTGGAATGGCTTCCTTAGTGAACAACACGAAATGAGAAGAGAGCGAGTTAGGAAACGTAGGCACAGCGCAACAACTTGGCTTGTTGCCTGCATGCTTGCGTCTTTGATTTTCAGTTCACTGTTGCTAAATTTGATGATGATGACGGTGATGATTAAAAACGTGAAACTGAAGAGGAGGAAAATGAATGACGTATAATGTAAAATTTTATCAGAATAAATCCAGATGTTCTCATGTTTTGAGATAACAAAATATGAAAATTACTTCTGTTTAATTATCTTGATAACCTTGAGATATAAGAACAACTGTATGAGATGAGAAATGTGTGCCTCATTTTCGTCTGCAAAAAAAATAAAATTTTTATGCGTTTCGCTTGATATGCGCGTAGAAGTGCACGTACATCTTTACATAAAGTGTTCTTTTTTGTGGTGAGGGGCCCCGCAGCAGATACTACGGACGCACCACAGCCTTAAGGCTTTTTGTGCAACCCCTGTGATGAGGATGAGCAGTTTTTTACCAAGTTTTACAAGTAATGGAGCACCAGTGGAATGAAATTGACAGGGGAAAACCGACAACTCGGAGAAAAACCTGTCCCAGTGCCACTTTGTCCACCACAAATCTCACATGGACTTGACCTGGGATCGAACCCGGGACTCCGTGGTGAGAGGCCGGCGACTAACCGCCTGAGCCATGGCACGGCCTCTACATAAAGTATTAGTTACTGACGTTCGGTTTTAGCCCAATTAAAGTGAAACTTCCAAAACGAAATTGCATTAAAATCTTCTCTGTGGTTTTAAAGTTGTTTTGTGCTTTAGACAGACACACGTGATAAACGAATTGTCTCTTCTTGTAACTCTTCCATGTGAAAAAGAGAACAACACACGCTTTACCCAAAATGATACACGCAATCCACATTTAAATACTTTTCGATTCTTATAATATATGGAAAAACAAAATAACTTTTAATTATAAAATTTCTCGAAACGTATCATCACTGTAAAGGAGACAGAGCTGACAGCCTCCACAGACCTCCATTCTTTACGTTCAAGGTACACGTACATTCTACGTGAACTTCTGAATTGGAAATCACATTAAAACTGTTTAAAGCCGTGAAATAATTTGCTTTATTGTGAGATGTTAAAACATTATGCAGTGCTTTTGCCATTTTTGTGAACCTGTGTGATTCGAATTTGCAAAAGAATGGCTTTGCTTTCCAGAGAAATAATTGATAAATCATTTAAATTTTGAAGTTCCCACGGGGTTGACAATGAAGACTTCTATTGCCATTAATATGACGCCGTGTAGCGTAAGAGAATTTTATCGTTTCTTAGGAAAAACGTCCTCCGAAACGTCGGTAAATTATAATTAAATTTCACGGTGTTAAGAAGACTGCGGTCATCATCGGAAGTGAATCGCTCTATACAGGCACGATGCTGAATGTGACAGCCTCAAAAGGAATTTTGTATGTAATGCAGGTGTCCACAAATTTTCCAAAAACCTAGAAGCCACCTCAAAATTCTAGGCGTCAGAAGGGTGACATAAAACAAGTTCCATGCAGAGGCCCACAAATATTAGATGCCACGTACAAAATTCAATCGCCCGGACGACCTGGCGCTCGGGAATTGAGAATCCCAGTTACAGCGTGTTTGTTTACCTACAAGATTGCACGCCGTTCTACATGCCAGCACTTACACTGTTGTGCATACAAAAGTGTACCTTTTCTGTTTCCTGCCACTTTACTAATACAAAACACCTAGCAGCATTGACTTTCACTACGTACTCTTACCAATACGTACGAAAGCATCGCTTGTTAAACCAACGTGCACACATTGCGCGGTTGATAGTTTGGATGTGATCTAAATCCTTATCCACAGTTTTTATTTAATGACGTGAGTTAACTTTACTTTCTGAATCTGACAGTCATTCCTTCTTTAAATTTTAATTTACATTCTGCTTCACTGACCAAGGAAAGGAAAAATATTACGGAAAAAGAAGGGTGATTATGATAGGTTGTACAAGGCTTCTTGTAATTTCTGATTTTTTTTCTTCAAATGAACCCGGGTTTAAGAAAACAAAAATTTCGTGTTGGCAAATGATAAGTTCAATTATTTACAAAAGCGCCCGTTCGCTTGCTGGGATTGTGGGTTCGAACCCCGCCTAGGGCATGGATGTCTGTCTCTTGTGAGTGTTGTGTGTTGTCAGGTACAGATCTCTGCGTCGGGCTGATCACTCGTCCAGAGGAGTCCTACCGATTGTGGTGTCTCTGAGTGTGATCGTGAAGCCTCGATAATTAGAAGGCCCTGGCCCACTAGGAGCTGTTGCGCCATTGGGGAAAAAATTTTAAACTTATTGCATTTAACGACGCGGTTACCAGCTCGACTACACAGCGTCGAATGATGGAATGTTTAATGAAGTGGAAAGAATATAGAAGGAAGAGGTCGTGGCCTGATTTGAAAAGTTATTTTGGCATTTGACAAGGATTGAGAAAAACGAAGGAACAAAGAAAGATAGCTGGTCTGCAGACCGAGATATGAACCCGGTACCTCTCGGGCACGAAGCAGAAGAACTGTCCACGTCACTGTGACAGTCTGTGACAAAACGCAATGACTGATCTTTGGTCTCAGCACTGTTCTGCCGGGTAACGAGGCTACGTGGTGTTGTTTAGCGTAGGTGCAGAGGGTGGGAAGCAGGTCATGGCCTCACGTATGTAGCCCATATGTGTGCTCTACCTGGGACTGCTTCTTCGGCGTACAACGACCTCGGGTAGGACAACCGGTCTTGTCTCGAGTCATCTCATAGTCTTAGAATTCGTCACATAATTTTGTTGGTCTTTTGTGTGAAGATATGGTGTATTCTTACTTGTGAGTAGTTATCACAATTTCGGAGGCCCCTGCTGCCTTCATCTTCAGGCTTATTGCCTTCTACCCTGAAGATATGGACAGACGTTTCTCCATAATGTACATAACCATTCATCATAACAGATGATAAGTTATTATAATCCAACGGATAACAATCTAAGTTTTCGCCGCTGTTTTAGCCTTAAGTTTTTACTCGTGTTCAGTTTGTCTTGAAACTGAAACTCATTTTACAGTCCGCAGTTCAGACTGCTGCTGACTCCATTTGTGCGGCCACATCAGGTTTAATTCTTCTTACCAGTTTGACCTACAAGTAGCCTTTGTTGTTTATGATTCAACATGTGTTCAAGGACTGTAGCCTCTAACAGTGTTCAGGGACTCTAGCCTCTAACAGTGTTCAGGGACTCTAGCCTCTAACAGTGTTCAGGGACTCTAGCCTCTAACAGTGTTCAGGGACTCTAGCCTCTAACAGTGTTCAGGAATTCTAGCCTCTAACAGTGTTCAGGAATTCTAGCCTCTAACAGTGTTCAGGAATTCTAGCCTCTAACAGTGTTCAGGGACTCTAGCCTCTAACAGTGTTCAGGGACTCTAGCCTCCAACTGTCCAGGGACTCTAGCCTCTAACAGTGTTCAGGAATTCTAGCCTCTAACAGTGTTCAGGGACTCTAGCCTCTAACAGTGTTCAGGGACTCTAGCCTTAACAGTGTTCAGGAATTCTAGCCTCTAACAGTGTTCAGGAATTCTAGCCTCTAACAGTGTTCAGGAATTCTAGCCTCTAACAGTGTTCAGGGACTCTAGCCTCTAACAGTGTTCAGGGACTCTAGCCTCCAACTGTCCAGGGACTCTAGCCTCTAACAGTGTTCAGGAATTCTAGCCTCTAACAGTGTTCAGGGACTCTAGCCTCTAACAATGTTCAGGGACTGTAGCCTCTAACAGTGTTCAGGGACTCTAGCCTCGAACTGTTCAGGGACTCTAGCCTCTAACAGTGTTCAGGAATTCTAGCCTCTAACAGTGTTCAGGGACTCTAGCCTCTAACAGTGTTCAGGAATTCTAGCCTCTAACAGTGTTCAGGGACTCTAGCCTCTAACAGTGTTCAGGGACTCTAGCCTCTAACAGTGTTCAGGGACTCTAGCCTCTAACAGTGTTCAGGAATTCTAGCCTCTAACAGTGTTCAGGGACTCTAGCCTCTAACAGTGTTCAGGGACTCTAGCCTCCAACTGTCCAGGGACTCTAGCCTCTAACAGTGTTCAGGAATTCTAGCCTCTAACAGTGTTCAGGGACTCTAGCCTCTAACAATGTTCAGGGACTGTAGCCTCTAACAGTGTTCAGGGACTCTAGCCTCGAACTGTTCAGGGACTCTAGCCTCTAACAGTGTTCAGGAATTCTAGCCTCTAACAGTGTTCAGGGACTCTAGCCTCTAACAGTGTTCAGGGACTCTAGCCTCCAACTGTCCAGGGACTCTAGCCTCTAACAGTGTTCAGGAATTCTAGCCTCTAACAGTGTTCAGGGACTCTAGCCTCTAATAATGTTCAGGGACTGTAGCCTCTAACAGTGTTCAGGGACTCTAGCCTCGAACTGTTCAGGGACTCTAGCCTCTAACAGTGTTCAGGAATTCTAGCCTCTAACAGTGTTCAGGGACTCTAGCCTCTAACAGTGTTCAGGGACTCTAGCCTCCAACTGTCCAGGGACTCTAGCCTCTAACAGTGTTCAGGAATTCTAGCCTCTAACAGTGTTCAGGGACTCTAGCCTCTAACAATGTTCAGGGACTGTAGCCTCTAACAGTGTTCAGGGACTCTAGCCTCTAACTGTTCAGGGACTCTAGCCTCTAACAGTGTTCAGGAATTCTAGCCTCTAACAGTGTTCAGGGACTCTAGCCTCTAACAGTGTTCAGGGACTCTAGCCTCCAACTGTCCAGGGACTCTAGCCTCTAACAGTGTTCAGGAATTCTAGCCTCTAACAGTGTTCAGGGACTGTAGCCTCTAACAGTGTTCAGGGACTCTAGCCTCGAACTGTTCAGGGACTCTAGCCTCTAACAGTGTTCAGGAATTCTAGCCTCTAACAGTGTTCAGGGACTGTAGCCTCTAACAGTGTTCAGGGACTCTAGCCTCGAACTGTTCAGGGACTCTAGCCTCTAACAGTGTTCAGGAATTCTAGCCTCTAACAGTGTTCAGGGACTCTAGCCTCTAACAGTGTTCAGGGACTCTAGCCTCCAACTGTCCAGGGACTCTAGCCTCTAACAGTGTTCAGGAATTCTAGCCTCTAACAGTGTTCAGGGACTCTAGCCTCTAACAATGTTCAGGGACTGTAGCCTCTAACAGTGTTCAGGGACTCTAGCCTCTAACTGTTCAGGGACTCTAGCCTCTAACAGTGTTCAGGAATTCTAGCCTCTAACAGTGTTCAGGGACTCTAGCCTCTAACAGTGTTCAGGGACTCTAGCCTCCAACTGTCCAGGGACTCTAGCCTCTAACAGTGTTCAGGAATTCTAGCCTCTAACAGTGTTCAGGGACTCTAGCCTCTAACAATGTTCAGGGACTGTAGCCTCTAACAGTGTTCAGGGACTCTAGCCTCTAACTGTTCAGGGACTCTAGCCTCTAACAGTGTTCAGGAATTCTAGCCTCTAACAGTGTTCAGGGACTCTAGCCTCTAACAGTGTTTTCAGATTTTCATTTCTATAGCCTTCCATATTCAACTATAACGCAGTATACAAGAATAGGTAACTTCCTATTTTTTACTGCGGACTTTTTAGAAAACGCAAGAATACTGCGTATTAAAAGAGTTTTTTTTTTGTGGTGAAGGGCCCAGCAGCAGAAGCTACGGACGCACCGCAGCCTTAAGGCTTATTGTGCAATCCTGTGATGAAGATGATTAGTTGCTTCGTTTTTCCGAGTAATGGAGCACCGGTGGAATGAAACTGACGGGGGAAAACCGAAGTACTCGGGGAAAAACCTGTCCCAGTTCCACTTTGTCCACCACAAATCCCACATGGACTGACCCGGGATCGAACCCGGGCCTCTGCTGTGGGAGGCCGGCGACTAACCGCCTGAGCCATGGCACGGCCTTATTAAAAGAGTTACCGGGTAATCGTGCCAGTATATATAGTAGCCACTTTGTCCCTTTAGCTCAATATATTTAATGTTTCTTCGTTAGTACAAATATTATTTATAAGTATCGGCCGTTGAAACAGAGCTGGTAATGCCATGTGCATCACGAATTCTACACTAACTGAATGATGAATCATGTTTCGTCGCGTTGAATTGTATGTTTAGAATGAATGCGGCAGAAGAGATGGGCTCAGCTGTTGACCCAGTGCGATGCAGCCCTAGGGCACTTGCTTGTTGGCGTGCTGCGCCAGTTACCTTATTTGGAGTTCTGTTGTGTTCTGGCTTTGAAGCATGCAGCTCATCTAAACAACACCTAACAAGCATTTCCGAGCACAATTCAAACCCCATAATTTTTTGTTGCAGAGTCTTACAGTGTTAAACGTGTCTTCGTGTAATTATTGTTGCTGTGTTTCGTGTTTGTGACGGGGTATTACAAGTATGGTTCAATAAGCCACGAAAGAGATGTTACACATAAACTGCTAATGTGCTGGTTGAGCGTGTCTTTACAGCTGGACCTCCGTCCGTTACATGGTCATAGTCACAGACATCAACTGCGAGAGGCTAAAGGGACCGAAGTGTTTATTGTAACAAACGAAGAGCCCGAATGATATAAACCCAGTTCCTGCGAGCCTGACTGTGTTCTATATTGTGGCGCTATGCACTCCGGTTAAAATTGACGACGTTTTGGTGTGCCCTGCTGCATCTATCTTCTCAGCGTAGAGTAGTGGGATATTCTGACCTGAAGATGGTGGGAGCTCGATCCCCCGAAACTTTGATTACTGTCTGCCAGGTTACAAGTTATAACACTCCAAACGGCAATATTCTTCATAATCAATGCCTTAATAACTTGAAGACCCACAGAAGTTTCATGTATATAATTTTAACCGGGGCTTTTGTTGCGAGTACAGGAACGTGTAAGGGATTGCAAAGTTAAAAGAAGAAAAACTATAGGCTGAACACTACAGACCACTGTCCAGGCGACACAGGAGCTATTTGTGCCTTGTATGCCATAAGGTATTGGGGGAGTGGTGGTATACTTCCAATCATTCTTGACCTCGTCACTAAATAGAAGTGAGTTTCCAGGTTCAAGCGCCGGCTTTATATTCCTGGGAAAGATTTCCCATACCTTTTAAATAGGGGGATGTGTGGGCTTCAGAGACGTTTTTTACCTTTTGGACGTTTTTGAATAGAAATAAATGTCTTACCTCTGTGGGGAATTAAACTACGATTCCTCGGTCGTCCAGTTTGTAGCGAGTATAATTTTAATGAAAAAATTTATAAATGATTTTGCAGCAAATACACGTGAGGCACTGTGCTCTGTACCGCTCCATTTGTAACATCTCATTGCCACAGGAAAAGCGAGAGTGTTAAGTGCTTCTTGTTCAGGACTGTACATCTTCTCAAGAAATCCCTTCACTGCCAGAACAAGTCTTGTTATTTGTCGTCAGTTACGGCCGCGCATTGAGAATAAGTTCTTATGTCTATATACACGTTTAATTGTTTAATTTCGCTCTATAGCTGCCTTCAGCAAATCAGTTTGTTGACTGTCTCCAGATACATAACGGTGTTGGAAAACGGAAATATCTTGAGATAAAAGATAGTGTGAGAGACAGAGAGTAAAATGGTTGCCAAGCAACAGAAACACGAATGTAGTTTTGTGGATAGTGATGATGAAGAGGCTGTCTTTACCTTCCCTTTAATAGCCCTAAAGCACAGTGGTTACTAAACCTACGTAAGGCCGTGCCATTTTTTTTTTCGTTTGTGATGAAAGGCCCTTGCACCACAGCCTTAAGGCTTTTTGTGCAACCCCAATGATGATGATAGATGGATGAGCTGTTTTTTACCAAGTTTTTACAATTAATTGAGCACTAGTGGAATGAAATCGACAGGGGAAAACCGACAACTCGGAGAAAAACCTGTCCCAGTGCCACTTTGTCCACCACAAATCTCACATGGACTTGACCTGAAATCGAACCCAGGCCTCCCACCGCGGAGGCTCGGGTTCGAACCCGGGTCGGTCCATTGGGATTTGTGGTGGACAAAGTGGCACTGGGACATGTTTTTCCCCAAGTACTTCGGTTTTCCCCTGTCAATTTTATTCCACCGGTGCTCCATTACTTGGAAAAACGAAAAAAAAACACTAATCATCTTCATCACAGGGTTGCACAATAAGCCTCAAGGCTGCGGTGCGTCCGTAGCATCCTCTGCGGGGCCCTTCACCACACAAAAAAACTCTACGTACAGCATACATTGTACAAATCCCTGTGTTTCACCACACTGTTTATATGTGTGCCTTACAATTGTAAATATCCACAACCTTCAATACCCTCACACTATTTACCGATTGCTGTTTATAACGGAGATGGAGAGTGTTTACTGCGCGGTACGAACTAAATTTTTATATATATATAATTCAGGTGAATTTCATACTTAACCTTTTCCTTTCCCCTGTCAGTGCCATTTCACCAGTGTCTCATAATCATCTTCATCTTAATACTACTCTCATCAGGACAACCAGGAGTCTCATGGGAACTTTGAAACAAACAATGCTCTTTGGAATATCTGGGAGCACGGGACAGAAAAGTACTTTCACATTTTTTGTATATAAACTCAATATCTTCTTTTCTGCTTTCTCACCCTTGCCTATCATACAGTTCCATTTTCTTTGATGACGGGAGATGATTGTGAGATAGATCCTGCCCTTTGTTCGGACATATTAAACTTTGCTCGAATGATAATAGTCTATACAGCCTTTCCATATTACCGCTTGGCTTGCTGAACGTAACAACCTCCTAGCATTACCGCAACTTTCTTCGTATTTGGTACATTACGCTCCAAAATATTATACATCATTGCCATTCTTGAAAGCAACGTATTCATTTAATTTTTTTAAAGAATAATGTTTTAAAATATCCTACAGCTTTCTTCAACGTTCTTCGTGTAATTTTGTACAGTTATTACTGTATTCATTGCTGTCTCTTACGGCTGCTTAACATTAGCTCTGAACAAGATTTATGTCTTACCTAGTTATTGTAATGTTTCAAGTTTTCCCCTGCAGATGTCAGTGAATGAGGACACAATCTCTGCAGATAATAGCAAACACCTCAAGAATTGATATATCGATGAGTATCTATATACAAGTGTTTCTGAAATACGCGGCAATGTTTCTTTAGTTATATTTTCTATGAACCAAAATGAATAAAAAACTTCATACAAATATGTGCCCTAGGGCGGTATAACCATTTTAAATAACAAAATAACAGAAGGACAGCGTCGTGATAAACAGTATGTGACAGACATTTGCGAATGGTTTGCATGCATACTGTATGATTTTGAAAGTGGCAGTAACAATCCAATCATCCTAGGACCATTGGTACTGGTGTCTAAAATGTGAATTGTTTTCATGTGTATTAAAGTCTAAGGTGGTCATAATGAAGAAATCAAGCTTCCTAGGACACATGTTCGTATAAAGATACCTGTTTGTTTTGTTACACAGACCGCGTTTCTAAAATATGGTCGCCTATTTCTGAAACACCCTGTATATATACATATGTTATGAATTAGTTATCAAATTCTATATTTTCAAGTAACAGTCCGTGAAGGAAGTGGCACTGGGAAAGGGTTTCTCCAAGTACTTCGGCTTTCCCCTGTCAGTTATCGTTTCACCAATGCTCCATACTTATTCAACTACCGTCCGGTCAATACACAATGGGCCTATTATAGACCGCAGTTCAACACAGCCGCAGTCTCATCCAACCACGAGAGAATTAAATGGAAATAAGTGTCTCCTGTCTCTCATTTAGTCCTGGCTTTAAATATAGTCGATAGTACCTAACTTGACAAGCATTCCTACTTTACGATAATTTAAATGTTTACGGTAGACAAATCACAACGACTCCAATATAGGAAACGGCTTGTAAAGTTCTTTGTTTGAGTCCAAGAATCAGAATGAAGATTGAATGGCTCACTTGGCTCCATTGCACACGTTCTTTGTCTAGATAATTTCTGAAAGCAGAGAAATCTCCTTTGTCGATGACAATAAAATCTAAACCCATTTTATGCACCGGCAATTAATTCGAAAACTTTGTCAGGCTGCTGCAAACAGCGTGAGCCCCAGGCAGGTCTCAGAAACTTACCTCCTCGCTTTCACACGTTCTGCTATCTATGTAAATTGCAATTCTTATATTCAACGAATTGCTTTTATTTTATTCCTGACATTCTTACATGTTTTACAGAAATTTCATTATTGACTCAATGTACCACAGGGTTTCTGGATAAGCTGCTAGTTGCTCGGCTACTACAGAAATTGTCTGCCTTTTATGCAACACAAATAATCACAACAGTTTTAAAAAATCCTCGCTATTTTTACCTTTGTTCAGCCAGACGGTTCCCGTTAAAAGCCTAACGCCCTACTTTTAAGAGTATCCTTTTTTTGCACCTGCAATTGTTAACAGGGATTTTGCCTTCAGATTTTGGGACCCTACTTTGCAACAAATTTTCAGGTCTTCCATTCTTGCTTCAGACCCAGCCCTCTCGTACTCCTATATTGATCATCCTAATAACGTTGGTAAAAAATACAAATTACGAAGCTCCTGCCATACCTTTCCCCTTGAGATTGTACTTTTCTGCAGAACCATATTAGTAAGCGTCACGCTCTCCGTACTCTTCCCATAATGTGACAGGTTATTTTCACATTCGTACATCTTCTACCAGATGATGAATGCAGTATTTCCCACTAAAATTTTCGTAACCATCTAGGAAAGAGCACGTTGTAATCCAGAACATCGTGGCAGTTTAATCGTGTAGGCAGCACGTTACTCTGAAACGTCGATACACTTTTACTAAATTACACGGCGTCACATACCAGAACACATAAATTATCACAGACGCTGCCGTGGGCGTCTCAAGTCTCACACATAAACAACTTCCACGTCTATATATTCAATGTTATGATATAAATTTCCGTTGCATATTGAGACTGACAGTGCATATTTGTACATAGATAATATTTATTATTTCGAGATTTCTTATTCAAATGTGATAAGGCTGTGATATACGTGTCACTGACTTGCTACTACAGGAAAGCGTGTTTTAATCATCCTCTGCCCCTGTTCTGAGTACACCTACTACTTATTATAGTAAATGTTCACTTCAAAACGAATCAACATTGACAGACTTTGGTCTATAAAATGACTTGCAAAGAAAGAGACAGATTTTCTAAAGACTTTCAAGTTTCAACTCGAGCAAGCACTGGGTAGGTACGTTGTCTGGTAGGGTTACTGTCTTAACCATGCGTTGAAATCACCGGCCAAAACCAGAACAATGTTAGTGGCTCATCTCTTGTTAAACTGCGATTCCTTGGAACGAAACAATAGGAGACGCTCCTTCTTTGTCAAGTTCAAGTTCAGCCAGTCCCAAAACAGGAATAGACAGCTCGATTATCTCCGTCGAACCTCTTCACTGAAGCTTGTGGACTGCGTACAGTTTGTGGACGTTACACGAGTGTTGGTTCTGCTTAAATCAAGGACAGATTTATTTCGCAAGCAGTACCGTTCATGTGACCTCGAAGAGAAGTACTACAGGATGTTGATTGTTTGTTCTAATATTATGTAGAAATGTTTATTAGAAAAATGTTTTATTTTTTCATTACTGTACTTTAAAAAATAAATCTTTGCTTTACCGCATCATTGAAGGGTTTTAACAAGGAGCGCAAATGCGAGCAATGTTACGCGGCTCGCACATTTTGTAACTTGTTTAATTTTACTTTATGTGCTTGTTTAGATCCAGAGGCAACTGTGAAACTTTATACAGCTGATAAATCCCCGAAATCTTTAAAACTGATTCCTGAATTTGTTAATATAAGTAATTGTACCCTTACAATTTTCTGGAAAATCACGCAATGTTTAATTCTAAAGATTCGTGATTCAAATATTTCATCGTCTTTCTTACAGCGTGCAGGTAGTTACCAGTTCGTTACCAGTTCGTTACGAGCTAGTTACCAGCGTTTCGGAACAATAGGCTGCCTTCATTTTAAGAGTAAAAAATAATTGAGGTTATGATGCTGCCATGTGTTACAGGGTGGGAGATGGGATAGCTCAGTCGGTATAGCGACTAGGCTACGGGCTGTATGGTTCGGGATTCATATCCCGGCAAGTGTACAAATTTTTCTTTTCTCCTAACCGTCCAGACCGTTTCTAGAGCCCACCAAGCCTCCTATTCAATTACTACCGTGGGAAAAACCGGCAGCGGCTTTCTCTTGATCAATCACCTTTAGCTAGCGTCGAGGTTAAGAATGAGAGGAGTTATACCTCTACTACCCCCATATACCTTCATGGCGTGGACAGGAACAAGTTTGTCTTTTGTTTTACTTTCGTCATATTTTAAGGCAGTAACAAGGAACGTGGTTACACACAAGGGAGAGGGGAGTACGAGGCAAGAGATCTGCATGTTACAGCTTTATACAACGTAACATCATCTAATATGGTAGAAAATTTGTTTAAACTTCGGAGGACCGTATTTAAACATCTTCCTGATAGAAGTACGTTTCTCCCGAAGTCAGTAAATGTCTACCAGACTACACGACTTCACATCCAAGAAGATGTTAATCTACATGGTCACTGCTGTACAAACAGAATTTTGAAAGGAAGAGCCCCATGTAAACTTCCATGAATTTGCAAGACAAATGTTTGCAGGACGGCCTGATGATAGCTGTCAACTTCCTGGCACCACAGTGTCGTGTTTTCTAGTGTATTTAACGGAGAAATCGCTGCTTTGGCAGTATTTCTTTACTTGGAGGTCAGTAAGATTACGTGCTACAGTCTCGTGGAGAGAGCTCAGGAGAATTCTGGAATGGTAGAACGGCTGCAAGAGAGCAGAGCAAATCCACCTCACCTTCAGTACTGACACACAACATAGCCGTCACAAAGGCACCTAGCTCTGGCCATGCCTCACAAAAGTCAGACTCCGATTCGTTTTGATATTCTTCAACTTTCTCCTTTCATTGACGTCACTCACTTTGCAAACTTTTTGTTCATGCACTTTTAATGTTTTTCCGAACAACTTCGTAAAAACCAAGATTTTAGTGGAAAAAATAACCTCATAATGCGAGATTTAAATTTCCCACGGCTATTAAAACGAAGACTGGCAGGGCGTAACACCAAGTATTTTGGTAGAGTGGTGTGAAAACTGAAAGGTTAGATGGCAGGTTTGCCTGAAATTCTGGTACCTATCTACAGAATTAAACATTTTCATATTTCAGAATACAGCAATTTTAAACCACTCAAGTTTTTTTTTAAGATTTCAATCATTATACCCAACCCATCCCCGAAAGATGCCAGAATTAATACAGGCGAGATTTGAGGTCCTCATAGCGATGGTTACGAAGACTTACGTGCGATTTCTAGGAACGTAACACTTCCGTGTTCAGGGTAGAACAGCAACTCACATCCCATATCGTAGAGCAGGCAGAAGTATCAGTATTTTTGCAATTTTTACCATGCGGTTGAGCAGTGTTTGCCCTTAACTGCCCTGCTGTCGCCTTCCTGCAAGCCCAGTCCGTCTCTTGGCTGTCTTACTGAATGCTGTTTTTGTCCTCTTTCCTTATACAGTAATTTCAAGAACATTAGTAGCTAAATACTTGGCCAAATTCTGTAAACTTTAAAGCGTACCTGGAGTGAAAAAACAACAAATAACTTTGTGTTTTGAGTTTTTCACACTGGCGTATTGGTGAATTAAGAACTTCTGATGTATTATGGATTGTCTTCATTGTTGAGGGCTAACTTGAGTTAGAATTCTTCCTGGACTGTTTGACCCTAAAAAGGAAGGCCATGCTTAACTTCGAAACATCAACCACTCAACAATCGAGGCACCATGAAATCCCAAAAATACTGGAATCCTCAGCAACAAATTACATAATCTTGCCCATAATAATCTGAAAATTCAGGTGCATATCTCCGGAGGTTATTCGCTATATTTTCAATTTAGAAGTTCACGTACAATCACAGAGTAATTGACATGGGATTTGTGTTAAACCAAGTAACACTAGAGCCAGTTTTTCTCTGACAACTTCGGGTTTCTTCTGCCAATTACCATTCCAAATATGTTTCATATTCATCTCTCACCGTCGCTATAACAGGCCCTTTTAAAGCCACAATATCAAAGACTGTCTTTCACCACACTTTTACAGCTAATAGAAAAGACTTGCAATGGTTACTGGTCAATGAGTTGATTATACGCTGTTGATTATTTATGAAAATATATCTATGTTTGATGAAATCATGAAATATTTATAAAGCGAATAGTTTTTATTATTATCTGATTGAATTGGTGGCTGTCCATATTTGAACGTGATTTACCGCTCTCTGAATAGCTGAATAAATATCGTATAGAAATTCCGATACGACATAGCTGTTACCAATAACGGAAATTGAAACAAATATCACTTTTATTGTATGTGGAAATTTAGTGCAAGTAGGCCGAATATGCTTTCGTAGTCTGCTTAATGTGACATGTGACACAAATATCGATGTCTTCGAATTTTAAAACGTAATATTTCTTTGTCGAAATCAAAAAGAAAACAGTGATAATGCAAAGATTTCTGTAAACACTTGATATCTTTAAGTCTGAAGGAGACGATAATTTGAGTCAAATTTCTAGGCGAAGGGCTGCGTAATGACAAAATTTGAATCACATTGTGAGGGCTGCGACTGGGTCAAAATTTTGAAATTATTTTTGGGAAGGCTGCATGAAAAGCATGGAGTGCAAATTGAGTTTTACATGCAACTCAGCATGTTTATACCTACTGAGAAAGGTTACAGAAAATTTTGAAATCTGAATTTCCTGTCACTGTTATATAAAAATTCAGTTCTTACCTCACAGTAAACACTCACAGCCAAGATGTTAATGCTGTTAATCGCTGTATAGTGTGAGACTCATACAAAACTCAGTATCTGGACAAGATGTAAGAATTTTTTATATTCGAAAGGATCGGTACGTAGATTTACCACCGTGGTTTAAAGCTTAATTTTTTAGACTGCAGCAGTGAGAAATCAGATATGAATATTGTTGCTCTACACCGTACAAAAGCATGCACTGGTTACTACGTTACGCAAATGCTTACGTCACTCAACGTTGGATTTCTAATGCCTTGGTAAAATTTCGCACCGTAATTAATGGCTATAACTGTAAAGTTTATGACATAATGCTGTTCAGTTAGCAGCTCCTAATGACACATCAGATGTCAAGGTCATCAGATTAACACGTCGTCGGCTTATGTCAGCTTCCTGGGGATAAAAACGAGGCAGCCTGTAAACAGTTAATTATGTCATAGCAAATTTGTACTGAGACTTAATGCGAAGATCCGTCATTTGTCCTCCGTGTCTGATGTTGTTGGGATAAGGAGATGGACCGGGGACATGCTGACGATTGGGATATAACAAGTGCTTACAGGACTTTGTGAGAAAAGCCCACTTCAAAACATAGGCTTAGAGGAGAGGGTAATATTAAAGTGGATCTTAAAGAAATAGAATGGAAAGTTGTGGACTTGACCAGTTTGGCGCAGGACGGGAAGGAGTGACAGGGCGTTTTGAACATGTGAATGGAACGCCGAGTTACGTAACATGCAGGAAGATTCTAAAGTATCTGAGGAGCTGTAAGCTTCTGCAAGAGAGGACCCTGATTCATTGCGAGAGTTTGCAAATGGGCCAGGAAGATCACGTGACTGAGCAGAGCTCCGGAATTGTAAATGAAAGTGACTGTTTCGAATCTGGCATGAAAACCTCACTATCATTACAAGACTTTTATGATTTTCTTGGTTTCTCCAGTGGAATACATTGAAAAAAGCCACGATTAATTTCGATTTTTCCTATTAATTAGTCACAATTCATCCTATATTTTGACACTCTATATCCTGAGATACACAGTCTCATTTTATATAGAGCTGGAATGTTAGTTTCAGGTACCTCTCGCTGCTACTCATAATGAATGCCACAAGCTTCTAGTTCAGTGAGCACTCTGACTGCTAGGCCACGTGACAGATGAGCGGGGTTCGATTTCCAGCATAAGTGAGGAATTTTTTGTTACCCAACATCGACTCTATAACACACCTTAAAGGGAGTAAAGCGGCCAGGGCCTGAAGCTGACCCCTCACCTTAGCATAGCGCTGAAGAGTAGGCAATGGAGCTATACCTCTACTCCAACGTATGTCTTCGTAAACTGGTGATTAATAAAGCAAAAGGAAATCTCGAATTTCTCAAGGTAATTGGTTTTTTTAAAGAGCGTTGTTTCCTGCTTATTACACAACCCATCTCGATATATTAATATGCAGTAACTAAAATTCTTTACGTAAGTTAGAACTAAACTCATTAAATTTACGCAGTTTTTCCTTGGTGTAATGTATTAAAGCAACCATCCCCAATGAAAATTATGATAGATCAAAAAGAATTGGAGAATGTGGAATATTTCAATTATTTGGGTAGCGTGATAACAAGTGATGCAAGGTGTACACGTGAAATTAAATGTAGAATTGCCATGGCAAAAGCAACATTCAACAAGAAGAAAAATCTTTTCACCAGCAAAGTGGAATTAAATTTAAGTAAGAAACTAGTAAAGTGCTACATTTGGAGCATAGCTTTGTGTGGTGCTGAAACGTGGACACTTCGGAAAGTGGATCAGAGGTACCTGGAAAGTTTTGAAATGTGGTGCTGGAGAAGAATGGAGAAGATCAGTTGGACCGATCGTGTGAGAAATGAAGAAGTATTAAACAGAGTCAAGGAGGAGAGGAATATCGTACATACAATAAAAAGAAGAAAGGCTGACTGGATTGGTCACATCTTGCGTAGAAACTGCCTTCTGAAACATGTGATTGAAGGAAAGTTAGAAGGAAGGATAGAAATGACGGGACGACGAGGGAGAAGACGTAAGCAGCTACTGGATGACCTTAAGGAAAAGAAAAGATACTGTAAATTGAAAGAGGAAGCACTAGATCGCACCCTGTGGAGAACTCGCTTTGGAAGAGGCTACGGACCTGTCGTAAGACAGACTGCAGAATGAATGAATGAATGAATGAATGAATGTATTAAAATTAATATAATTACCAAAACACTAAGTTTCGGGATTAGGATCCGCCTCCATCTTCAGTAGTTCTCTCTTTGTGATCGTGGAAATAACCGACAAGCATAGGAAAAAGGACAAATATTTGTATGTAGCCCCTAGCATGAACTATGGTATTACCTTCCATATAGCTGTCTGACAGATATTTGCAATGTGTGGGTCGAATGCTACCACACCCTGTCTCCGGCAAGGTCAGGTTTGAGACACCTGAAGAAACATTGCAAGGCTTGCAGGTAGCAATGACAGTACACAAGTTCTTAGTAACTAACAAACAAACACAGCCGTTCTTAAAAAACTATAACTAAATCAAATACTCAATACTTTTCCCACAATTTACAGAATCCGATTTTACATTAACGTGTTCATAAACCCCTGCCATTTTTTCCTAGCCTGAGCTACAATAAATCCAATTTACCTCTTTTCAGTATTCTTATTTAAAATCCTTTTTAATATTATCCTCCTATCCACGTTTAGGTCATCCAAATAATCTTTTCCCTTCTGTTCTCCGATCAAAATTTTCTCTTAATTTCTCATGTATCCTGTACATTCTCTTAGCACTCTATTCTCAACAGTACATTTTCTCCTCAGATCAAGAAATCAGTTTTTCTCGCCCTTAATACCATAAATCGCACACGTGTTTTATTCGACATATTTGCTCCTTTTATTCATTTTGGTACTATTTATTGTCTCTGTCATTTAAATATCAACGTTTCTGAAATTGGTTCCGTTCTTTTCTTCAGGACTACGTTCTGAGACCAGCAGAGTTACTTACTTCAAACATTCACCTGAAGAAGGGAAAGCAACAGGTATCCGAAACATTGTGCTTCGAAAAAAATAAAAAAAAACATCGTTGTACGATAAACAAAATATGACTTTTATATGCTGTCGTCAGTCTGTGACATTTTAAAACCCTGCATTAGCATACGCGAACATACGTGGGAAAACATCACTATAAATTCATTTTGTATATTTAGGCAACCAGGAAATGTATTGCATTTTTCAAGTACGTTGCATAATCTGTCCTTTATTTTACGCCAAATTCCGTTTATTTCATAATTTTGTCTTGTCCTGTTCAAATAATACTTACGGTTTTCTAAACAATGTTCTAAAATTTAAATACCCACCCTGGTCGAACAAATGTTAAACTTAGTGTGGCTATATTATTTAAAACTCTATATAAAATTTGGAATCATTTTCTGTTTTTATGTGCATGAGCTGATGATGGACGTCGTCTGTATAAGAACATTTGCGAGGAACATTAACTGCATTTATGATTTAACATGTTCCTTATAAGTTAGTGCCATGTTCCTTAGGCACGTTAGCCAAGCGATGCATTAGGATGGGATAGAAAGTTGTCCTGATTTCGACTGAGCAGCGGATTCTCGTTAGCATGCCGACTCCTTGCTGATGACAGTTTCACAACGTTCAGCCTGACCGAATGCATCGCCAAATTGAACGACATGCATAAGTGATATCAAGACTACAGAATGTGACAGTCACTTTATGAACCTGAAGATTGTGGTCTTGTGGGATATGACGTCGTGGAGTCTGGTACTTTTGTAGCAACGTTTCGGAATAACCTGCTAGCTCCATATTCAGGGTGTAAGAATTCTTGAATATGAAGGCAGCATATTGCTCCAAATATTTCGCACCAACTACCAGCCTACATGGTGACATATCCCAGACGGTCAAATGCGAAGTAATTTTATGTTTAAATGTATTTTGTTTCAAGGAAAGCCTTGGTCCATGACAGACACGTCATTAAACAAGACGGTAATTTTAAAGAAGGGACTCAAATTAAATTCCTCTTAACATCCAAACCTCAGGCAGTAAATATATTGCTCATGTGGCAAGCTGTAACGAAACTGACCAAATACGAGCATAAAATGGTAACTGGGTGGGGCTGTGACCTCGGTCAGAGAGCTGAAGTTTGTACTCGCGAGAAAGGAGCGCGTAGAGCTTGGTCGGTACGGAGAAAATGCTTTGGGCATGAGGAGCAATTACAATGCCCCTTAATGTGCATATTTACATTTTATTAACCTACAACATTTTGCTCACTTTCTATTAATTTATGAAAATTATTATTTAAAAAGGCTGATCATCAAATTTACTATATTGTCAGATAGCCTTTATACATTTTTCACACACTACAATTAGAACGTGTTTAGACGCTAACATCTGCGTCACCACGCCCTCTACGCTAATCCTGCTTAACTTTATGGGCAAGAATAAGCTATTGCCATCTGTCTGCTAATATTTTCTTTAAAAATAGTGTTTGTCACACAATATTATGTCTCATGACGCTGTTGTAGTAGGCAGTAATAATGTCAGTTATAACCTAAGTGCTTATTTTAACTTAACTGGATGTACAAAATGTAAATGTTAGTGTTGTAAGAGCGATCTACAACAACAGACAGCAATACGTAGTAGTTGCCAAACACATATAAAATACATTAGCATAGATAATGTGAATTGAATCTTCCAAACGCGTATGTCTGTCTGTGTGTGACGCAATGTGCCTTAAAAATATTGTAAATTATAATAAAGCTCTTTAATTGGACCATGCAGAAGTCTATTGTAAGGCATGATACTGTCATCACGTTTCGAAACCCATTTGTAGGAAATATAAAATGGTTTTATATGTGTATAGGACTTTAATAGGATCACCCTGTATATTCTTCTAATGCAGTTGCCCAAGTGTTGCCTCTAATCAGGATGAGAAAGTTGGCCATATGAGAATCGTAACTGAAGCAAGGTATACACACCACTTTGTGAGAGTAGTGTGGAGTAACGTAATTTCCTTGATACAGGCCGGCAACGTATTTAGTAATATTTCCTCTTTGCTCGACAGCCATAGACGTTTCGGTTTATGTAATTCCAAAGTATGTTGTTTCTTTGACATCTTCACAATTATCCACGTTCCGTGCAGTAAGACAAGTCAACATATATATTCCAACTGCCTTGTAATTAGATACAGTATTATAGAAACATGTGGTAATCCTCCTACGTGGTTCGGTTTTTTTTCGGCCATCCTCAGGGAGGTACTTGTGCATCTGTAATTGTAAATAATTTTTGCCTGTTGGGCTGAAAAAGGCCGAAACACGTAGGAGGATTACCACACGTTTGTATATTATTGTATCCAGTTACAACACAACTATTTTGTAACAACGAAATATTGAAAAACTGCCCGCGCTGTCTTCAATATCTGTGTGTCTGTCGAAATATAACAAATCCAGAAATTATTTCAGGCTTCTGCCGCGATGTTGATGAGATCTGCGCTCTTTTGGGATATTAAGCGGCGTCTTCTTCGATATCTTGACCCTTGAAGATGGGACCCATACGTTGTCCCGAAACGTCGGTAAAGGATTACCATTCTATGCTGCGTAATATCTCAAAAGAGCGCAATCTCATCAACTCGAGTAATGTTAATCAATTTTCGTAAAACTGTACATGAATTAGTTGTTCTAAAATTATAAATACGTTCTAACTTTAATCAAAATCGAAAAACCATAACAGATATTGTCCATGAAGATCCACACGCATTTCTGAACGCATGACGAGATTAACTCGCTGTATGCTTATTGGAGAGAAAAATGTTTGAAAGGAGACGTTTGCAGATAAATTAAACTTTGCAGTTCTCGAGGCAACTAAACAAATCAGAGGGGGCCGTCAAGAGTGTCACGCTACGCACAGCTTATGTTTTGTAGATTTTAGGTTGTTCACTCTTGGTATATTTAACAATGTTTTAAGTGGCTTAGACTTTAGGGTGTCGAATGACAAGATTACAGATTGATACTGATTTGGTAAGAATGTATAAGGAATCAGTCGTGGCCGGTCTCTAATAAGACAATTTAAAGCGGGACCTCCAGAAGAAATCACAATTGTCCGGGTCAAGAAAAGCATAAACACTGCTGATAAGGATTAAAGTTGATTTCAGGCTTCCGCCGCGATGTTGATGTAATCTGTGGTCTTGTGGGTAATTACACGGAGTCGTGTGGTAATTATTTACCGACGTTACGTTACGTCGGTAAATAATTACCACACGACGCCGTGTAATTACCCAAAATACCACAGATTATAGGATTAAAGTTGTCCGCCTTCCCTACATTACACATACATCCCCTCCGTCAGCACCGATATCAAACCGAGAACACAAAACCAAACGGAAACAAGACCAAAATACAAGGGTCAATTGGTGACTGGGGGAGAGGTGTAGAGGGGATGTAGCTGGTAGGGAGACGGGTGGTTGGCACATCTGTGTTAATTCTTTGCCGGATATGATTGTAATCGTGCCTAATTGAACCACATAAATACCAGTCTAGAGTACACCTGTACTTTGTCTTATAATGAGGGTGTGTTCTATACTGAGGATATGGAGAGAAGCCTAGAGGTTGGTGAGGATGACAGAGGTCGACAAAAGGGGGAAAGAGTCACAGCTCGAGGGAAACGTGGAGCCGTTTGATCCATGGGATTTATTTTCATAGCATCACTATGGGTATTTAATATGTGTTCGATTGTGTAAATGAACAGATAATCCAAACCATATGCGATTTAGTATTGTTAACAATCGACTTTGTGGTGCATCTGTGTTCTTGTCTGGTCAGACAGAAGGCAGAGTCTACGGAAGTGACAGACCGCTTGCAGAGCGAAACGTTTCCTCTTCGCTTTGTGCCCAAGGAAAGTGGATCCCTCAGAGTAGCAGAATGCTTTATATACGTAATGCGTGTGATATGGGGTTCACAGCTACACGCTTTCACTCTCCGTGTGATCCATACGGCAATCAGAAGCACTTCTTGCATCGGACAGCAAAGGGTGTTGGTATGGTATGGTAGTAATCACCTTGTTACTGGCACACCGGCTATAATAAATAAGGTTTTAGTTTTCCTCAGTCACTTCCCGACAAATGCCGCGATAATAACTCGAATTAAGCTACGATCACTTTTCACTAAACATCCTACCATCGATGACGTTGTTCTTCTGGGATATGACTTCGCGTCACTAGTTAATCCGTACTCTGTATTTAGAACATTATTCCTTCGAAACGTCAGTAACAAATTACTCAGTGATGTGACGTAATATCCCAGAGGACGGGAGCCTTCAAGCACACCGCTGTGAAGTCCTCAAGACTCTAGACACACCACCCACGTTATATGCTCTGAATTATTGACGGCGTTGATACATGCAACAGATTCCTCTTAGACTGCTTGGTTGTCGAGCATGTTGTCGATATGTTGTTCCGAAACGTCAGTACGCAGCTACTAACCTACGCCGCGCATCGTCAAAGAAGAAAGAAGGCTTTGAATTAGACATTAGATTAAATCAGTGACTGCGAAAGTTACTGAGCCCTTAAAAGTATGCAACGTGTTGGAACTGTGTTTAATAACTGTGTTACTGTCTTAAGGAGTCAGTACTATAAAGAGCGGCCAGTTAAAGCTGTAAGATAATTGCTGTTTATTATAAGAATCATTCCAAACACACAAACACTAACTGTAGGCAGACATTTTATTGCAAAAGCAGGTGGAACGTACAATAAACACCGTTCTTTAATGGGTTAAAGTATTTCTGTTTGTTTCAGAGTTTCACAAGCTTAGAGAAAGCTGCCGACTCACTCAGCGTAAGTACAAATTCTCCGCCCAGACGTTATTTTCCACACAGCGAATAAATTGTATAATAAATTGGGCTGTTATAAAACTTAGAACGGAAATGCAATAGCTGAACATCTGGCCACTGATGCTGCATTTCTGGGGCCGCGTCATGTAAGATGTTCTTACTTAATAACACGTTTCGTAACATTAATTCATATTTAACACGAAAAATCGTGATTTACACAGTGTTATCCCTGCCACTGTGAACGCCTTTAAGGAAAACGAAAGAGTGGAGGTGTACCTCCAAAGCGATGAAAACACATTAACAACATAGGAAAGGAAAATATTGCAGAACATATTTGGCCCAGTAAAAAAATTGGCGTATGGAGGATCCTCACCAAGCAAGAGTTGATGGATCTGTATAGAGAAAAATACGTTATGACAGAAATTAGAAAAGAAAGATGCGATGGTTAGGACATCTGGAAAGAATGCCAAAGAAAGAACTGTGAAGAAACTGTTTAAGAATATCGCAGAAGGTAAAAGGTCCGTTGGAAAGCCAAGAAAGAGATGGTTGGACGATTTTGAAAATGATCTGACGAAAACGGGTGTTAGAGGCTGGAGAAAAATAGCTAGGGATAGGGACGCCTGGAGATTGATCCTGAAGGAGGCTAGGGTCCTGTACGGACCCTAGAGCCAGTGGAGAAGAAGGAGGTGTAGCTCCACTCATTGTTAAACGTGGCATTAGTAGGTAGTGGTCAGCTTCACGACCCGGTCGCTTTACCCCAGGAGGAAGAGCTCCCGGTGATTTTGGAATTGGAGTTTGTTTGGAAGATGTGGAGAAAAGAAACTTCTGTTGCTCGTCGAACCGTAAATCTTCTGTTGTCCAGCACTTAGTTAATTCAAAATTGTAGGAAAAGTATCTTCCTGTAACTTCTGACTATGAGCAGTACCTCTGTTCTTATACGGCAGTAATGTTCTCTTGTTTGTCTGTATAGCGTCTGTTGTACTGAGTCATTTCTGAGCCCACTGATTATGTAAATTCCAATTGTGTAATGCAATTTCCTTCCTTAAACACACAGCACAAAGTGCTTCTCGTGCATTGTCTGTGATAATCACAAATCTGAATTATAAGAAAGTAATGCCAATTTATGGAGCATTATTGTCTATGTTCCATTATGACGTAAGCTGACTTATACAGATGTGTTTACATACTTTCTCTCAGGGAAATATAGCTCAGTAGAACCGGACGGTTAAATAGCGGAAGACGTAGGAATTGCCATTAGTTGAATCTAAGATTTACGGAGCTTAGGGAGTACTTTGAGCAGAAAGCGTAATATATATATAAGTCTTATATGGTCTTACTTTAGTTACGAAGAAAATGCATAATGAATAGCTTAATGATTTGTACTCAGTCAAGTCAAGCGAAGTCAATTTCCTGTTACTCCACTTCGCAGCAAAGGGTCTCCACAAAGCAACGTCAGCGCTCTCTGCAGCTATATCCTTGACCTGTCTCCAAGTTTATCCCGCTACTTCAGCTTCCTCCTTTATCGTTCTCCTCTAGCTCCTTTTCGGTCTTCCGCTTCTATGTTATGCTTGTGGGTTCCAAATTAAAGCTTGTTTCTGTAGGGCAAAGGAACCCTTCCTGACTCTAAGTGCGACCAACTTCCATTTCCTCAGTATGATTTGCACTGTCACTGGTTTGTCTTGCGCACGCCACCACGTTTTTTCGTTTGAGATGACCTTAGGCCAAAAGATTTTAAAATTTTTCGGAAGGCACTTTTTATATATATGTCTGTAGACCCCTTGTGATTCTTTTTGTAACCTTCCATATTTCTCACCCACATAGAAGAACAGACTTAATATTACTTCAAAAATTTCTTAACGTTGATGCAACAGATGTCTCCCTAGCTTTCAATAATCAATAAACATAATGTGTACTCCTCGCCAAATAATATTCAGGTGACCAGCTGAAGAAATAAAATGGACAGGGCATGTGACAGTTATGGGTACAAAGAAATGCATATAGGATTTTGGTGGGGAAACATGAAGGAAAGAGGCCACTCAGAAAACCTAAGTGTAGATGCGATGATAATATTAAAATGCATCTTAAAGAAATAGGATGAGATGATGTGGACACACTTCATCTGAATGCGGACAGGTGCCAGTGGCGGGCTGTTGTGTACACGGTGATGAATATTCGGTCACCATAAAATGCTCGAAATTAATTAATTTAATTAAGTACAGTCAATTCTGCTATTTCGCGTGTTTTGTTAATGCGAACTGGCTCTAACACGAGTGTTGAATAGGTGAAAGCTGTATAACGCGAAATTTCGCATACGCGTGTTGGCTGTTACGCGATTTCAGCGACCAGTGGAAGGATATAATACTGGATGACAAGTCAATTTTTTCTCATCTGACCCCATTTTTATTACACGATTTTCTATAACGCGAAGTCTCACAAGAAAACAACTATCCCTTTATAGCAAAACTGATTATACAATGACATTTTAAGTTTTTTACATTTTGAAGTACTTCAGAAAATATGGCACTTTTATGTCAGTACTTGCTTTGGTGACCGATGTACTGTGCCTTGGCACTTATGTCAGTACTTGCGTTGGTGACCGAGGTACTGTGCCTTGGCACTTATGTCAGTACTTGCGTTGGTGACCGAGGTACTGTGCCTTGGCACTTATGTCAGTACTTGCGTTGGTGACCGAGGTACTGTGCCTTGACACTTATGTCAGTACTTGCGTTGGTGACCGAGGTACTGTGCCTTGGCACTTATGTCAGTACTTGCGTTGGTGACCGAGGTACTGTGCCTTGACACTTATGTCAGTACTTGCGTTGGTGACCGAGGTACTGTTCCTTGACACTTTTATGTCAGTACTTGCTTTGGTGACCGAGGTACTGTGCCTTGGCACTTATGTCAGTACTTGCGTTGGTGACCGAAGTACTGTGCCTTGGCACTTATGTCAGTACTTGCGTTGGTGACCGAGGTACTGTGCCTTGACACTTATGTCAGTACTTGCGTTGGTGACCCTCGTACTGTGCCTTGGCACTTATGTCAGTACTTGCGTGGTGACCGAGGTACTGTGCCTTGACACTTATGTCAGTACTTGCGTTGGTGACCGAGGTACTGTGCCTTGACACTTATGTCAGTACTTGCGTTGGTGACAGAGGTACTGTGCCTTGGCACTTATGTCAGTACTTGCGTTGGTGACCGAGGTACTGTGCCTTGGCACTTATGTCAGTACTTGCGTTGGTGACCGAGGCACTGTGCCTTGGCACTTATGTCAGTACTTGCGTTGGTGACCGAGGTACTGTGCCTTGGCACTTATGTCAGTACTTGCGTTGGTGACCGAGGTACTGTGCCTTGGCACTTATGTCAGTACTTGCGTTGGTGACCGAGGTACTGTGCCTTGACACTTATGTCAGTACTTGCGTTGGTGACCGAGGTACTGTGCCTTGGCACTTATGTCAGTACTTGCGTTGGTGACCGAGGTACTGTGCCTTGACACTTACGTCAGTACTTGCGTTGGTGACCGAGGTACTGTGCCTTGACACTTATGTCAGTACTTGCGTTGGTGACCGAGGTACTGTGCCTTGGCACTTATGTCAGTACTTGCGTTGGTGACCGAGGTACTGTGCCTTGGCACTTTTGTCAGTACTTGCGTTGGTGACCGAGGTACTGTGCCTTGGCACTTATGTCAGTACTTGCGTTGGTGACCGAGGTACTGTGCCTTGACACTTATGTCAGTACTTGCGTTGGTGACCGAGGTACTGTGCCTTGGCACTTATGTCAGTACTTGCGTTGGTGACCGAGGTACTGTGCCTTGACACTTATGTCAGTACTTGCGTTGGTGACCGAGGTACTGTGCCTTGACACTTATGTCAGTACTTGCGTTGGTGACCGAGGTACTGTGCCTTGGCACTTATGTCAGTACTTGCGTTGGTGACCGAGGTACTGTGCCTTGACACTTATGTCAGTACTTGCGTTGGTGACCGAGGTACTGTGCCTTGGCACTTATGTCAGTACTTGCGTTGGTGACCGAGGTACTGTGCCTTGACACTTATGTCAGTACTTGCGTTGGTGACCGAGGTACTGTGCCTTGACACTTATGTCAGTACTTGCGTTGGTGACCGAGGTACTGTGCCTTGGCACTTATGTCAGTACTTGCGTTGGTGACCGAGGTACTGTGCCTTGACACTTATGTCAGTACTTGCGTTGGTGACCGAGGTACTGTGCCTTGGCACTTATGTCAGTACTTGCGTTGGTGACCGAGGTACTGTGCCTTGACACTTATGTCAGTACTTGCGTTGGTGACCGAGGTACTGTGCCTTGGCACTTATGTCAGTACTTGCGTTGGTGACCGAGGTACTGTGCCTTGACACTTATGTCAGTACTTGCGTTGGTGACCGAGGTACTGTGCCTTGACACTTATGTCAGTACTTGCGTTGGTGACCGAGGTACTGTGCCTTGGCACTTATGTCATGCCATTGACTAAGTGTCCTCTGTTGGACTCACCGTTACGTTACGAAACTGAGATGTCGCTCCGTAATAGCGGTGATCGGCGTCGAACTGGTGCAGAGTGGGCTTGGGGCGCCAGCCAAGGTGAAGTGACGTGGGATCAGAAGACATACCGTTACGATAACGGTAACTACATTAAAAACTCCTTTTAAGTCAGCTACTGTACTGGCGAGGAAGGCCGTAGGGTCTCACTACCATGCGGTCAGTGGGCCGATATTTGCAACAGGAATGTGTGGGTCAGTCAACCGGCCAGCGAGAAGCGGAAGGTTCCTCCAACTTTGTAAAATCCAAAGGTTCATTACCGTACTCACATCAGTCTGTCAAGTCCAAAGCCTTGTGTCATGTTTGTAATATACTGGGTAGTGCAGTCATGTTTTCTTATCGCTGACTATCAGTGTTTCGGTGGGGCATGCTGCCTGTATCTTCAGGTTCAAATATTGCATTTCGTATGGTGTTGGCTTGTACAAAAATAAAATTTGAGCCTTCCATCTAAACTTCAAGCTGGAGGACCACACCTTTTCAACTCTCCACAACTGCTTATTTGGTACAGGCAGGTTACATTATACGTTTATACAGCCTGGCCTGTTAAAAGTGGAGTTACATAAAGACATAAAAGAAATAAGATAATGTCATGTAAGATTTGTGTGTTATTTACGGGTATCATTAAATATTCCCCCCCCCCAAAAAAAAACGCATAACTACGAACCAGAAAAGTAAGGCGAAAACTAGCGTGACCGTGAATGCGATGGATATCTGTGTTTTCACGCTCATGATGTCCTTACAAATTTTACAATGGAATTTCTAATATGTTTAGCTGTTACACGTATACAGTACTTTAAATTAAATCAGTCATTATATATATTTGTAGATAAAACCCAAATAGCTTTATTCCTGAATAATAATGATAATAACAAGGTGATGGTGACGATGATAACTCTTAATTTGCACCGATGACTTCACGGAGTACACGTTTGGCCAAATTTCGAAACCAGGTTCAATATTCGTCCTTCCATCGCTTTTGTGTTCCTTATATTCCGTCATTCATTCTGTTTTTAATACCGAAATTTAACGGTACACGATCCTGATCTATCTTATACACGCTCATACGTTATCTACTGTTATATTTAAATTAAAATTAACAAAACACTTGATGCACTCACATTAAAAACTTATAGTATTAATTAACCAATGTTCGTCAGTACCGACCATCTCAGGTTTCTACATTTATTGCTAATCCATAGGAAGGATCAGTGTTTTATTTCATTGAATTACAGATGCACGGTGATACATTAATTCTGTTATGTGTTGAAATTTGTCTAACAGCTTTCGAAAATACGAAATGAGATTGAATATACAATATACACGAATATACAACCTTCGAGCAAGCCGAGGGGGATTTAAGTAAGTAGCCGTTCTGATGTAAAATAATAAAAACGTGGTTTATTAACGAAATATGAAAAATGTTAATCACATATTTGTTCTGCACATCGCAGGATAGTGGTTTAAATGAAAATTTTCATAAGGAACTTTTAGTTGTAATGTCGGTTGTTTGTAGTGGGATGACTTAAGTCGGGGAGTGGCCTTAGTATCGTAACACTATTGAATTTCTAACAAATTTCAGCCCTTATAATTGTCTCAGTAATTTGACTTTAACGTCTGTACCCCTTCAGCTGTTGTAAAAACCTTCTACGTGCATTTTCAACTCCTTGTAGCAAATTTTTCACTTTTTAAACCACAAATGCACTTTTTATTTTCGTATTCTGTTCAATTCACCCTACACATGTTTCGGCCGTAACTCGGCCATCATCACGGTACGTTGATAAGTTCACTTCACTGTTCACTGGTCCATTTGGTATTATCACAGACCGTTACACTGTTTGAGGCTATTTTTACATTTACATTTTTACGTTTTACAATGTAAAAATAGCCTCAAACAGTGTAACGGTTGTGATAACACAAACTGGACCGTGAACAGTGAAGTGAACTTATCAATATACCCCTGATGATGGCCGAGTCACAGCCGAAACATGTGTAGGGTGAATTGAACAGAAATACGAAAATAAAAAGTGCATTTGTTGGTTAAAAAACTGAAAAATTAATGTCAAGATGCACGGCGAACACAACGTGAGATTCCTTGTAGCAAAATTAGAATGGTAATTCTTCTACAAAACCTCAGTATACGTGTATCGCCGTCCATTGCCTTTGTCAGCAGCACCATGGCACACTTGCTACTGCACCAGCAATGGCCGCTAACAAAGTACAACCGTTTTCTCTCGCAAGGACAAAAAGTGTCCTAGCATTTACTCTATACTGTTCAGGGCCTATTGAAGTCACAGACTGGGTCGACTCTGTGACTAGTGCTGCTTTCCACACTCTACTTTCCTGACAGTCACATATTGTTGTAAATACCATTGGACACAAAGCAAGCATGAAATGGTGGTAGATGTCCACGCATTCTTATACCCGGATTTAGGTGGAGGTGAATAATCAGATTCGTGGTGCTAGGCACTGACATCCGGAGAAAGGCTTAACTTCTGTAATACATGTTGGTGGTTACTTTGTTTGGGTATTTTTATAGACTGTGCCGATCGCGTGGCCGCGCGGTCTAAGGCGTGGGTCTGCGGCCGCTCGCTTACTGGCATTGTGGGTTCGAATCCCGCCGGGGCATGGATGTTGTTGTGAATGTTGGGTGATGTCAGTAAGGTCTGCAGACAAAAAGTACTTCAACAGTACAAATGGATCAAAGGGGAAAACCCAGGAATTAAAAAAAAAAAAAAAAATCCCACCGGGGACATGGATGTTTGTGTTGTGTTTGTTGTAAGGACGGTAGTATGGAACGTAAAGTGACATGAAGGACGAAAGGATTTAAACAGAACAAAAATGGATCAAAGGGGAAAAACCCCGGACAGGCAAAAAAAAAAAAATAAATCCCGCCTAGGGCATGGATGTCTGTTGTGAATTTGTGTGTTGTCAGGTAGAGGTCTCTGCGACGGGCTGATCACTCATCCAGAGGAGTCCTACCGAGTGTGGTGTGTCTGAGTGTGATCGTGAAGCCTCGAAAAATCAGGCGGCCTAGGCCCCCAAGGGGCTGTCGAGCCATTGGAAAAAAAAATTGTAGACTGTAAAACAATCCAGTACATTGTGTAGATTTTGATCAAAGTTTTACAGGGATATAAACACATATTTTGGGAAATATTTTTAAATTAATAACTCAGTTGTAGCGACTGCTTGAAACCTTGAGGCAAGTAACCCAGTAACTTAACGCATATGGAATCAGCACTTAAGTCAGAAGCAAGGGTGGACGCGGTAGCGGATACGTGCATCTCTGCCAACACTCGCCCAATCTGTACGGAGTCACTTCAATGACCGTGATGTCCGGGCTCGCGAAGAAGTCGAAACTACTGTTAAAAGTGTTTAGAAGTGAAACTAATCCAACACTCTTAAAAGGAGCGCAGAAAGTGAGATCTTCAAGTAAACAGTGACACAAAACATATATGTACGGATGTATGCTTTAAGAAGTCAGAGTATTCGATGCGCCGTCCGAAGACCAGGTATCCTGTCCGAGATTTATGGAACTTTTCCGAAGCCCAATCCAGACAAATGCCGTGCAATGTCTTAATGAAGCAACTGTCGCTTACTTGGACATTCTTTGCAATTCATTTTTATATTGGTCGACGTTACAAGATATTAACAACTGAAAGTTTCGTCAAAAAATTGTAGTAAATAGATACTGCAAAGTTATGTGGCCTCTGCAGGAGAAGTGGACTGACTGTGCCCTGTTAGATCAGTCCAGGGGCGGAGTCATGGCCACGTAACGAGCATTCTGTAGCACGCACTGCCAGAATGCTTGTACACTTTATGATTGCATCTGCATGAATTGTAACCAGATAAGTGAATCAATCTCTTTTTCATATTTATATATTTACTAGAAATGGGGCCATAATGTGACGGAGTTAACAAAATATTCACGCGATAATCCACTGCAACTTTTATCAGGCCTTTTTTAATGCATAATGATTGATGAATACATTGCTCAAGTCGAACACCTTCACTTTCACATTGTTCCAGGTTGTATCGTTACTCACAGACCAAGCTCTATTTTAACCATTGGACAGGAGGGGTGACTCAGCGAAATTTCAAAACTAAGCGTATTTTATGATTTAGAAATATGTTTCTGGTGACACTGGCAATGTCCCATGGCATACACTGTTCAATGACACGATATGTAATGAGTAATGAGCAGGAAAATATATGGAAGGAAGTGGTCTTGAATTAATTTAGATACTATTGATGCATATAGGTCGAAGTCGGTAGAACTAGTGCCACTTTGTACGACATAAATCCCAAATATACTGCCCTGGGAACCCTACCCTTTGCAATGAGTTTATGCAGCGTCGGGTTTATATGAATTAACCGCTATGGAGCACTGATGGAATGATACTAGTGGGGGAAAACCGAAGTAATCGGAAAAAATAACTTGTCCCAGTGCTACTTTATCCACCACAAATCCTACACAAAGTGGCCTGGGATTGAATCTGGGTCTTTGCGGTGTGAGGCCAGCGACTAACCGCCTGAGTCGTGGCATGCCCAGTGAGATTAGTGCCGTCCAGCGACGGTCTTGTAGCACTTGCTCGCCTTCCCTGCTTGCTTCCTGGCCACGACTTACAGCCGACTGTTCTAGTCTATCACTGCATGAGGTCATCTGACCTTTCGTCAACACACCCAGCAGTAAGCTAGCAAATTATAACAAGAGAGCATTTCTAGAATTGTGACTGTAAAACACCCACTGCCTGATATAAGTTTTAAAACTTTCGCGGCTACATGATTTAATATAGTCTTCTGGGGCGATCAGCCGCGCTAAGATGGTTTAAAAGATAGACGTTTCGGGGACTGGCTCCATATCCCCGAAACGTCGTATCTTTTAAACCATTTGACGTGACTGATGGCCCGAGAAGACTATATTAACCCACTGCCTGTATTAGAACTGCTATTATTTTATTAGGAGTGGTCGCACGGTCTAAGGCTTGGGTCTGCTGCCGTTCGCTTGCTGGGATTGTGGGTTCGAATCCCACCTTGGGCATGGATGTCTGTCTCTTGTAAGTGTTGTGTATTGTCAAGTAGAGGTCTCTGCGACGGGCTGATCACTCGTCCAGAGGAGTCCTGCCGAGTGTGGTGTGTCTCGAAATAAATGAGGAGGCCTAGGCCCCCTAGGGACTGTTGAGCCATAGGATTATTTTATTAAGGAAAGGAATAAATATTTGTGAATAATTTAGCAACTCAATTTGTGGACTATAGTCTTCGATCTGTAAGCTTTCAACTAAGAGAACACAGTCGCTAGTGAAATATGCTAATTGCTGCTATTTTGGCAGTACTGCTAATAAGAAATTCTACAGTGTGAAGATAAGGTGATATTGGAATGCATCATTTTATATTGTATTCATTTCGTATTCCTTGATTTGCTTTAAATTGATTCGAGGAGACAGGAAGCAAGAAAAAAATGGACACATTGATAGAGTCCATTTTAGGATTATTTGCACCACTGCGAAACAACTACTAAAATCGCTGAGTCCGTCAGTCTGTATTTATTTAACTACAACAGATGAAAGGGGATTTAAATACAATTTTTTACTGAAGATTTTTTAAGTATATTTTCGAACTGTTTCAGCTTTCGTTGAATGTCGACGGTTTGAACGATCACGTAATATTAGGACATGCTTGCGTTTCGGTGTCTATTCCTATAGTAACGTATTACATATGAAGGCGTGTAGGGAGTGGAGGTATTGCTTCACGCATTCATAACCTCGGCACTGTTTGGAGGTTAGGGGTAAGCTTCATGTTCCATTTTATAGATATCCTCGTAAAATCTGCGTAAGAGGCTGGGTTAAATCCAGAGACAGTCTGTCCTGCTTGTAATCGAACCGTGATTCCTCTGCCGTCCAGTCGGTAGCCTCAATAAGAAAGTATAAACGAGGCCTATATTCTGTTTAATGGAAAAGGAAAGGTTCCGAAGGTTTCACACGTTTATCTACTAAATACTGAAACACTTGCTGCAAAGAGTCTAACAAGTAGAAAGAAAATACAGTAGAGTCTATTAGAGAAACATGAATAAAGCTACGTAAGACATATTCGCAGACAGATCTCGTTCTGTGAGAAGTTCTCTACACACGGTTTCAGTTCCAAGGTGAACTACAAAGTCTGTACAGTAACAATACAAACCATTTAGCAAAGTGGCCTTCTGGTTGCCTTCGAGTAGAACCACTTCACATGCAAAGGAAATCACACACACACACACAGACACACAGACAGACTTTGCAGGTACAAAAACCGCCTTGAAGACAATGGAAAGAATTGTAAATATTTTCTGTTCTAATGTTTAACAGTTCTAGATCATAAACATTTGCGGAATGTCACACTTTGACGTTACATAATTCTTGACACCCACAAAAACAAGCGCCACAGACAACTTCTCATGCTGCTTTGAACACAAAAAACCATACGTCTCTGACTGAACATATGTATAAAATTAAATTATGAGACATCTTAAATATGTAATGTTCCATACGCTGTAACTTTTGTGTTAGTGAAGAATTTTATTTTTCGGTGGGATGTAGAATTTTAGTTGGGGTAACACGCAACAGATGGCGCAAGAGTCATTCAGATGTCATCATGTGATAAGTTGATGAGCCATAGCAATGATATTAGACAATTGGTCCAGTGAATTCCGTAGGGCGAGTTGGTTTTTATTTACAAAACACACTTTTCCTTTATCGGAATTCATTGCTGCTTGATAGACGTGAACTATAATAGCCTAATGGCGATGACCCAGTCAGAAAATGGTGCAGAGGATTAAAATTAGCCGAAAGGTGATCCATGATGACGATGGTACCGGTTGACCATGTCCTCAGATGAAAAAGCAATCATGTTATACTAATTAACTCATTTCAATCAAAACGTCCACCCATTTGACAATTGCATTTCATTTGATGTTACTGTCCATACAGTTCAATTACATAATTACGTGTTTTGTTTCTGACACAAATCACTTTTGTTACAAATGCCCTCTAGTGCTTATTTGACGAGTGACTTTCAAATTGAAACTGTTTAGGGCGTCAAAGAAACCGATTTATTGAAGCTGTAAATGGGTTTTGTGAAAGCTGTAACTGTGTTTAAGACATCTGAAGGGATTGCAAAGCACTTTTCAAGCATTCTTCAATTATCGAATTAGTGTAACCTTTGAGCTGTAATGACAAGGGAAATGCCACATGACATAGCGAAGTGCTTTTTAGTAAATCGTGTTATCGTGAGGTAACAAAGTGCCTGTATAAACCTGTATAAACATGATTCTGTACAAAGCAGCGCCAGTCTCCACATTTCAACATGTCCGTGTAACTTGTGCTGGGAAGAATAGAAATGATATCAAAATTCAAGCAGTGGAAATGAAATTGTTAAGACGTGTCGTATGACTAGAGTAATTGGATTACTTAAAGGAAAGTGATGCGGTTGGGGTTAAATGTCTGTCTACTTTGTATGCAGGCGTACCTCGCTAATACGGCGGGTTAGGTTCCAGACCACCGCTGTAAAGCGAATATCGCCGTAAAGCGAATCGCATGTTTTTTTTAGTTGCTAGTGCATATAAAAGTCTTAAAACTGTTTACATTGTCATATATTAAGTGCGCAATAGAGCTAGGCCGAAAACAATATGTGAAAGTAAAAATAATGAATAAAAACTCAGCTGATGTGCGTGTCACCGCCGTAAGAGCGAGGCAAGCGCCGAAAACAATATGTGAAAGTAAAAATAATAAATAAAAACTCAGCTGATGTGCGTGTCACCGCCGTAAGAGCGAGGCAAGCGCCGAAAACAATATGTGAAAGTAAAAATAATAAATAAAAACTCAGCTGATGTGCGTGTCACCGCCGTAAGAGCGAGGCAAGCGCCGAAAACAATATGTGAAAGTAAAAATAATAAATAAAAACTCAGCTGATGTGCGTGTCACCGCCGTAAGAGCGAGGCAAGCGCCGAAAACAATATGTGAAAGTAAAAATAATAAATAAAAACTCAGCTGATGTGCGTGTCACCGCCGTAAGAGCGAGGCAAGCGCCGAAAACAATATGTGAAAGTAAAAATAATAAATAAAAACTCAGCTGATGTGCGTGTCACCGCCGTAAGAGCGAGGCAAGCGCCGAAAAAATATGTGAAAGTAAAAATAATAAATAAAAACTCAGCTGATGTGCGTGTCACCGCCGTAAGAGCGAGGCAAGCGCCGAAAACAATATGTGAAAGTAAAAATAATAAATAAAAACTCAGCTGATGTGCGTGTCACCGCCGTAAGAGCGAGGCAAGTGCCGAATAATAAAAATGAATATAATTGAAAAGCGCCGCATTAGCGAAGCGCCGTCAATCGAGGTACTACAATAATGTTCTTGGTGTTCTTGAATGAGTCAGTGTGTCACATACGTGTCACCATAAGTACCTTTGCCACGGTTCCCGACGTGGTTACGACTGGTTTGTGATTCAGTCACACTCTGGGTACCAGGTTATCATGTTGCATTTGTTATATTATAGTTGAGTTCCACGCTATCCGCTATCCCATTACAGGCCTGGACAGGCCCTTAGGGTTCCAGGAGGTCGAGGCTCACAGATTTCTAGACAATCGTCACATGAAGGTGGTAAGGTTGTCAGCCCTACGCACCGGCCGCCTTTACCCCCAGGAAATACTCCTGGTACTCATTTCTGTTAGAGGCTGAGTCGACCCCAGGGCCATAGTGCGACCGAAAAGATTATGTAAATGACACCATCGGGAATCGAACCCGCGACCTTCCGACTTGTAGAGCAGTGCCTCAACCAACTGCGTCACCGCGTGCCCCCATAGTCGAGTTCCATAGAAAACAAAAATCAAATTTATGATATGACAGCCAGATGGCAGCATTTCGGTTGAAGGAATTAACGTTTGTGTTCGCTCTCAGTGTCTGATAGGTGACATTAAAGCTTAGTTTCTGAGTGAAGTCACACACGTTAAATGTTAACGTGTGAAAATGAACCCAAATATAATTCAGTAAATAATAAAATTAATGACTGTGAAGGAGACATTTTAAATTATTTGGACAGAATGGAGAGTGACGTAACGCCGAAGCCTCGGTCTAACAGCTTCGGAGAGTTACATATGAGCTTAAGGAAGCTGCAGTGACCATTATACGTATTGGCAAATAATGAAAGAGTGAAGTACGGTTCAATTCAGAAGCTTTGTCAGTGAGTATCCACGTGAGTGTATCTTGTGCTACGACAGATGTCTGCATAGCCGATAAATTATACGCGTCTCAGCACAGGAAATGGTATGAGTCGTGTTTCCAGTTTCCGTGGAAGCAACTTTTCGTTGTCTGTAGGCAAACAGCTGCTGCAGTCGGAAACAGCGCCTGTCTCTGTTTATACTTTAAATAACAGCTGTTATGAAGGAACGTAACGTGTTGTCTGTTGGCAAAGCGTTCGTAATTAAAGAGCGTTGTCAAACTGACAGAAAGTTGTTTAAAAGTCATGCAAGACGCAGTTGTTTAATTTAATTTAGACTGGAAATGGCGTCGTCATATGAAGGGTAACATAACATTCACACACAAATTCAAGGCGTCTTCCATAAAACATTATCTTCAAAAGCGATGTAAGGCAACTGTAAAAAAAAATATATTTCCAAATCAGTGATACAGTTGTGAAAAATTATTTTGGAAACCTCGAGTAAAGTAGTAGTCTGTGGAATAAATCGATAAACTGATATTTTTATAATATTGTAGCCTGAAATTACAGTATATATGTGTGCACTATGTATTGCTAGCCGTACTAATCACAGTAGACTGGATTATTATCTTCTAATATAAGGCCTACCAAAATTTTCATCCCTATCAATAATAGTATCTGGGATAACCGAATTTGTATAATGATTAAGCCAGGTCATAGGCAGGGCCTCAAAATTATCTTATATTTGCAGCATTCAGACCAGTTCTGGGCCCACCCAACCTCTTACCCCATTGAGTACCGGAGGCTGTTTATCCAGGGTAAAGCGACCGGAGCGTGAAACTGACCACTCATCTTTATCTACTTCTAAGGTTAACACTGCTTAAGTTATATCTGTGTCCCCACATCTGTGTTCATGCTTTGTGCTTAATTTAGTACAAAGATATGCTTTGCCTACAAGAATTATTTTTTCTCATTCGCAGTAGTCAGAAGAGGCTTTACAGAAATGCGTGAACAAAGTTTCTGTATGTCAAGGTCCAAACTTTAGGCCCGGAGGATTACCGGAACTCGCTTCCTGCCACAGCAGCAAGGCCGGATATCTGTGGAAGGCGGTGGGGTATATATTATGGGCAGATTTCCTGAGACGGGATGCAGACAGCAGATTATAGATCGCAGCACACAAAGGGTGAAGTGCATGCAGTATAATAAACAGCCAAACAGGTATTAGGTCTTTCACCGACCCGTGAGCTGTAGACGGACTTGGCTAACAGTGTGCCTTCCTCACCCGACAGGCCATGTCCTGGCGTTTGTGGGGGAATCTTAGCCACGCTCGCTCAGAGCTCATAAGCCCACGCACTTCCTGTAAGTAATGTGCTGTACAGTCTGACAGCACAGATCCAAACATGCCTTCTAATTTAATTCCGAAGACTCGGTAAACTGACGTTCTATGGTTGTCCTCAGTTGCAGGCAAATGTAGGGACACTTTAGACCAGGGGTGGCCAAACCGCGGCTCTTTGACTGTATCAATGTTGCTAGCTCTTGATTACATCATTTTTTCGGGAAAGGCCGCACTGCTACGACCACCGCTTGGCTATTGTCAACCCGTGTTCTCCATTTTGTGCACCATGAATAAACAAAAAACGAGAATGTCATGCCATTGCACCACAAATTAAAATGGTAACCTCAAAAGTGACATACTTTTTCAAGCTCTTAACTCAAATTATTTACCGGTATAAACTGAGAGTCCGCTGGATTAAAACGTAAGTTTAATGTTCATGGCGAGTAAATATATTTAAGAATTGTTGTAACAAAATGTGCGTGTAACAATAAAAACGTGTGTGTAATATCTGTTTATGTCTTGCGGCTCTACATCTGAAGTTTATCGTATGTGGCTCTTACGTTAACGCAAGTTTGGCCACCCCTGCTTTAGACCTACCTTGTTTTTTCTACACCCTTTCCCTGGGGTGCACGTATGCAGAGCACAAAGCCGTCGTGGCGACTAAATGTTGTGCTCTGGCGCCTAATATTGTGGGCCCTCAGTATGTAAATTGCTTTATGTCACCCAGTTGGCGCCTAGAATTTTGAGGTGACTCCTAGTTTTTGAAAAAATTGTACACCCCCTGCCCTTTCAATTTATTATTCGCTAATGACCCTAACACAGGACGCCATATAAACTGAGCAATTAAAGACATCGTTAAACAAAGCGCGAGTAAATAAATAGACTAGCAGACGATACAAAGGCCTAATTATGAAAGGAGGTTTCATCCTCAACAAATTGTAGCTTCACAAGAAACAGAATAGGGGGTTTTTTTGTAGATAAATTGACACTGGGACAGATTTTTCCCCGAGTACTTCGGGTTTTCCCTTGTCAGTATCATTCTACTAATATCTATACCAGGAACGCAGAAATTTTCCAAAAATCTAGGAGCCAGCTCAAAATTCTAAACTTTAGATGGGTAACATGTAGCAAGTTCCCGTGATGAGGAACCAAAACATTAGGCGCCACCGTAGAAAATTTAGTAGCCCGGGCGACATGGCGGCCGGAATTTGTTGATCCCCCCGCTCTGTACTCATTCATTTACCTGTCATCGCCCCTATATATATTAATATTCGACTGTTTAAATAAGTTACGTACAATTTAAAAAAAGGTACAGCAATCCCATTACAGGCCTGGACAGGCCCTGAGGGGTCCAGGAGTTTGAGGCTCCCAGATTTGTAGATAATCGGCACATAAAGGTGGTAAGGTTGTCAGCCCTACGCACCGGCCGCCTTTAACCCCCAGGAAATATCCTGGTACTCATTTCTGTTAGAGGCTGAGTCGACCCAGGGTCATAGTGCGACCGAAAGATTATGTCAAGGAATTAATTCCAATTACAACCATCGGGAATCGAACCCGCGACGTTCCGATTTACGTACAATTAAAGCAGGATATAAAAATAAGGGAAGAGTGGAAATTAAAGGTTCTTGACATCAAAACCCTCCGAATTATGTTTCTACATAAGGACATAAAAATTAGTGCTTTAATCTCAAACAATAACTACGGTGTGGGCTGAACAATCGAAACATCTCTGTTCGATTGTAAGTAAGGGTCATAAGTTTCTGTTTTCTCCACAGCGTCCAGACCCTCTCCGGGGCCTCACTGACCTTGCTGCCCAGTGGGTCTCGAAGTCCGTATCTTCCCTACGGTAATACAGTCTGGCTGTAAAGAGTGTTATTCTCCCTCCATTTAGTATACAATTTAAGAATGCATGGACTTATACCTCAATGCCCATACGTCTTTAGTGGAAGTGTCGCGTAACTAAGTAGAGGGACAACTTTTAACACTACTTTCGCTAGCATTGTGAGGATAGTGAAATATCCGAAATTGTGATATTATAGAAATAATATTATCATGGGAGAGAGAGAGAAGGAATGGTGCAGAATTTTGATGAGGAAAGTTCTTAAAACTTCCACTTGGAAAGGCAAGAAAGAGCTGCAAAGACTCGACAGCAGATCTTAGGGAGATGTGTTATGAGAATGGGAGCGGATGGAAACTTCACTGCGGGGTTTGCGTAAGACGTTAAATTGCAATGTACTTGTGATAAACGGTGTTGAAGTGCATCTTAAAGAAATGGAATGGAAGAATGTGAACTGTAATCATCTGGCTCAGGATGGGACCCAATGTGGGGCTCTTTTGAGCACGGTAATGAAACTTTAAATGCCTTAAAATACGGGAATTTCTTGACGGGATCAGGGCCCTTGAATTCTTGCGAAGGACTCTCAGGGCCCTTGAATTCTTGCGAGGACTCTCAGGGGCCCTTGAATTCTTGCGAAGGACTCTCAGGGCCCTTGAATTCTTGCGAAGGACTCTCAGGGCCTGCCCTCTTGAATTCTTGCGAAGGACTCTCAGGGGGGCCCTTGAATTCTTGCGAAGGACTCTCAGGGGCCCTTGAATTCTTGCGAAGGACTCTCAGGGGCCCTTGAATTCTTGCGAAGGACTCTCAGGGGCCCTTGAATTCTTGCGAAGGACTCTCAGGGGCCCTTGAATTCTTGCGAAGGACTCTACAGGGGCCCTTGAATTCTTGCGAAGGGCTCTCTTCCCTTCATGGAGTTATTAGTAAAAAACAAGTGAAAAGAAAACATGGGCTTTTCGTATATTGAAATTCTGACGAGAAATAGTGCAATAGTTACAGGAAGACAGCACCCCCCCCCCCCCAGTAAGGAAGCACAACGCCCGGCACTGTATCCTTTCTTCTATGTGACCTACACACGCACATGCACTGTTGGCGCAGGATTAATTAGTCAGATGACGTAAACACTGACTGACCTTTGTTCTATTTAATGATGCTTTATCAACTGAACTTTTATGCAGAGGCTGAACCTCAACACACCATAGTAAACAAATTTGGACAAAATTTCTGATTCAATTCTTAAATGTGTTACAGCACGAATAATGGTGGTTCTTCTATCGCGAATGTTTAGGCAAGATGCTCCACTGAAATATGGTATCGTCAACCAAATGGCACGGCGTCACAAACAGCGTAATTACATGTTTTGAATGTGGCAATATGTGTAAAACGGGAGAGATACACTTAAACTGTTACATTCGCTTAGGCACATGGATGAAGAGAATTGGTTGTGTATTGTGGTCTTCTAGTTTTTGATGCCGTTTTGTCTGGTAGATGATTACTAACATTTCAATGAGGCAGTATGTTGTTTCGAACATCATTATCAACCCACCAGGCTGGACGGTGTCGTAGTGTATAAGATCACAGTGTGAATCTTCGCCACTTGTAGACCTCAAATCTTCCAACGTACAGTTTGTCCAAAAGTATTTAACCCTGCTTTTTTATTCAGACAATGATCCGTTTTAACTAATTACCTAACAAGGTAAAGCAATCCCATTACAGGCCTGGACAGGCCCTTAGGACTCCAGGAGGTGAAAGGCTTCCAGATTTTCAGACAGTCGGCACGTGAAGGTGGTAAATTTGTCAGCCCTACGCACCGGCCGCCTTTACCAGGAAATATTCCTGGTACTTATTTATGTTAGAGACTGAGTCGACCCCAGGGCCATAGTGCGACCGAAAGTATTATGTTAATGAAAATTTCAATGACACCATCGGGTAATTACTTAACTAACCAAATGACTTAAGGTGTAGAGCCTTTTGAGAAGCAAGTATTCTTAGTCCCTCAGCTAGTGAAGAAATTCTTCGCATTTTATGGAACCGAACGGTTCATTACCGTGTTCGCAAAAGCACGCTACTTCTCTCTACCTTGAGCCACATACAGCCAGTCCAAATCTTTCCCATCCTATTTACTACTATTTTAATATTATCCGTCCATCTACATCGAGGTTTAGTTTCTATAAGTAGTCTAATCCTTTCAGCTTTCTGAGAAGTTCTCTGTGGAGACTTCATTTCAAAGTCTTTGCAGACTCCCGCCAACTGTAAACACCTACCTTCTCCGTTGATCCTGCCACAACACCCGAACAGCACCAACACCAAGTGGGACACACCGCAAGCAATTTAGGCACAAACACCATCGCCACATTTATGGTGTCGCCGAGCTCTTTCAACACTTTGCCACACTTCTCACTACACTTCTCACTCTTCCATCTGTCAAGCTTTACCACGGAAGGCTCACTCAATAAGACTGCCTGGACTCCAGACGAGAGGCGAAAACCGGACCACAACAGCTGGTCACGTGGTCTCTACGTCATACAAGCCTTCTGGTAACGGTATCAGGTTAATCTCCCTCGTCTGAAGGAGACGGATTGTTTGGTCACTCCGAACACGTGGTGTTTATGGTTTGAGGTTCTGAGAATGGCTGAAGTCTTCAGACTTTAAATTCCTGGCAAAGGAAAGAAGTTTTTCGCTTCTCCGGAGTGCTCGGATCGAGTGGGCTTTTTCTCCGCTCGTAATTTGGCCGGGGCGTGAAGCTGGCCACTCACATCATTCTAGTACTGAAGTTAACAATAAGTGGCGCTGAGGCTGTCTATAATTTATGTTTGATTTTGAAATCTATGTTATAAATTTCGTGTCACAAATACAACTACATATTCCATGAGTCACTCACTTAATTTAAAACTCAAGGTCTAATCTTCTGGTTTTCTAAGCTCATCTAAGACATCCTAAGTTTTTTTAATTTTATTTTTCAAAATTCCGACGTACTAGTCATCAGCCGATTTCAGTGGCTAATTTCGGCTGGATTCTGGATCACTTAAAGCTTTTGATGTCACCGTATTTACAAAATCGATGTTTCTTTAAAATTTCGATTCGGGGGACTGGAGCTTGGCAGCTTCCCCCCCCCCCCCCCCCATCCGTTTGGCTGCGCGCCCGCCTGTTCCAGTGCCACTTTGTGCCCCACAGACGTCACACGGGGTTTAATGTCTGTTTACATGTCTAATAAATTGCTTTTTGTGTTTTCGCACAAGAAATTTGTAGCTGCAGACAGAACAGAGCTTAGAACGTGTTTTTGTGTATGTAAACAGGGTTGAAATATTTGTACTAGATTTCAGCGAGTCACGACGTAGAATATGAAAATTAGTTTCTGGAAATGACGCCGTGTACTTTGGTAGATATACGTTATATCAACATTTTGGGTGAATTTACTGCCTGAAACTTTAAAAAACAAGAGTAACTAAATAATAATAATATAATAATAATGTGAAGTGGAACTGATATCTAGAGACAAACAACGACTTCCTCGGCAAAAGTTGATGTTGCAATACCGACTCAAATACACTTCCCATTATTCCTTCCTTTGCTGACATATTCTGCACCTCTTCGTAAATCCAAAGACACTGCTAACATACATAACGACAGAGGAGCAAGTCTATTTGACGTATATACGTTCATGTACGACAAGTAGTATTAGGGAAAAATCCATACTTCGATTTAAAGCGACGTTGTAAGCCTAAATATTTAAAAAATAGAACAGTTTTATTGGAATCTTTAAACATGACTTTTAAAGCCTTTTACGTATTATATAATCATTTAATTTCTGGCATTATGTGGCAAAATTAGAACTCTGTGACATATGCAGTTGATGTGCTATTTTGCATGACGAGTGAATTAAGAAATGTCATTGTTCCGAGGTAATGAAAGTGACAGAGAAGATTTCTTGTACTGAAAGTGCAAGTTTCATCTAGCGGTATTTCTAAATGTCAGTTGACCATAAAGGAACGAATCACGAAGTTAAGATCTTTCTACCCACATCCAAATTTTTTACACTAGCGATGAAAGTGAAACTACGATCACCTTTGCTCTGCCATTACACTATATACAACGAAAATATTCCTCGTCAGAGCATGTACGCTGTATTTGCATATGAATTAAACGTATTTGCGTTTGTGATTTGGAAGAACGTGCAGATACATATGTATGTATGTACAACAGTGTCAGCTGTCTCAGTTGACATGACGTCGAATGTGGAATCATTGCTGAATAATGTCCTGGAAAGTATGTGAAAGAAAGCGTTTATGGCTAAAGTTGAGGAGGAACTTGCTATAAATATGCCTAGAATTGCTGCGAAAAACCACCGTATTTTAACTTGTATCTATTCGTTGTAAAATTAAAGACGGCGTCAATAGCTAAATTTTTGAGCTTCGAATGATAGAAATGAAAAAGAGGAAGGATGGGGGAAAAAACGGTCGTGGTATAATTTGTGACATCCCAACATTCACCTCGAGGAATGACTAAAACCATGGATATTCTCAATGGGGATAGCCATTCTTCGTTCCGAGAATTGGACCTTTCAAACACGCAGAAGAACCACTGTGCGGGTCTGCACCTGTACAAGACGGAAAACCTCGGACACTGTTAAAACAGTAAGAGCAAATGTAGCGCTCTTAGCACATAAACAAACCTTAGGTAACGAGGTTATTTCAGGCGGTTCGTTTGTGTTTCTGCACATAGTGAATATAAGTCAAGCAGTCCAAGACTCCTCGACGCTGAAGAAGTCAATATTATCCCCGACACGTCGGTAGCTATCTACACAGGACGTCATAGAAGACTTATCTATTCAGCTGCAAGAACCTCAAATGTTGCAAATAAACACATGTCTAACGGAATTGCTTTTTTTCATGCAACCAAATTTGCAGTTCATTTGGTAGAATGAAAATCTAACACGGAATTTAGATAAGTCTTTATCAGCGTAGTAAGTATTTTTAAAGATCTAAGCCAAATAACACACAACACGTCAGGACAGAGCTGTAAGTGTTGTAGTGTTGCTAGTGTTGTAGTGTTGTAGTGTTGCTAGTGCCATTTCAGTTTTAGCACTTCAAGCAGATGCAGTTTTGCAATTACTTTTCGTAAAAATGGAAAGCAATCCCATTACAGGCCTGGACAGGCCCTTAGGGCTCCAGGAGGTTGAGGCTCCCAGATTTCTAGGCAATCGGCACATGAAGGTTGTAAGGTTGTCAGCCCTACACACCGGCCACATTTACCCCCCAGGAAATATTCCTGGTTCTCATTTCTGTTGGAGGCTGAGTCGACCCCAGGGCCATAATTACTTTTGGTAGGAAGTTAAAGTGTGCAAAGACGTTAACGGGTTCTCCCAACATTATGTTCATACCAGATTTCATGAAGAGCTCTAAATTAGTTTGGCGTTTATAAGGCGGGACAAACATGTGGTTGTCGTTACGCGATGAATTTGTTTCTTACAGAACAAATTAAAGTATTGCGTGATTTCAGGCTTCTGCAGCGGTGTAAAGGAGATCTTCGCTTTTCTGGGATGTTAGGCAGCGTAGAGTGGTAGTTTGTTACCGACGTTTCGGGACAACCTATCCGCCTCATCTTCAAGCGTCAAGCAGTCCATTCTTCTTGGACTGCTTGATCTTTGAAAATGGGACAGATAGGTTGTCTCGAAACGTTGGTTACTAACTACCAATGTACGTTGCGTAATATCCAAGAAAAACGAAAATCTCGAGTAAAATATTCTGAAATAAAATTATTCGTCCTACAGCAGCACTTTATAAGCTGCTTCCTTCATATCTCGTCTGCGTGCACAGTATTAATGCTTTACCTGCATCTACAGTAACTCGGTAAATGCTTATCTGGTTTGTATTTCTATATAACACGACAGCTGTGAATGTTACTTTAGTTACGGTGTCACGAGAGGTATTGATCGAATTAACTCAAATTTTCCCTGTGCTGCCATCTAGCAAGACGCTCAGTTATTACGCAGAACATTCCCGACGGTGTGGTCGGTACTGAAGCATTCACTACGCTTATCGACTTTTGAAATACGACTCCCGTTCAGTAATCCTCTAGCTTTAGAGGATCTCTCCTGTTTGCTAATTAGCTTAATTGCTTACTGCTGAAACTGTATTCGATGAACACATACACAGTGTAAGGGAAGCAAGGTAAGTTTATTGATCACGGCCGTGCCATGACTCAGGCGGTTAGTCGCCGGCCTCACACCGCGGAGGGCCGGGTTCGATCCCATAGCCGGTCCCAGCGGTCGCGCGGTCTAAGGCGTGTGTCTACGGCCGCTCGCTTACTGGGATTGTGGGTTCGAATCCCACCGAGGGCATGGATGTCTGTGTTGTGTTTGTTGTATAAGGACTAGTATGGATCATAAGTGTCATGAAGAAGGACGGAAGGATTTAAAAAGGACAAAATGGATCAAAGGAAAAAAAAATCCCAGGTCAGTCCACGTGGGATTTGTGGTGGACAAAGTGTCATTGGGACAGGTTTTCCCCCAGTACTTCGGTTTCCCCTGTCAATTTCATTCCACCGGTGCTCTATTACTTGGAAAAACGAAAAAAAACTGGTCATCTTTCATCTTCATCACAGGGTTGCACAATAAGCCTTAAGGCTGTGGTGTGTCCGTAGCATCTGCTGCGGGGCCCTTCACCACAAAAAAAATTATATTGATCAGCCTACTGGCTCAATAACTGCAGGAATCAGGGACACATTCCTAGCAGGACAGAGTTTTATCTATTCTCCCAAACGTCCAGATGGGCCCTGGGGACCACCCAGCCTCCTATTCGTTGTGTACTGGGAATATTTTGCACGGGATAAAGCTGCCAGAGCTTGAAGCTAATAGATCACCTCCAAACACGCCGAAGTTAAGAATGAGTGGCGCTCCGCCCACGCTGTTCTATATTCCTTTGTGCTGTGGGACTTAATTAAGTACAGGGACTTAACTTTATGCTAAAATACGTAACTTAAACCAGACAAATCTTAAAGCAAAACTAAGAGTCATGCATACTGTCTAGTAGCATATTGGTACAGTACTGTATGATGCTGCCCTCTGTGTGCCTCTCCTGCTACGATGTCTGAAAATGTTGGACCGATTTTTACTAAACTTGACACGAACGTCAGGCCTCTGGAAGTAGCAACACGCTTATGTATTAACTGTAGCATAATTAATTCTGAGGTGTTGGCCAAGCGAAATTCTGAGATGGGAGAGACATTGTTGCCACTTGGTCTATGTCCTTTAAATTTTGTGTGCTAAGAGAACTTCGAAGAACTGTGCCACTTTAATAATATTATTGCTTGTGGGTTGTAAATCGTAATGGTGGTCATACTGACTACGTTGGGTCGTTAGCGTTTTGTCTATGGCGATGTATAGTGAGAGACTGCAGTTAGGCGTAGAGACAGATCATGACGTCACTATTAAATGTATTTTATTTTAAGAATTGTAATTATGGCGAGGATGTGAAACCTTGACCTTTATCTGACCATTTTAACATAGTTAGCATCTGTGTGCTGGTACGGTACATTACGTAAGGAAGTAAAAATTGTTTGTATAATTTTAATTTTCTAGCTCGTGGCCCTTTGAAGTTTCAACTTCCAATTTTTTTTCTTGTTAGCAGTTATTTCACTGTCACGTGCACAAAACGTCATCTACAGCAGCAGTATTCAACCTTTTATGTTCGCATACCCCCACATATAATTTCTCTTTAACTTTGTACCCCCAAAGTTGTTGGTGCATAATTCAAGTTATACACAGTCTATAATCTACATCTGAAATAAGTTAAATAAATTACATCCAAAATAATGTATTAAATAATAAGTTTTAAATGAAAAAAAAGGAGAATCAAGCTATTAAATAACAAATATATTATTGCCTATCATATAAAAATTAATGAAGGAACAAAGCAAAGCAAAATTATATGCACTATGTGGCATAAAATGAAACTAGCCGCCCAGATAAGAATCGCATAAAGGAGAGAGAGAGAGAGAGAGAGAGAGACAAATGGCGCTCCCAAATCGCATGTCCTTACGTCCGGGTCTCTTATGGCTAACCCTAAATCTCGCCCTGATTATTCACTGTTTATCATGAAATATAATATATTTATTTTTTTTAATTTTACGTACCCCCTAAGATGTCTTCGCTTACCCCCGGGGGTACGCGTACTTCAGGTTGAATACCACTGCCTTAAGGGCCACATCGACATCACAACTAGTCCACACGCAAGTTGCGAAATTGAAGAGTTCTAGAAAGATATTTATACCAAAGAGCTAAACGAAATGACGGCTGGGGTAGCCCAGTCAGTATAGCGACTCGCTACGGGGTGGACGGTCCGCGGTTGGAACCCCGGGGTGGACGAGATTTTTCACACCCGACCCGTATATCCCTGGGGTCTATCCAGCCTCCTGTAAAATAGGTACATGGCCCTTCCCGGAGGGGAAGGGGGACTGTAAAGGGCCAGAGCGTTTTGTTGACTACGCACCCCTTATAGCGCCTACGTTGTGAATAGTAGAGCTACACCGCTACTCCCCTTCTGTGCCTTCACGGCGTGTGAACGTGTTTACTAAAATTAATATAAAACCAGTATACGCTATATCGTGCTGCTATCTAGACGTGCGATCCGAGATTGTTTCTGCAAGGTGGACACTGCAATACCGATTCATCAAAACTTCCATTGACCTGCATATCTGCCACCTCATATTCCTACTTGTAATTAGTTATTAACATATATAACGGAAAATAGCAATCCTTAGCAATTTATATATATATATATATATATATATCCATATATAACTAACTCCATGTAGCACAGTCCTTTCTGAGAAGCTAACAGGTCCTCAGCTAGTCAAGAAATTCCCCGCGTTTTATGGAACCCGAAGGTTCATTACCGCATTCACAAGAGCCCGCCACCTCTCCCTATCCTGAGCAACAGTAATCTACTACATACCTACCCATCCCACTTCTTGCAGATTCGTTTTAATATTATTCTCCCAGGTCTTCCAAGTGTTCTCTTTCCATCAGTTCTCCCCACCGAACCCCTGTATGAAACTCTCCTGTCCCCCATACGTGCCATATTTCCTGCCCATCTTATTTTTATGTCCATATATGTAGGCTAATTGATATTCTCAGGGACTAATATTGGATATGAGGTTTGAGGTTCTTGTTGCTGTGAGGTTTCATATTGAGGTCATGATAAAATCAATCTGGTACTTTCAAGATGGATTTCGCCTGTTCCAATTAAAGGTTGGTACATAAATACAGACTACACGGCATCATAATCTATAAAGCCACTGTATAAATAACTTAATAATTTTCAATTAAAAATTGCTATTCAGATTGCTATGTACAGATTATTTTTATAAAATAAAAATAGCCTTTTATTAATCACGTGAAGCTTTACGCTATACGCGTGTTGACATTTTGGAGATATCAGCACCGCAACATAGCGTGCAGCAAACACCGAGCTTCCTGCATCATGATAGATTTACTTTCGATCAGCCACTGCACGATACGTCTCGTGCTTCTGGCTACATTCATCAAGTCCTAAGTGTGACAGTCGCCAGAGCAGGTTGACCCAACTAACACAACACGGATGAACTGTCTCATGACAGTCTGACGATGACAGGTGTGAAAAGGGAATTGAGTCAATCACGACATCGAGTGTGTGTGTCGCTTATTGCTGTGACGTTTATAAATGGGTTAAGAGCTTCAAGTATCACATTCTGTTCATTACAAATTTGGTAGAATGGGTCTGTTGATTATTTGAAGCATAATGGTTAAAGGGGGCAGATATTGGAGAGAGGTAGTGACATTGCGTCTATTACAGACAGGAGGACAAAGTCCCTCCACATCTTCTTCCTGCCCTTTAGTCCTTAAAAGCTAAGTCAACAGCAGAAGAAATAAATGTGCTTTTCTATCAAATGCTCTTTTATTTTCTGAAAAATTGCGTTGTTGCATGTTTGCAGACTTCATCCGCTTGTCCTTCTGAAAATAATATATTAATGTGAAGAGTATGGAGCATTGGAGGAATGATAATGGCATCGGAAAAATGAATTACTCAGACGATAACGTGAATGATATTCACATAAATAATACACAATAATTAAGTTCCCACCTCAGAGTGAACACATATATTCTCAATTACAAAGACCAACCAGTTAACGCCGTGAAGTGAGATACTGGCTCCTTGTTGTGAGAATAGTACGGAGAATACAAATTCATTGTGGAAAAAATGTTGAAGTCTTTAATGTTAAGGAAAGTAATACATATAAAAATGATTGTGTTTCAAGGACTTATTGTAGGTAGCGTAAAATAATAAAATAAACCTTAAATAAATAGTGCGTGAGGCTGTTGGTTTGGTTTATTTGGCTCAGAATCTGGACAAGTGGTCGCGTTCAGTGAACGCCTTAACAATAAATTTCACATTATTATCACCGTGCATTTTGTTAAATCAATAATAAGACCGACGAATGCACTATATTGACCAATTTTATTCTGGCCTGTTTCCCCTCACCCTAAATGTGTTTCGGAACTTTAAAGTTCCGTATGCTACCTATTATTCACACATTAAAAAACAGATTCACAATATGTACAATAGTCTGCTGACAGTCATAAAACCACTTGTAAAAATATTCGGAACACTTTAAAATAGTACGATGTGTACAGTTATCAATTACGTAAAATAATAACAAACAGCCTACGCCACGGACAGATTACAACGTTCTTATAACAAACAGGTTTTTTATACTTCTACGAGAGTTTTTACATTTCTAACTGATAACTGTACACATCGTACTATTTTAAAGTGTTCCGAATATTTTTACAAGTGGTTTTATGACTGTCAGCAGACTATTGTACATATTGTGAATCTGTTTTTTAATGTGTGAATAATAGGTAGCATAAGACAAGCCCCTGAAGATTGAACTTTAAAGTTCCGAAACACGTGTAGGGTGAGGGGAAATAGGCCAGAATAAAATTGGTCAATAGTCGGTCTTATTATTGCCTTAACAATAGTTTGGTTCCGATAATATTCTGGGAACGTCACTGACAGGTTTGCGACTAACAGATGTTCAAAACGCACTCTCCTTTACTCAGTTAGGCAGTTACATTTCTCATAAAGCACTGCGCTGTATTATTCATACTAAAGTCTTCCAACTGTGGCACCATGTTTCTTTTTAATCAAGAAATTCCCTGCAGCAAGTCTGTTGTTTGTATTTAAACCGTGCTTGTTTGTGTATGTTGTTTCGTTGCTAAGAGAAGTAAAACTTGTGCCATACTAAAAATTACATGCAGAGGTTGCTTTGTGGCTGAGCAGTGGAATTCATCACTGGTCAAAGTCAATTTATTGTGATCTTCTGTTTACGACGCTGTGTTTTGCTAAATTTGTACCAACATTTCAAATGAAAGTACATCCTTCCTTTTTATAATCTATTGAAACAGTGTGTACCAGTACAGTGTATACCAGTACAGTGTATACCAGTACAGTGTATACCAGTACAGTGTACGAGTACACCAGTACAGTGTATACCAGTACAGTGTACGAGTACACCAGTACAGTGTATACCAGTACAGTGTACGAGTACACCAGTACAGTGTATACCAGTACAGTGTATACCAGTACAGTGTACCAGTGGATCAGTACAGTGTATACCAGTACAGTGTACGAGTACACCAGTACAGTGTATACCAGTACAGTGTACGAGTACACCAGTACAGTGTATACCAGTACAGTGTACGAGTACACCAGTACAGTGTATACCAGTACAGTGTATACCAGTACAGTGTACACCAGTACAGTGTATACCAGTACAGTGTACACCAGTACAGTGTACGAGTACACCAGTACAGTGTATACCAGTACAGTGTATACCAGTACAGTGTGTACCAGTACAGTGTATACCAGTACAGTGTATACCAGTACAGTGTATACCAGTACAGTGTGTACCAGTACAGTGTACACCAGTACAGTGTACGAGTACACTAGTACAGTGTATACCAGTACAGTGTATACCAGTAGTAGTGTGTACCAGTACAGTGTACACCAGTACAGTGTACGAGTACACCAGTACAGTGTATACCAGTACAGTGTATACCAGTACAGTGTACGAGTACACCAGTACAGTGTACACCAGTACAGTGTATACCAGTACAGTGTATACCAGTACAGTGTATACCAGTACAATGCTCGAGTATACCAGTACAGTGTATACCAGTACAGTGTATACCAGTACAGTGTATACCAGTAAAGTGTACGAGTATACCAGTACAGTGTATACCAGTAAAGTGTACGAGTTATACCAGTACAGTGTATACCAGTACAGTGTATACCAGTACAGTGTATAGCAGTACAGTGTATACCAGTACAGTGTACGAGTATTACCAGTACAGTGTATACCAGTACAGTGTATACCAGTACAGTGTACGAGTATACCAGTACAGTGTATACCAGTACAGTGTATACCAGTAAAGTGTACGAGTATACCAGTACAGTGTATACCAGTAAAGTGTACGAGTATACCAGTACAGTGTATACCAGTACAGTGTATACCAGTACAGTGTATTACCAGTACAGTGTACGAGTTAACCAGTACAGTGTTTACCAGTACAGTGTATACCAGTACAGTGTATACCAGTACAGTGTACGAGTATACCAGTACAGTGTATACCAGTACAGTGTATACCAGTAAAGTGTACGAGTATACCAGTACAGTGTATACCAGTACAGTGTACGAGTATACCAGTACAGTGTATACCAGTACAGTGTTTACCAGTACAGTGTACGAGTACACCAGTACAGTGTTATACCAGTACAGTGTATACCAGTACAGTGTACGAGTACACCAGTACAGTGTTATACCAGTACAGTGTACACCAGTACAGTGTATACCAGTACAGTGTGTACCAGTACAGTGTGTACCAGTACAGTGTATACCAGTACAGTGTACACCAGTACAGTGTGTACCAGTACAGTGTGTACCAGTACAGTGTGTACCAGTACAGTGTGTACCAGTACAGTGTACACCAGTACAGTGTGTACCAGTACAGTGTACACCAGTACGTCGGTGTGTACCAGTACGGTGTGTACCAGTACGGTGTGTACCAGTACGGTGTGTACCAGTACGGTGTGTACCAGTACGGTGTGTACCAGTACGGTGTGTACCAGTACGGTGTGTGTACCAGTACGGTGTACACCAGTACAGTGTGTACCAGTACAGTGTGTACCAGTACAGTTTGTACCAGTACAGTGTCCACCAGTACAGTGTACACCAGTACAGTGTGTACCAGTACAGTGTGTACCAGTACAGTGTACACCAGTACGGTGTGTACCAGTACGGTGTGTACCAGTACGGTGTGTACCAGTACGGTGTGTACCAGTACGGTGTGTACCAGTACGGTGTGTACCAGTACGGTGTGTACCAGTACGGTGTGTACCAGTACGGTGTGTACCAGTACGGTGTGTACCAGTACGGTGTGTACCAGTACGGTGTGTTACCAGTACGGTGTGTACCATGTACGGTGTGTACCAGTACGGTGTTGTACCAGTACGGTGTTACCAGTACGGTGTGTACCAGTACGGTGTGTACCAGTACGGTGGTAGTGGTGGTACCAGTACGGTGTGTGTACCAGTACGGTGTGTACCAGTACGGGTGTACCAGTACGGTGTGTACCAGTACGGTGTGTACCAGTACGGTGTGTACCAGTACGGTGTGTACCAGTACGGTGTGTACCAGTACGGTGTGTACCAGTACAGTGTACACCAGTACAGTGTGTACCAGTACAGTGTGTACCAGTACAGTGTGTACCAGTACATGTGTGTACCAGTACAGTGTGTACCAGTACAGTGTGTTACCAGTACAGTGTTACCAGTACAGTTTGTTACCAGTACAGTGTGTACCAGTACAGTTTGTACCAGTACAGTGTGTACCAGTACAGTGTGTGTACCAGTACAGTGTGTACCAGTACAGTGTGTACCAGTACAGTGTGTACCAGTACAGTGTGTACCAGTGTACAGTGTTGTACCAGTACAGTGTGTACCAGTACAGTGTGTACCAGTACAGTGTGTACCAGTACAGTGTGTGTACCAGTACAGTGTGTACCAGTACAGTGTATACCAGTACAGTGTTGTATTATACCAGTACAGTGTATACCAGTACAGTGTGTACCAGTACAGTGTGTACCAGTACAGTGTGTACCAGTACAGTGTACACCAGTACAGTGTGTACCAGTACAGTGTATACCAGTACAGTGTTGTACATGTGTACAGTGGTATACCAGTACAGTGTATACCAGTACAGTGTGTACCAGTACAGTGTGTACCAGTACAGTGTGTACCAGTACAGTGTATACCAGTACAGTGTGTACCAGTACAGTGTATACCAGTACAGTGTGTACCAGTACAGTTTATACCAGTACAGTGTGTACCAGTACAGTGTATACCAGTACAGTGTATACCAGTACAGTTTATATCAGTATAGTGTGTACCAGTACAGTGTATACCAGTACAGTGTGTACCAGTACAGTGTATACCAGTACAGTGTGTACCAGTACAGTGTGTACCAGTACAGTGTATACCAGTACAGTGTGTACCAGTACAGTGTGTACCAGTACAGTGTATACCAGTACAGTGTGTACCAGTACAGTTTATACCAGTACAGTGTGTACCAGTACAGTGTATTACCAGTACAGTTTATATCAGTATAGTGTGTACCAGTACAGTGTATACCAGTACAGTGTGTACCAGTACAGTGTATACCAGTACAGTGTATACCAGTACAGTGTGTACCAGTACAGTGTGTACCAGTACAGTGTATACCAGTACAGTTTATACCAGTACAGTGTGTACCAGTACAGTGTATACCAGTACAGTTTATACCAGTACAGTGTGTACCAGTACAGTGTATACCAGTACAGTTTATACCAGTACAGTGTGTACCAGTACAGTGTATACCAGTACAGTGTGATAGGAAAAGCAACACGTTTCACTTTTCATTAAGATCTTTATGATCCGACTTGTTTCGGCTTGACAGACGTCGTCAGGAATCGTATAACTACATTTTTTCTTTTCTTCTTTTTTCCAATGTTTCGACAGCCCTTGGGGGCCTAGGCCGCCTCATTTTTCGAGGCTTCACTATCACACACACTTTAGACACACCACACTCGGTAGGACTCCTCTGGACGAGTGATCAGCCCGACGCAGAGACCTCTACCTGACAACACACAACACTCACAACAGACAGACATACATGCCCCAGGCGGGATTCGAACCCACAATCCCAGCAAGCGAGCGGCAGTAGACCGACGCCTTAGACCGCGCGGCCGTATAACTACTGCCGGAACATATTAAATGATAAAATCTAAATTTAATTGTAATAATAAAATAATTAAATTTTACAAAGTTAGGGTTTCTTATAATGGCTTAATTTTCTTGAGTCATTTTATGAAAATTGGTCAAATGAATGAAAGCTGGAAATACAGAAACTTGTAAACACACAACAAGGCTTCACGATCACACTCAGACACACCACACTCGGTCGGACTCCTCTGGACGAGGGATCAGCCCGTCGCAGAGACCTCTACCTGACAACACACAACAGACATTCATGCCCCCAGTGGGATTCGAACCCACAATCCCAGCAAGCGAGCCGCCGTAGACCCACGCCTTAGACCGCGCAGCCACTGTGATCGGCTCACAAGAGCATAATGTACTCAAAATCAGAACTTTTGCCATTGTAGGAAATTAAGTAAAGTAAGACGAAAGTCTAATTCCTACTTCGTAGAGAACGCAGCGCGTTAACATTACAAAGACCAGTTTTTAATGCTGTTTGTGAAGCAAGAGCTGCTTACAGGAAAAATAATTACACTCTGTGGCCAAAATGTACAGTTTGGGTTAGAGCAGTTGGGACCTGTGGTTATATTGCGCTTTAAACAGGAGCAGTCTCTTTTATTGCACGAACTGTATTCGAACGCAAGGCTATGAAACACTTGTTCCGTAGTTATTAGGTCAGAGTCATACAAAATCGATACACAATATTTCGCGAAGCGAATTGCAATTATTTACAACGCCTACGTGTTAGACTACTTATATGGCAGTACTGCTGAGCGGGGTTGTATGCTGTACAGCCCAGGGCCTTTTACGGATGTCAGTGTGAATTTATAATTATCCTTGCACAAAGCGAGCGAGAACTTGGAGCATTAAGTAGGTCTGTAGCTGGCGGACATGAGTTTGGGTCAGGGATATTATGTTTGTAATAAGAAATTATAGAACGTAAAGTTTGGGAATTGCTAGTCTAGTGGAAGGGATTGAGAAATGGATAAGGTAATCGTACGTCTGCCCATAGAAGTGTGCTAAGAGTATTATAAAATTTTAGCATCTACCTGTACCAAATTGTCACCCTGAAGATGGAGGCAACATTTTCATCCAAATCGTTAGAACAAAACAATAGACTACAAGGCGTAAAACGAAGACCTTCACTTGAGAAGTTATTTTATTTCGTTTTCAAAGTGAAACATTTTGGAAATTGAGAACCAATTTTCTTTTGGCCTTTGTTCATCGTCCTGGATAAAATATAAAATATATTGGGATTAGCCTGATCTAAGGGACCCATCCGAGGAGGTGTCTCCCCGTCCCATCACCTGAAGACGGAAGAAGAGCCATCTTCCGAAACGTCGTGATTTTATATTTTTATATTTTATCCGGACGATGGACAAAGTCCAAAAGTCAATCAGTTCTCAATGTTATGTACCGTCGTCAGAACCCTTTAGAATTCATGTTGGAAATTGTTACCCAAATTTCTACTACGCCACCTTCTCTTTTAAATTAGCATAGAGTAGAGGTATAGCTCCACTCATTTTTAATCACGGCCCTAACTGGAGGTCAGGAGTAAGCTTCCCGCTCTAGAACCATAACCTCAACGAAAGAGCCCCACAGTACCCATTACGTAGGAGGTTGTGTGGACACTAGTGCAAGTCTGGGCGTTTTGGAAAAGAGATACAGGGTATACACAAAAGAATGGTGCGGTTTCCCTTTATTTACCATTGAAACCGCACCATTCTTTTGTGTATACCCTGTATATTTCATGCATCTGCCGGGATTTGAGTCACGACTCCTCGGACGGTAGCCTAGTCAATATACAGGCTGAGGTGTCCACGCTGACTATTGTTATTGTAATTTGGTTTTATTTTTGTGAATAAATTACTCACCAAGCACAGACTTTCTACAATTACTTCAAATTTGTCGCATGTAAACTCAGTTCTTCATCATCGCCATGTTTGTAAATGATACTTTAAGACAAACATTCGACAGGTTTACATGATATCTTTATAAGCTCTCTGCACGACAGATTTAAGCTTCTTAGACTTAATTTGTCATTAGTTTTCGCCTCCAAACTTGCAGCTAAAGAAACTCTTCTAATGACCACCATATTGTTTATTCCATATTATGAAAAATTGCCTTAACAAACGTTTCATATTTTACGAAAATACAGAGCCCCTTTGTGTCATTCCTGGAAACTAAATTAAGTGTCGACTTCTTGCTTCATCTCAGAAGTTTGCAGACGTATTCATGTTGATTTAGAGCAAGAAAAAGAAAGATGTTAGGGTGTTTTCAAATGACATCACATTTATATGAAGTTTTGTGGAATTGGGCCAACTGGCTCAGAATTTGGAAGGGAAGACTCGCACACAGACTGCAGGGTGAAATGTTGAACTTACGTTCTTCCTTTAAAGGGGAAACGTAGGCTAAAACCTGCACCCTCCGGGAGACCGTTTTAGTGACCCAGCTCGTAAGGAGATGCTGATAATTTATCATAGTTAAAGAAGGTGTTCAGAGGATGGAGGTGTAGAGAGATGGGGGTTGTGTGTCGATTGGAAGAGGAAGTAGGATAGTGATACTCTACGGGGAGCCTGACAGATATTTGTTAAGGAAAGAGCACTGGCTGCGTGGATTTTGAATAACGTTCCAATTTTTATTTATGCACGTCTTAGTTCTATTTCATTTTTGTTGGCGACAAAAATAAAATTGAATTTCTCTGCTTTCAGAATTACTAGAAATACATAAAAACATTTGGAAATAACCCCCAAAAAAATAAAAAGAAATAAATCATTGTTTCTTTCTTTTTTGAATTACGTACAAGCCTCCCCCCCCCCCCTCAATTCCACATACACGGATTTACTGCGAATAGATTTCTTTCTTTTCAATTTATCTGCTTGTTTTCCTTAACACTGATAATGAGACAAAACTTTTCTCTAGCTTTACATCTCAGTGGACACACAGCAACCCGCAGTACAGTGCCGATACATTAGAGTGCCGATACTTTACAGTGCCGATACATTAGAGTGCCGATACATTAGAGTGCCGATACTTTACAGTGCCGATACATTACAGTGCCGATACATTAGAGTGCCGATACTTTACAGTGCCGATACATTAGAGTGCCGATACATTAGAGTGCCGATACATTACAGTGCCGATACATTACAGTGCCGATACTTTACAGTGCCGATACATTACAGTGCCGATACATTACAGTGCCGATACTTTACAGTGCCGATACATTACAGTGCCGATACATTACAGTGCCGATACATTACAGTGCCGATACATTACAGTGCCGATACATTACAGTGCCGATACATTACAGTGCCGATACTTTACAGTGCTGATACTTTACAGTGCCGATACATTACAGTGCCGATACATTACAGTGCCGATACATTACAGTGCCGATACATTACAGTGCCGATACATTACAGTGCCGATACATTACAGTGCCGATACATTACAGTGCCGATACATTACAGTGCCGATACATTACAGTAGCGATACATTACAGTGCCGATACATTACAGTGCCGATACATTACAGTGCCGATACATTACAGTACCGATACATTACAGTGCCGATACATTACAGTGCCGATACATTACAGTGCCGATACATTACAGTGCCGATACATTACAGTACCGATACATTACAGTGCCGATACATTACAGTACCGATACATTACAGTGCCGATACATTACAGTACCGATACATTACAGTGCCGATACATTACAGTGCCGATACATTACAGTGCCGATACATTACAGTGCCGATACATTACAGTACCGATACATTACAGTGCCGATACATTACAGTGCCGATACATTACAGTGCCGATACATTACAGTACCGATACATTACAGTGCCGATACATTACAGTACCGATACATTACAGTGCCGATACATTACAGTGCCGATACATTACAGTGCCGATACATTACAGTGCCGATACATTACAGTACCGATACATTACAGTGCCGATACATTACAGTACCGATACATTACAGTGCCGATACATTACAGTGCCGATACATTACAGTGCCGATACATTACAGTGCCGATACATTACAGTGCCGATACATTACAGTACCGATACATTACAGTGCCGATACAGCACCATTAACACAGTTCTCACAATGAAATTCCTAACAGTGGCAAAAGATATTTCTTTTCTATAAAACACCCAGGTGGATTCTGGTGCCAACTGAATCTCCTACACATGGGTACTAGAGGGGCGTTGTCCGGGGGTGAAGCGACCGGAGCGGGTATCTAAACACCCATTTCCACCTAGCGAGGGGGTTAAAATGCGTGGCGCTATATCCCACTCTACGTGACGTCATCGTCACAACTGTAACTTTTCTTTACCGGAGTTCCTCCAGACCAGTTCAGATGGTTAATGACAGCCTTCTTCAGGAATCCTCAGCCACACATCGTCTCAGTAATCCAACCTAAACTTTTAACGGAATCCATTCCGTTGTTCTGTGACATGTGAATACTGGCAAATATATTACCGTCAAAAACAACAAACTTTTAATAATATCATCAATAAATGCTACATGTTTCGGTCCTTAAGGACTACTATCAGGCACTAAAATACTTGATTTGAAATATAAGTAAATATGCTTGTATGCTTATTTATTATTGTATACTGATGTTATTAAAACGGTAATATGTATGCCAATATGATTATCAACCCTAAGTAAACTGTGTAGTTGATAAACGTTGTAAAATAACACACGTATCAATCAAGTATGCCATCTAATTTCGTTCACTTCTAATTCACTTCTGCATTTCTTTTGTTCGCCTTATAATGTCTTTATCACAATTTCTCCCCATTATCATCTCAATGTCACTTTCTCCAGACGCCCACTCTGTCTTCACACTGCTCAAGCAGTAACACTGCTCAAGCAGTAACCCTGCTCAAGCAGTAACCCTGTTCAGTTTTTTGCGATATTCGTTACTGAGGTCTTAGCCGAAACATCGACAGTACTGACTGTTACGTTATCGTAACTTTCCTCAGTCCCTCCTTTCAAATATCACGATATCACTGACATTCAACCACGACCGCTGCCTCTTACGTCACTTGTAAGTGATCTTCACTTATCACCTATACATTTAAGCTACACTATTATAACGATCTGTCTTAATTAACACAATAATAATACATAAATGATACTACTTACAAGATACATCTGTCTTTATCTATACTACCCTGCTACTACTACTACTACTACTACTACTACTACTACTACTACTACTATACTACTACTACTACTACTACTACTACTACTACTACTATACTATACTACTACTACTACTACTACTACTACTACTACTACTACTACTACTACTATACTACTACTACTACTACAACTACTACTACTACTACTACTACTACTACTACTACTACTACTACTACTACTACTACTACTATACTACTACTACTACTACTACTACTACTACTACTACTACTACTACTACTACTACTACTACTACTACTATACTACTACTATATACTACTACTACTACTACTACTACTACTACTACTATACTACTACTACTACTACTACTACTACTACTACTACTACTACTACTACTACTACTACTACTACTACTACTACTACTACTACTACTACTACTACTACTACTACTACTACTACTACTACTACTACTACTACTAACTACTACTACTAACTACTACTACTACTACTACTACTACTACTACTACTACTACTACTACTTACTACTACTACTATACTACTACTTAACTACTACTACTATACTACTACTACTACTACTACTACACTACTACTACTATACTACTACTACTACTACTACTACTACTACTACTACTATACTACTACTACTACTACTACTACTATACTACTATACTACTACTACTACTACTACTACTACTACTACTACTACTACTACTATACTACTACTACTACTACTACTACTACTACTATACTACTACTACTACTACTACTACTACTACTACACTACTACTACTACTACTACTACTAACTACTACTACTAACTACTACTACTACTACTACTACTACTACTACTACTACTACTACTACTACTAACTACTACTACTAATACTACTACTACTACTACTACTACTACTTACTACTACTACTACTACTAACTACTACTACTACTACTACTACTACTACTACTACTACTACTACTACTACTACTACTACTACTACTCTACTACTACTACTACTACTACTACTACTACTACTACTACTACTACTACTACTACTACTTATACTACTACTACTACATACTACTACTACTACTATACTATACTACTACTACTACTACTAACTACTACTACTACTACTACTACTACTACTACTACTACTACTACTACTACTTAACTACTACTACTACTACTACTACTACTACTACTACTACTACTACTACTACTCTACTACTACTACTACTACTACTACTACTACTACTACTACTACTACTACTACTACTACTACTAACTTACTACTACTACTACTACTAGGGGCAGCGATAGCTCAGTCGGTATAGTGACTCGCTACGGGCTGGACGGTCCGGGGATCGAATCCCGGTGGGGGCGAGATTTTTCGCATACGTCCAGACCGGCCCTGGGGCCTACCCAGCGTCCTGTACAATGGGTACCGGGTCTTTCCCGGGGGTAAAGTAGCCGGGGTGTGGTGCTGACCAACCACCCCCAACTAGCGCCGGGGTCAAGAATGAGTAGAGCTATACCTCTACTCCCCCTGTGGGCCTTCATGGCTTGTTATAGGGAAAACTTTACTTTACTACTACTACTACTAATATAGCATGACAACCCAATTTCGGGCCCTAGCTTCCTTAATATTTCTTATCCACATTTTCCGTTTTATATTTACATTACATACTAAAATTTTTTGGCTTCCACTTTACATTTTCTTCCTCAGTTTTGTCGTTTTATACATAATTTCCTAATCATTATTATTTTCACGTTTGTTTCTTTTTCTCCGTCCTTCCTCCCTGTTATCCCTACACTCTGCATCATCAGACCACTTCCCTTGCGTTTACCTCGTCTCCTGTTGCAGACACGTCTTCAAATTGAATGAGGTCACATCCTGATGCAGTGCTGTATTCACTGCAGCCTCAAGTAGCTGCACACACGTCTGAAACACTTGCCTTCCGATAAGCCGCTCTATTATACCGATATGTAGCATGCACTGCAAGGTAATTAGTGAATTTGGATCAAGAAGCGATGAAGTCCATAGCTTTGTGAAATTCAGTTATGTTGGGTTGGTATTGCTGCGAACAGTACATCTACGGGCAAGGGGAAAAGCAAATATGACTCCGACAAGTGTTGAGGGTTGCTATGAGGAGCCTGGAAAGCTGTCACGAATAAAACAGGAAATGTTAAAAAGTGATTTTAAATTGTCGAAATTTTAGCCTAGTTCATTCCTCAAGGAAGGGGAGGATTAATATGAGCTCGCTATGATGTGTGTGTGTGTGCCCTCCGTACATTTTGAGTAAATTGACCGTTTTTCACGAAACGTTAAATGAACGGTATGCCATTTGAATCCACTTTCGCCCTCTTATTTTGTATTTTTTTTATTTATTTACAGTCAGTAAGTCATAATGTGCCGATCCCAGTGGCCTCACGGTCTAAGGCGTGGGTCTACGGTTGCTCGCTTGCTGGGATTGTGGGTTCGAATCCCGCCTAGGTCATGGATGTCTGTCTGTTGTGAGTGTTGTGTGTTGTCAGGTAGAGGTCTGTGCGACGGGCTGATCACTCGTCCAGAGGAGTTCTACCGAGTGTGGTGTGTCTGAGTGTGATCGTGAAGCCTCGAAAAATGAGGCGGCCTAGGCCCCCAAGGGGCTGTCGAGCCATAGGAAAAAAAATCAGTATGTAGGATTGTAGCATCTTGTGTTAGGACGTTTAATGGAAAGAATTTGAAACTTGTGGCAAGTGATAGTGGCTTTACTTGAGGTAATATATTGAAAGTGCAGAAACGTGACTTGGTGTAGTCTGGTAGATTTTTGTCAGACTTCTACCAAACTACAATGTAGACTCCAGAAGACCCTGATCTTCGTAACCTGCGTCCTGTAAACTCAAAATTTGAAGATGCAGTCTGCTGGAATGGTACACTCTCTCGACGTTTCGAAGCATTGCATTGCCTTCATCTTTAGGGTAAAGCAGTCCAACAACTCTCACATTTCGCAGTGGCAGATCTGAAACACTACACCGACCTTTCCTTACAGTAAATGACGAAATCCGAGGCAACTCTCAGTCGTGTAGCCTGTGTCGTGGCCAAGATTCGAACCCGGGAAATTCCGAAAAAGGAACAGGAGTTTTAAACACTCAAAAGTAATGTTCCGTCATCCATTCAAATCTCATTTATTCTCAAATGCACCTTATTCAATTTATCAACTTTTCTTTCCATTTCGACGTCACTGTAAGTCTATATTAGATCTACATTTAACAAGATACAGTTCCTAGAATAATGTTGCCTGAGAAGGAAAATTTATTGGTTTTATCTTTAACTGAATGCTAACCAATCAAATTTCGCCTTACATTTATATAGACCTGTCATTGCCAGACATTTTCAATGAAATGTTAGTGGTATAAACCTCAGTTCATTACATCTGTCAACACTGCATTCGCTCCCTAGAGACATAAAATTCACTTTTGCATAAACATCAATATATCGATTCAAGTTAAGCAAGATACTGTACGTGCATATTTCATCTCCGGTTTCAAGTTTCAGTGTAACTCCTAAACCGAGTATAAATTATATGTCAGATGCTGCAGATAATATGAAAGAAGTCTAATTTAGGTTATTCATCTTTCAGCACTTAGCCTTTTGATGGTGTACTTTGCCCGAACGCTAAATATTGCTAAGCGGTCGCCCCTTTGAAGCATGAGAAATAAGGCTAAGACTCAAATCAATTCTACATACGAAGAAGAAGTATAGATTTTAGTAAGGTAAGCTACATTTATTGCCGATCCCAGTGGCCGTGCGGTCTAAGGCGTGGGGTCTTCGGCCGCTCGCTTACTAGGATCGTGGTTTCGATGCCGATCTCAGTGGCCGCGCGGTCTAAGGCGTGGGTCTTCGGCCGCTCGCTTACTAGGATCGTGGGTTCGATGCCGATCTCAGTGGCCGCGCGGTCTAAGGCATGGGTCTTCGGCCGCTCGCTTACTGGGATCGTGGGTTCGAATCCCACCGGGGGCATGGATGTTTGTGTTTGTTGTATAAGGACAGTAGTATGGAACATAAGTGGCATAAAGGACAAAAGGATTAAACAGTACAAAAATGGATCAAAGGGGAAAAACCCCGGACAGGCCCCCCCCAAAAAAAAAATCCCACCGGAGGCATGGATGTCTGTGTTGTGTTAGATGTATGGACGATAGCATGAAACATAAAGTGACATGCAGGACAAAAAGGACTTCAACATTACAAATGGATCAAAGGGGAAAACCCAGGAATTAATTAAAAAAAAATTCCACCTAGGGCATGGATGTCTGTCTGTTGTGAGTGTTGTGTGTTGTCAGGTACAGGTCTCTGCGACGGGCTTATCACTTGTACAGAGGAGTCTTACCGAGTGTGGTGTGTCTCAAATGTGTGTGACCATGAAACCTCGACGAAACGAGGAGGCCCAGGCCCATATAAGGTTGTCGAGCCATAGGAAAAAAAAAAAGCTACATTTATTGACCCTTTAAAGGCAAGTGGCTATGTCGTGTACCGCCAGGTTCTTGTTAACGAATGCTATGTTTTGCCCACAACGTTGATGTTTGTGTTTTACTGCGATCGCAAGAAGAACAGCAGTTATTTCTCTCTACACCTTGCAAAGCGGTACGTGCTGTGTCTTTGTAAAGCGGTACGTGCTGTGTCTTTGTAAAGCGGTACGTGCTGTGTCTTTAAATATAATTGACGTTATCAGCAATTTTTAAACACTTGAAGGTGAAGGAAAACAACAGATTATATTTCCGAAACGTCCGTATGGTGAAAATAGGCTTTAGATAAATAACAAATTTGGGAAGTCAAGGAGGTAAGCGACTGGCAAGTGGATTGTTTGAATATGTTGCAGAGGAAAGAATTTGGGCGTTTGGGTTGAACTTTGAATTTCGTTTAGTGTTGCACTAGGAGCAGAGTACTAAGGCTTGAAATTAACGTAACGAGTATTTGAAAGTTTGCGTCTTCACTCTCGTGATAATAGCTGCGTTTCCTTCACAAAAAGGAATATTTTAATACTGTCATCAACTCCACGGAACAAGAGTAAGATTCTGCTAGAAGACCTACGATTTCCTCAGTTAGTCAATGCATTTACTGCATTTTACAGAGCCCGAAAGTCATTTTCCTGCTCAGGATAGCCTCCAGCTTGTTCCCACCTTCAGCCATATTAATACAGTCCACATTCTTCGATCCTGTCGCTTTAATTCCGTCTGCTCCTTAAATGCTGTGTTGACAGGTCCTTACTTCATTGCCAGACTCCTGCGGAATTTACAGTACTATCTTTGCATGAAATGCCTTAAATATTATGTTATTCGTACCGTGCATATTCTTGTAATTAATACATCAGCCATCTTATGCACTTAATAAAATACATGAAGAAGCAAGTCTAAAACTTCTACATGTTTCGACACCGGAGTGCCATAATCAGGGCGTTATTCAGAACAAAAGAGTACAAGGCCAATAGCATCTAGTCCAACATTGGACGGACGATTTGGAGGACACAATAAGTAGATGCTGCTGGCCTCGTACTCCTTTGTTCTGAATAACGCCCTGATGATGGCACCACAGTGCTGAAACATGCAGGAGACTTATACTTGCCTCGAAATGTATTTTATTAAGTGCGTATGTTGGTTGATGTATTAATTGCTTTTTAAATATTACAGAAAGTGGTACAGTGTTGTAAAGGGCTAATCGCTTTTGGATTAACGTTGCAAAAGAACGTACTGCTTTTGATGAGCCATGACAAAACGATTCTACTGCAGCATCGGCCTGGTTTGTTTTGTATAATTGTAGTTTCATTAGCAATTCAGTGTGTGGCCGTTGTGCGGATATCAGGATCAGAAGTTGCACTGACCGGGGCAGACTGCCTTCAAATTGTAAAAGTTTCGATAGGAGAAACTGTAATAGAGAAATGTGTGGATAAGGGAAACATAAAGAAGAATGTGTGGATAATGGAAACATAAAGAAGAATGTGTGGATAATGGAAACATAAAGAAGAATGTGTGGATAATGGAAACATAAAGAAGAATGTGTGGATAATGGAAACATAAAGAAGAATGTGTGGATAATGGAAACATAAAGAAGAATGTGTGGATAATGGAAACATAAAGAAGAATGTGTGGATAATGGAAACATAAAGAAGAATGTGTGGATAATGGAAACATAAAGAAGAATGTGTGGATAAGGGAAACATAAAGAAGAATGTGTGGATAATGGAAACATAAAGAAGAATGTGTGGATAATGGAAACATAAAGAAGAATGTGTGGATAATGGAAACATAAAGAAGAATGTGTGGATAAGGGAAACATAAAGAAGAATGTGTGGATAATGGAAACATAAAGAAGAATGTGTGGATAAGGGAAACATAAAGAAGAATGTGTGGATAAGGGAAACATAAAGAAGAATGTGTGGATAATGGAAACATAACGAAGAATGTGTGGATAATGGAAACATAAAGAAGAATGTGTGGATAATGGAAACATAAAGAAGAATGTGTGGATAAGGGAAACATAAAGAAGAATGTGTGGATAAGGGAAACATAAAGAAGAATGTGTACATAATGGAAACATAAAGAAGAATGTGTGGATAAGGGAAACATAAAGAAAAATGTGTGGATAAGGAAAACATAAAGAAGAATGTGTGGATAATGGAAACATAAAGAAGAATGTGTGGATAATGGAAACATAAAGAAGAATGTGTGGATAATGGAAACATAAAGAAGAATGTGTGGATAAGGGAAACATAAAGAAGAATGTGTGGATAATGGAAACATAAAGAAGAATGTGTGGATAATGGAAACATAAAGAAGAATGTGTGGATAATGGAAACATAAAGAAGAATGTGTGGATAATGGAAACATAAAGAAGAATGTGTGGATAATGGAAACATAAAGAAGTATGTGTGGATAATGGAAACATAAAGAAGAATGTATGGATAAGGGAAACATAAAGAAGTATGTGTGGATAAGGGAAACATAAAGAAGAATGTGTGGATAATGGAAACATAAAGCAGAATGCGTGGATAATGGAAAAATAAAGAAGAATGTATGGATAATGGTAACATAAAGAAGTATGTGTGGATAAGGTAAACATAAAGAAGAATGTGTGGATAAGGGAAACGTAAAGAAGAATGTATGGATAATGGAAACATAAAGAAGTATGTGTGGATAAGGTAAACATAAAGAAGAATGTGTTGATAATGGAAACATAAAGAAGAATGTGTGAATAATGGAAACATAAAGAAGTATGTGTGGATAAGGCAAACATAAAAAAGAGTGTGTGTATAAGGGAAGCATAAAGAAGAATGTGTGGATAAGGGAAACATAAAGAAGAATGTGTGGATAAGGGAAACATAGAGAAGAATGTGTGGATAGGAGAAACATAAAGAAGAATATATGGATAAGGTAAACATAAAGAAGAATGTGTGGATAGGAGAAACATAAAGAAGAATGTATGGATAAGGTAAACATAAAGAAGAATGTGTGGATAAGGGAAACATAAAGAAGAATGTGTTGATAATGAATACATAAAGAAGAATGTGTGGATAAGGGAAACATAAAGAAGAATGTGTGGATAGGAGAAACATAAAGAAGAATGTATGGATAAGGTAAACATAAAGAAGAATGTGTGGATAGGAGAAACATAAAGAAGAATGTATGGATAAGGTAAACATAAAGAAGAATGTGTGGATGAGGGAAACATAAAGAAGAATATATGGATAAGGTAAACATAAAGAAGAATGTGTGGATAGGAGAAACATAAAGAAGAATGTATGGATAAGGTAAACATAAAGAAGAATGTGTGGATAATGGAAACATAAAGAAGAACGTGTGGATAAGGGAAACATAAAGAAGAATGTGTTGATAATGGAAACTATAAAGAAAAATTTGTGGATAATGGAAACATAAAGAAGTATGTGTTGATAAGGCAAACATAAAAAGGAGTGTGTGGATGAGGGAAACATAAAGAAGAATATATGGATAAGGTGAACATAAAGAAGAATGTGTGGATAGGAGAAACATAAAGAAGAATGTATGGATAAGGTAAACATAAAGAAGAATGTGTGGATAGGAGAAACATAAAGAAGAATGTATGGATAAGGTAAACATAAAGAAGAATGTGTGGATAGGAGAAACATAAAGAAGAATGTATGGATAAGGTAAACATAAAGAAGAATGTGTGGATAGGAGAAACATAAAGAAGAATGTGTGGATAATGGAAACATAAAGAAGAATGTGTGGATAAGGGAAACATAAAGAAGAATGTGTGGATAATGGAAACATAAAGAAAAATGTGTGGATAATGGAAACATAAAGAAGAATGTGTGGATAATGGAAACATAAAGAAGAATGTGTGTATAAGGGAAACATAAAGAAGAATGTGTGGATAATGGAAACATAAAGAAGAATGTGTGGATAGGAGAAACAATAAAGAAGAATATATGGATAAGGTAAACATAAAGAAGAATGTGTGGATAGGAGAAACATAAAGAAGAATGTATGGATAAGGTAAACATAAAGAAGAATGTGTGGATGAGGGAAACATAAAGAAGAATGTGTGGATAGGAGAAACATAAAGAAGAATGTGTGAATAAGGGAAACATAAAGAAGAAAGTGTGGATAAGGGAAACTAAAGAAGAATGTGTCGATAAGGGAAACATAAAGAAGAATGTGTGGATAAGGGAAACATAGAGAAGAATGTGTGGATAAGGGAAACATAAAGAAGAATGTGTGGATAAGGGAAACATAAAAGTGGATTGTGAGGTTTTCGGAGATGACAGAATTTTTTTATAATGTAGTTTTTTGGCTGGATTGGTTACGGAGGAATTGAGAAATGTGAGGATAAGGGAAATTTAAAAAGAGAAAGGTGTGGACAAAGGAAACTTAAAAGCGAAGACAAACGTAAAGGCACCGTTGACAGCACGACGCTTCGTACGTTGTAACCCTTAGTCACAATTTGTTGCTGTCTGTCGAAAACAGTAAGAGACGAAATGCAGTCAAACAACAAAGACAAGCGTGCTTTTGGTCGGTCGCAAATCAACACGCATTACCATTCATAAAATTAGGCAAACAGTTACCACACTTCGTCTTACCTATGTTAGACATATCGTACAAAGGAAGCCTATATGGCTTTAACTAAGTCCATGGAGCATAGTGCTTGTTCAGAAACTAAGACATGCTCAACTACTCAGCAAAGTCCCAATTTTAATGGCACCCAAATGTTCATGCCTGCCAACTATCTCTGTTCTGAGCCAGATTAATCCTGTTACTCCCTCACCATACATCCTGACATCCACCTCTATATCTTCCAAGCATTCTGTCATGTATCTCAGAATAAAGTGTTTTTTTTTTCATATACAGCATTAAAAGATTGGCCATTGTAATGTGGATACATTGTGTTTACTGTGAGGTAGAAGATTAGTTTTTGTGTCTGATTTAGATTTATTTCCGGCTTCATAGCGTTAGGTACACTATTACGGGGCACGGCGGGGCCCTTTGCTAGTCGTATTTTGAATTAACTAATACACAGAACAGGCACGTGCTGAGGGGACGACGAACACAGGATCACAGACAAGGGGGGCAAATTTTAATTGCGGATCAAGGTTAGGGTAAGCGTGAACAGAATAATCAATGCGTGCTGCCTTCCAGTACAATTTGTAGAACGCAACTGAATTGTGTAATTCACTGTGCACACGATATACATGTTCGGTACCAGACACTACCAGAAGTTAGACAGAACCAAATATTTACCTGAAACACAAAACATGCGATTATCTGTCGTTAAACATGAAACATTTACACTGTATTTGTTGCTTTCACAAGGCAATATTGCAGAATTGCACACTTGGCAATGCGATGCCTGTCTCTTCATTTCTCTTCATGTAACAACTTCAGAACTGATGAAAGAATGTAAATAAAATTTGATATTGAATTAATCTGTGGTCTTTGGGGTGATTACACGGTGTCAATTACCACATGACGCCGTGTAATCACCCAAAAGACCACAGATTACATCAACATCGCGGCGGAAGCCTGAAATCAATGATATTGAATTGTCTCAATAAAATTTGCTGTTACCTTTACATTTTCCATCTATAAAGGCTTACGTGTGTTTTTTTCGCGCATTTCTTAATGCTAAATGTAAAGCAATCCCATTACAGGCCTGGACAAGTCCTGAAGGTTCCAGGAGGTTGTTAAGGCTCCCAGATTTCAAGACAATCGGCACTTGAAGGTGGTAAGGTTGTCAGCCCTACGCACCGACCGCCTTTACCCCCCAGGAAATATTTCTGGTATTAATTTATGTCAGAGGCTCAGTGTACCCCAGGACCATAGTGCGACCGAAAGGATTATGTCAATGAAAAATTCCAATGACACCATCGGGAATCGAACCCGCGACCTTCCGGCTTGTAGCGCGGTCCCTCAACCAACTGCGCCACCGCGTGCCCCCTCATCTCTAATGTTACTTTATATATTTATCGAGGTAAAAAGTATTTCGAATCAAAATTTTACAGATGTAATAAACACTAATTTTTTACAGAGAACATCTCTTTTTTCTTCAAGGAGAAGGGCGAGAGGAGGGCGGGCTCCAGTGCAGCAGCATGAGCAGCAAAACGGGAGAGTAAACAGATGAAAGTAGATGTACACTTAGGCAATCTGCGCTGCGCAAGAATCGGTTGTTACAGAAACACGGATTAACGAAAAGATAATTAATAAAAACAAAAAATAATACATCCACTTTTCTGTGGAGTGATGATGATGATGATGATGCACTGTTTCTGTGAATATGGCGGCAACAAGTTCCTCTGAAATGTCTTAAGGTCTATAAGTTTCTACCAGACTGTACGGTATCGCATCTCCGACGAGAGTTTTATTTGTATTCGCTTCTGCCTGTACCTCAATTTCACTCAGACTTTCCAGGTAACAGCCAATATAAATACGAAGCCTTTTGCTGTACCGTGTGCCTACTTTGATGTGAAATTAATGAAGCTGTAAGAGGATATGGATCACATCTGTACCATTGTGTTCGTATTTCATTATTTTAAAACGAAAATAACTTAGTGGTAATTAAAGATAAAGTATCTAATAATCCGGCAGTAACCGAATTAAGGACACGTTTCCGTATTAACGAAACTCGTACGTACGACGTATTTCGTGTCCTTTTGTTTCAACTGGTGCTGAGTTTAAAAACCAGCGTCTGTGTTGTGTCAGGGCCGTAGATAGACACCTTGACAGCTCGCTTTCATTAGTGCTCAACGCGGTAGTGTTTATGATCACATTTGTACCACGAAGAGAATATAATAGTAAGTTATTGTGGGTTATGACACCGTACAGTCTGGTCCTTGCAACATTTCCGAGAAATATACTGATTTCTTTTTAGCACCCATTTTTTGTGGATGGAAACCCACCGTCAGTTTCAGAGTATAAATAGGCCTAGTTCCAAGCTGAGTACCAGGCAGTGCGTCCCTCCACAGAATTCATATCCGTCTCTAACAATACATGGTGCCATAACACAATACATGGTGCCATAACACAATACATTGTGCCATAACACAATACATGGTGCCATAACACAATACATGGTGCCATAACACAATACATGGTGCCACAACACAATACATTGTGCCATGACACACATATTCGGTATAGATGCAATTTTACGCCGAAGCTGGAGACAGTATGTTCCTCGAAACGCTGGTAACCATATACCAGACTATACGATGTTTTACAAACCATCTTCAGAATAGAGTTCTTGTTGTAAACGTGAAGGTAATATGTTGTGTCGAAACGTCGGTACCCATCCCCCAGACTACGCAGTATCATAACCCAGAAGACCACAACATAAACTTTCTCAGGTTTCAAAACTTCAAATCTTATACATTAACTACTCGTACTTGTACTTCTGAAAATGAATTTGGATGTGACTTGAAAGTATAGGGTGTCCAAAAGTAGCTACGGTGTCCCTACATCTGCAAAGTTGGGTATCTTTCCAGGACATCTGACGACAGGCAGCGTTACGTGCTGGTACCCACATAGTGTTAATAGCATTAAGTGTAGGTCACGTGTGAACCCCAGGGCGAGGCAACGAGTGGTATCAGGCAGATGGCACGGAGCAAGGAGCAGCACCCGGCTGGAAGATCGATCAAGCGGGCCTGCGTACACGCACGTTTTGCGTGTTTGTTCCGGCCATGAAGATGTTTCGGCCTGACTGGCGTGTACGCTGTGTTACCTGTTACATGGTACTGTTATGTCGCTTGTACCACAGTCAAATAACGGAATTCCCTATGCTTTGTGGTGTTTTTAATGGTGCTGTCTGTACATAGTGCCGATGCTTAGTAAAAAGTCTGAAAGATTTGCAGTAGGAACCAGGCCTGGCCTAATGAGGGTACTGTATCAACCTTTGCCGGAGGGACTGAGACAAATCACGTAAAACCTCAGGTGGGCCAGCGTCTTAGCCATGTCTCAAACCGAGGAGGTTATATATAAAATTCACAAGAGTTACAATTACATCAGTCTATTTGGCGGAGTCTTTCTTCTGAAAGAATTATTCGCTAAGCTAATCAACATTTAAATATCCTTTTCTTTATTTACAACAGCCCCCAAAACATGAACATCTCTTTAATACGTCGTAATACTCATGGTGTTTTATGGTGAGGGGCTCTTAGCAGTCGTCTAATGCCCAGACAGTGACCACACTTAGACATCAATACCTGGGCTCCCTTTTGGTGGGGGGAGGGCGAAGGATGTTATAAATCTGAGCCAGGGAGCAATCTGAATCTTTATTAAAGGGACAGGGCTGCCATGACACAATATCTGGTTTAAGAAATTCAAAGAGCTTGTGAAAGGCCTAAGTGCATCGGAACCGATGAGGACTCGAACCCACTCTTCATTCATTCAACCCCCAGGCTGTAGGGCTACCCCTAATCAGCTGTTTGACATTGAACCTTCAGTATATTCGCAGCAACTCTTCGTCTACGTCAGCGCCACACTGGGTTGAGAGGAGAAGTAAATGCGGACTGATCTTTTGTATCTACTGGTTCATTTTTTATTCTGAAGTTTATCCCTTAAAAGGTTTTGTAGAAAGGAATTTCCAAGGCGATCTGTCAGCTCGCCGTCATTTCACATATTCTGTCACATTTACTTGTCTATTTACAATTTTTAATCTCATGTATAAATACTTCGCACGCGAGGCTGAATTTTTGTCATTTTTATCGTGACGGTTTTTCTGGGTGCAGGTGCTGGAAGGAAACTATATGCAGGTGCTGGAAGGAAACTATATGCAGGTGCTGGAAGGAAACTATATGCAGGTGCTGGAAGGAAACTATATGCAGGTGCTGGAAGGAAACATATATGCAGGTGCTGGAAGGAAACTATATGCAGGTGCTGGAAGGAAACTATATGCAGGTGCTGGAAGGAAACTATATGCAGGTGCTGGAAGGAAACTATATGCAGGTGCTGGAAGGAATCTATATGCAGGTGCTGGAAGGAAACTATATGCAGGTGCTGGAAGGAAACTATATGCAGGTGCTGGAAGGAAACTATATGCAGGTGCTGGAAGGAAACTATATGCAGGTGCTGGAAGGAAACTATATGCAGGTGCTGGAAGGAATCTATATGCAGGTGCTGGAAGGAAACTATATGCAGGTGCTGGAAGGAAACTATATGCAGGTGCTGGAAGGAAACTATATGCAGGTGCTGGAAGGAAACTATGCAGGTGCTGGAAGGAAACTATATGCAGGTGCTGGAAGGAAACTATGTCTCATATGTACACGTCCATGACGTCAAACTATGTCTCATATGTACACGTCCATGACGTCAAACTATATCTCATATGTACACGTCCATGACGTCAAACTATATCTCATATGTACACGTCCATGACGTCAAAGTATATCTCATATGTACACGTCCATGACGTCAAACTATATCTCATATGTACACGTCCATGACGTCAAAGTATATCTCATATGTACACGTCCATGACGTCAAACTATGTCTCATATGTACACGTCCATGACGTCAAAGTATATCTCATATGTACACGTCCATGACGTCAAACTATGTCTCATATGTACACGTCCATGACGTCAAAGTATATCTCATATGTACACGTCCATGACGTCAAACTATATCTCATATGTACACGTCCATGACGTCAAACTATATCTCATATGTACACGTCCATGACGTCAAACTATATCTCATATGTACACGTCCATGACGTCAAAGTATATCTCATATGTACACGTCCATGACGTCAAACTATATATCATATGTACACGTCCATGACGTCAAACTATATCTCATATGTACACGTCCATGACGTCAAACTATATCTCATATGTACACGTCCATGACGTCAAACTATATCTCATATGTACACGTCCATGACGTCAAAGTATATCTCATATGTACACGTCCATGACGTCAAACTATATATCATATGTACACGTCCATGACGTCAAACTATATCTCATATGTACACGTCCATGACGTCTCTTATGGTTTTCCTATAATCCATGTCAAAAGTAACATTTACTGTAGACTGTAAGCATTCCGTGTTTTAACAGGTTTCTGTGCCGTCCCCAACAGTTATTACAAATTTGTATCCCCAAAGCAATATTCGCGTTATAGACGTATAATACACAGAACCAAAGGAAACTAAACTCTTGTAATTTAAACTACCTTACATTATACTGTTAATTTGTGTATTTTTTATTTATGCAACGTGGTAACGTATCAGATTGCTTTATGGTTTACGTGTTTGAATATAATTATTATATATATCTAGCTGTGTGTGTTTTATAATGTTTCTAGAACACATTTAGTATCATTATTTTTCCAGAAGAATTTGCTTATTAATACTTTATTTTTGTTATTATTCTTTTCTTTCCTATGGCTCGACAGCCCTATATGTGCCTGGGCCTCCTCGTTTCGTCGAGGCTTCACGATCACACTTTTTAGACACACCACACTCGGTAGGACTCCTCTGGACGAGGGATCAGCTCGTCGCAGAGACCTCTACCTGACATCACACAACACTCACAACAGACAGACATCCATGCCCCCGGTGGGATTCGAACCCACGATCCTAGTAAGCGAGCGGCCGTAGACCCACGCCTTAGACCGCATGGCCACTGGGATCGGCGTTATTATTCATTATCGTTATTTATTTTCTTTGAAATAGGTTTGTTAGCTATTATGTTAAAATAGACAGGGTATTTACTGAAAACACCGTAATTAACATCTCACTGGACACAAAACATAAATTAGTGTTTACAAATCCCCAAGCAATTTTCCTCCACGCTTTTAAATACACTAATCTATAATACTGGTGTTGTGATCTTTTTCGGAGACGTAAAGTGTACTGCTCATTAAAAGGCTACGGTTTTAAACGGTTCACACCGCAGTTACTGCAAGTTGTTTTAACAACTTTATGGATAATATTAAAGGTTTAATCGTGATAAGACTCTGATATGTATCTTGAGAATCCGTCCTTCTTAATCTAGAAGCACAGTGACGCTCCATTACTCTCGTTAAAGCACTGTGTACTTGTCTTGTTTAAGTTTGAAAACGCAGCGTTTGTTCCAAACACAGTGGCGATGTAGAACAGGCTCTGTCCTACAATCAATGGGATGAGAATGGCCGAGCTGTATAGAAGGGGGAAGGGGGCACCGAAATGTCAAATGTCACGCATTGTTTGATGGCGCAAACATTGCGCGAATCAAAACGTTGCTCGTGTATCACACTGAATGTAGTAAAACGCAACGGGAAATACAAAAAAATAGTGTATATTGGATTTAGGTTGTGGTGTTAGTGTGATGGAACGGACACGTAGAAAACATGAGAAAGATCAGGAATGTGTTCAACATCTTGGTGGGAAATACTTAATGGAAGAATTATTTTGAAGACATGGAGAAGGAAAATTATTAATATTGATAACTTTTAATAAATGTTTTATGTTTTAGTCCAATTTTATCAAATAAGGCAAACAAGACGTTACACAAATTCTTGGATCACAAATATATGTATTAACTTCTCCTATATGTTTCAGCCATCTTCAGGGATACCATTCTAATGCAACACGGAGGTCCTCAAGAATTTTAAATTCTTTTAATTACAACAACTATTTATTTATTTTATAGTTGCCAGTGATTTTATTCCTTGGTGTACAGTCACACTAGAAAGGCAGATTCTAAATTTTAGATGTAGTTTAAATTATTTATGACTGATTATTACAAAAAACGCCGATCCCAGTGGCCGTGCGGTCTAAGACGTGGGTCTTCGGCCGCTCGCTTACTAGGATCGTGGGTTCGAATTCCACCGGAGGCATGGATGTTTGTGTTGTGTTTGTTGTAAAGACGGTAGTGTGGAACGTAAAGTGACATGAAGGACGAAAGGATTTAAACAGTACAAAAATGGATGAAAGGGGAAAAACCCGGACAGGCAAAAAAAAAAAATCCCACCGGGGGCATGTACGTCTGTCTGTTGTGAGTGTTGTGTGTTGTCAGGTAGAGGTCTCTGCGACGAGCTGATCACTCGTCCAGAGGAGTCCTACCGAATGTGGTGTGTCTAAAGTGTGTGATCATGAAACCTCGACGAAACGAGGAGGCCCAGGCCAATAAAGGGCTGTCGAGCCATAGAAAAAAAATTACAAAAAACACGTTATAAAATTCAATTTCTTGCGGGCTGTAATGGGCAAGATAATGAATTATGTGCTTCATATCGCCCAGGAATTCGATGATCAGTATTACACTTCTTGAGTGTGTGTGTCTGTAGCCTTAGTTATCCAGCATGCAAAGCGCATGCGCCGTATTATATTGTCATCTGTGGCCTGTCTGGCTCTACCATATTTTTCCACATTATCTCATAAACGGCATGATTTTGTATAAAAGAATCTTATTGAACGTAAAATGTGTTTTGATTTTCTCTGCAAGTTTTAATTAATATATCAACTAAAACAGACACTTAATAAAATACAATCCATGAGAAGTATTAAACTCCTATATGTTTCGGCAAAGGGATACCATCCTCAGGGAGTTATTTAGAACAAATAAATACAAGCCCAATACACTGATCTAAGTGCTGTATCGCTTTTATTGCAATGATTAAATATTAAAATTCTAAATTTCAAATGTTGATGAGAATAAAATTGAAATGCGATATTAAAAGCGAGTCATTCCAGGTTAAGTTCGTAGCTGTTTACACTCTGTATGGAGAATGTATACAAACATCTGTCTCGATCTTACGTGATCAGAAGAGATCTCGTCCTGATGGAGCGTGTGAGGTGTGTCGTATCGGGCGGTGTGGTTGTAAGACTATGCACGGTACGAGTAACAGAAATGTACGAGTTTTGTTTGATACATTTCTCATTCTAAGAAGAATTTATCGGGGTATTATCATAAATGGCCGATCCCAGTGGTCGCGCGGTCTAAGGCGTGGGTCTTCGGCCGCTGGCTCACTGGGATCGTGGGTTCGAATGCCAACGGGAGCATGGATGTTTGTGTTGTGTTATACGGTAGTATGGAACATAAGTGACATGAAGAACGAAAGGATTTAATGCAGTACAAAAATTGATCAAAGGGGAAAAACCCCGGACAGACAAAAAAAAATATCCCGCCGGGGGCATGGATGTCTGTGTTATGTTGGTTGTATAAGGACAGTAGTATGGAACGTAAAGTGACATGAAGGACAGAAGGATTTAAAAGTACAAAATGGATCAAAGGAAAAAACGGGACAGAAAAAAATCCCACCGGGGGCATGGATGTCTGTCTGTTGTGAGTGTTGTGTGTTGTCAGGTAGAGGTCTCTGCGACGAGCTGCTCCCTCGTCCAGAGGAGTCCTACCGAGTGTGGTGTGTCTGAGTGTGATCGTGAAGCCTCGACAAAAAGAGGAGGCCCAGGCCCCTATAGGGCTGTCGAACCATAGGAAAAAAAATTACCATAAATGTACATAAGTTTTCATGTAATGTACCCGTCATTCTTGTCAGATTTTAATCAGTATTGGATTTCTCGACAGATTTTCAAAAAATTCTCAAATATCAGATTTCATGAAAATCCGTCCATTGAGAGCCGATTTGTTCGACGAGGACGGACAGACGGACGGACAGACAGAGAGACAGACATTACAAAGCTAATTGTCACGTTTTACAATATTACGAACGCGCCTCACAAGAGTAGGCTAACATTGGCAAAATATACGACAAGGCGGCGTGATTCGTAAAATTGTAAGAACACGTTTCGTCTTGTGTACAAACGCATTTGAACTGCGTCCAACATCTTAACGAAAATATGTCCAAATAATGATCAGTCTGTTTATAGGGCACGGCAAAACAGTGCTTATACATTTAGCCTGCTTTTTTACTTTTAACATAGTAAGTTTATTATTATCGGACATTATAGTCTGCGCTGCATGAATTGGACACAATCAGCTTCTCGAAGCTGTACTGCAGCTTGAAGCAATGGAAGGGTCGTTAAACAAACCAGGAATAAATACGCAAATAAATGCGGGGTTGATGGATAAATGGGCGGACGCAGGAAAGCCTGATGAATGAACGAACAACTAACAGACTAAAGAAATAATTCAATTCGATTCAATTCTAGTTTATTAATGTGCCGAATCAACAGCCAGATGGCCAATTACAGAAAGAGCACAACGTACAGACATAAATAACAATGGACAATAACTAACTAATAATAATAATAATAATATTAAATAAGTTCAAAATATGCAGGGCCTACGGAGTAGTATATTTTTGTTCATCCTGTAGAAACTATTCCATACTTGCTTCCAAAACAACCGAAAATAAGTATTTAGTGTAAAGGAGAAAAATATATAATTCGTAATTATAATAAAATTACGTATTGAAATTTACTGTAAAATTTAAAAACTTACGTAGAATTTAAGTAATAAAATATCTTAGTACCGAAAATTTCCGGTAGGATATCACGTGACAGGGGTAATAGGTCCAGGTCCTAGTAAGGAAGTGCAGAGGCAATAGTCATTCAGTCAGTGTTTGTTCTTGTGTGCTGTGGTCAACTGGGGACAGCAGTGGAAGTGTCTACAGTATCTACAGTTCTACGTGCAGTCCGTTACTCCTGCGCGAGCCCATGCAACAAGTTATATTGGTACTTTCAACAAATTTAACTAATATTTGCAGCCACACTAGCGAAAATTCGTTTAATAACGCTGTAAATAACTTTAAATTTCCTGGATTCTAAATCAATTTCAAAATTTTGACATTCTTTATACATCGTGGCTGCTGTATGCAGCAGTTTGCCCCACACAAACGAAATTCCATAGAAGTACAAAATATTATGTTCATTATTTGTAGAAATACTTTCAAAAGTTTTACCTGCTCTCACATGGCGTTTAAAGGTATCTAGAAATTGCGTATATTTACTTATACAAACTGTAAACTCAACTAAAATAATGTGTTTAAACACTTGCAAACAACCCCCTCCCCCCCCCCCCCAAAAAAAGAATACTGAAACGAAAACAGTTATGTTAAACGCAGTCTCTGGTCAAAGTGGCCGCTCACAATTCGGTGCAGTACTCTGGAAGTTTCATGCTTCTACTCTCTTGTAATAAGCGTGACATTATCACAAACTGAAAGGAATTTCCAGAAGCTTCGAAATATTATAAAGTGTTTTATGAACTTCGCAACATAACGACAGATATGTGCGTTTATCTAAATCTAGGCTAGTTACATGAATTACAGACATCTACATTATGCTCAATTTTGTTGTGTCACTAGAGTTGAAAACACTTTTCATACACCTGTTATTTAAAGGTCAACGGCCATGTTATTTCGAAAATTCAGAATTACGCCATTGAAAATTTTACGCTACTGACACACAGTGTTGCTGTGACTGCAGGACAACAGGAAGGTCAGTTAGTCAAAAGGAGAAAATGTCAGAGTATTAGCAGAGGCTTTACGTTACGTTACGATCGTTACGGTATTGTAAAGTCACTTGCCGACAGTCTTAATCACATACATTTGTGTCAGCTTGTTGCGAAACAAACGAGAAAAAGGAATTTTATATTATATATACCGTGCATTTCAGTAACTAATTAATTATTTCATCCCAACAAATGCACTACAATGTTTTAGTGTTTTCTGTACCTACATATGTTTCGGCACTTCCTGTGCCATCATCAGGGGTGTCGTCGAGAGTTCACAATCCTCAATGAATTAAATTCATCTATATGATTTAACAAGCAAAGCGAATTGAATACATTGAGGATTGTGAACTCTCGACGACACCCCTGATGATGGCACAGGAAGTGCCGAAACATATGTAGGGACAGAAAACACTAAAACAGTGTAGTGCATTTGTTGGAATGAAATAATTAATTAATTGAGAAAATGTTTGTTTTTTTATTATAGTTTCAATGCAAAGATGTTTAGAGTTTATAGAGAAATGTTGCGTAAACATGCGTAACTGCAACTTATCATAGCCTTGGTGATATTTGGGGTTAGCATGGGGGTGACTGTGGAGTGGTTTCTGAGATGTGACGCCATGTGGCCTGGTAGAAATTTATCTACGTTTCAGAGGAACTTGCTGCCTTTATCAAGGTATTCGTCTGCCTAGATATTGACGGCGGCAGACTCCTATGAAATACTGGTGTAATTGCACTAGAATATGCGACGTCATTTCTCAGACAACAGCAATCTATATTTTATTATTGATCCTTCTTTATCTATTTTCTCTGCTTTAAACAACATTCCTAAAAAAACATAGAAAGTTTATTACGAAAGATCTTAGCAATGCGAGTTGTGCTGTTCACATAGAGGATTACACGTAATAGAACACACTAATATCTTCCATAGGCTTTCTATATTGTGTGTTTGTACGGATGGACGCATGGATGGATAAATGAATGAGTGGGAAGAGCGTGCACTTGTGTACATCACGTGTTTTCCGATACACTATGCATGGCCGGCATTACATCCTCTGGTGAACCTCACAACATCCGCAATTGCTGCGTTGTATGTGCCGATTACAAATATCAGATCACTTTAACTTCAAGCTGGCAGAGAGGGGAGATTAAGGAAGGGTCACTGAATAAATTTTCGACCTATTTTACCCCTATGAATTTCATATTGCCTCGTCATTTAGACAAAACAATTGCAAGAGAAGTGTGGTAACATCACGTTGATATTTGTATAGCCACGCTACTGTAGCTCTGATAGAAGTATGGTCATGTGAAATTTACAGCAAAACACATCAGCCTCCTGATGCACACTAAAACCACTTTTTTAAGTAGCTTTATTATAAAATTGTTAAAATTGTACCCCTACACGTGTTTCGATCCTGGGATCATCGTCAGGGAGTTTTTTTTGCTAAAAGCTACAGTCACTTCAAACACATTATTTAAAATATTCTATCGGCACTTTAAAACATAAGTTAAAATCTTGTAAAAAGATTCGTTAAAAGTTGTAATCTTTTTACAAGATTTTAACTTATGTTTTAAAGTGCCGATAGAATATTTTAAATCATGTGTTGAAGTGACTGTAGCTTTTAGCAAAAAACCCCCCTGACGATGATCCTAGGATCGAAACACGTGTAGGGGTACAATTTTAACAATTTTAATAATAAAGCTACTTAAAAAAGTGGTTTTAGTGTGCATCAGTTGGTCTATAACTTAATTTAATATGACGAAGATGCACGTTGGCAACAGTGTGAAACATCAGCCTCCCTTGGGTTCGGTATTTTAATGGCGTTTTGATGCACCACAATATTTCCGCTGTTATTCCTTCATGCATCCAATTTCGTCAGCTAAACCTGTACAGGGCATACACAAACGAATGGTGCGGTTTCAATAGTGATCACTATTGAAACCGCACCATTCTTTTGTGTATGCCCTGTACTTATAAAGGTGAACAATGCTTAATACGAAGTTTCAAATGAATAAGTTTCTGTGAAACTGCTTACAACGTATTGTTAGCTCATGTTGACAGCAGCTCGGAGCAAATGTTATGTATCAAAATCAATATTATCTCGTGGCGTTTTATATAGTAATGGGCACGTAAACTTTCTTCATTTTGTTATATGAATCATCTGTTTATATACGACTTGATCATTAAAATGTTTCCCTCATTTGGTATGAAATTCTGGTCAAAGAATTTTTCGATGGTAATTTACTGATATTTTCAATTCCTGATACAATAAAATTTTTCAAAAATGACATTTGCTGTAATTAAATATTATCATCACAAATTACCAATGTTTACGTCATGTGAGAGTAGGACTCACTTTCTGGAAGAACTGTAAATCGTAAGTAATGAACTGTCTTGTCTGAGTACTGAGTGACATCGACCCACATTTATCCTAAATAACACAAAGTTTCCTTTGCCCAGCTTTAGCCGTCTGTACTAGGAACAAAGTCAGCAATTCCAGTTACATTCAGAATATAAGAGATGTGTTCGTATTTCTCAAGAAGTATGTAATGACGTAATATTACACTCAAAACCTTTTAAAGCGACCAACATGAGTGTGACTCGGTTTAAGTACTTTCATTGCCTCTAAAACTTTGCTGGAAATGCGTGTAGGATTGCGCCATTTTTTTTCCATTTTTCTGTCAAATATATTGATTTATCATCTGTTTAAAATTCTTATGAGTTAGGGGCAATAGCATTACTTACTAAATACACACACCAATTACAAATACCGGGATAAGTAAAGGCGTTTAAAACAGAAGTACGCAGATTGTGAGAAAGAAAGATTGAAGTTAAGTGAAATGTTCGGCTGATCAAGAAATTATGTGGAGTTTGTTGAACGTATTACGAGTGAAGTGATGGGAAAAGAAGGCAGTGCTTATGGATGTTTTATTTCTCTTCGTTTTGAAAATGTTATTAAAAAGTTCTAAACAAATTTTTTTTTTCAGTTGAAATTATCTGAGCAGTGAAAATACAGAGAATACAAATTTATTTCAGTTGTGAAAGTGAAATTATATATATCAAAGAGTGCTATAAAGTCATCTTATAGATCCTTCAGTGTTAACAAGAATTAGTGTTAAGTGTTAGCTTGAAGAACCACATTTGGTGTTAAGTGTTAGCTTGAAGAACCACATTTGGTGTTAAGTGTTAGCTTGAAGAACCACATTTGGTGTTAAGTGTTAGCTTGAAGAACCACATTTGGTGTTAAGTGTTAGCTTGAAGAACCACATTTGGTGTTCTGTGTTATCCTGAAGAACCACATTTGGTGTTCTGTGTTATCTTGAAGAACCACATTTAGTGTTCTGTGTTATCTTGAAGAACCACATTTGGTGTTCTGTGTTATCTTGAAGAATCACATTTGGTGTTCTGTGTTATCTTGAAGAACCAAAACTGGAAGCTTCAACATTGGCATCACTAGCTGCAACATCATCAACAGCAACATCAACGTCAACATCAACGTCAACGTCAACGTCAACGTCAACATCAACATCAACATCAACATCAACATCAACATCAACATCAACATCAACATCAACATCAACATCAACATCAACATCAACATCAACATCAACTCAACATCAACATCAACATCAACATCATCATCATCATCATCATCAACCTCAACTGCGACCTGCAACTTCGAAAACACTACAGGAGCTGCAAGGTGTCAGGAATAAAGTAGGTGGCAATTTCTTTTGTCCCCGCTGCTTTCTTGTCTCCAAGGGTCGCTGGCTGAATCACTTAGACTGCACGGACCGCACCGTGCCAGACGGTGTTCGGAGTGACGTAGAGTCGTAGGGTTTTGTAGTGTGTAAGCGTCAAGTTGGCAGTCTGTATTTCAGAGGAGTCACTGCATACTTAAGGCAGTGTTCGCTGTTTTATTGTGTTGCTGTGTACACTCCCCGCCGTCCCCCGTGTTAGGTCACGATGTTAGGTTTCTGTGAGTTTAGGCAGGCAGTTTTTTTGGTCTTAGTTCTGTGCCAGTGTGCTGGGCTGCACTGGCAGCGCGGTGCTCCGGCAGGCTGCAGAACACTTGACACCCCTGTGGTTCAGCCAGTGGCGGGCGGAAGCAGCACTTGAAGAGGTCGCAGAGAGACACATCAAATTGACCGTGAAAACATATATCGCTCTTGGATAGCGGAATTGCTGTTATGGAGAGAATTTGCTTGTAAAGATGCTGTTTTGACAAAAATTTAAGCATCGTTTACTTGCATATAAATCCCATGGAAATTAATAATTGGAAATAAAGCAATTTGTTTTGTTAGTAATATATATTTGCAGACTTATCTCGCGATTTGTTTCAGTAATTAAAAGCCTCTGCAATTTCGAGGCTAGCCAAGTGTGTAAATGGTGGCCTCTTCCGCATAGAATTGATTGGCACTCACCAGGGATAGAGTTTACAGTGTAAATTTGTCGTTTGTTCTGCAGGCGATGAAGTGACGTAACACTCTAAACCTATAGACTATCTCGTAGCTTAAGGTAGACGCCCTTCCGAAGAAATAATTGGATAACATCAGAAGCAAAGTTTCATATCCTGTAAGATGGGTTTTTAAATTTTATTTAAAAATTCATCATTATTAAAATCGTTCTTACATTCAATGACACTGAATCAGTGAACCAGACGGAGGCGCATCTACACCATAAATGGTGCGTGCACTCGATTCTTCCCGTAGCCCCTAGAGTGAAGCAGCCCGCTCTCCATATTGACATGTGATATAATTACAGACAGCACAAAACATTTCATCAAGTCGCCACAGAACGTAAAGACACTGACCACACTGGGCTGTGGAACTCGACCGGTTTCCATTGGCAGCCGGAGGTGGCGAGCGGAGTGAACCGAACATTTTGGAGTAATTTCTCTTTTCGTTCATATTAGGTCTGCGTTGTGGGTGGGGGGAAACTTTGCCTCGGCTGAACGTGATCAGAAACTGCTCCACGTGTTAGGACACTACGTGAGCCAGCAATGCCAATAAGCACTGGTTTCTTTAGAAAACCGTGCCCTTAAATTAAAAAAAATAATATTGACTATGAAAAAAAAGCCTATGATTCTTATGGCTTCAAACCAAATATTACGAAAATATTCACTGAACTGAAGTGAATGTTTGTTTACAGCATTTATTTGGCAAAACAGGCTGCAGCTTTTTCAATATTTTTTTAAATTTATCTACTGCTTTATTTGAATTCAGAATTCTTTTTCAGGGAGGGGGGGGAACTAGACCATTTGTTAGATCTGAAGAATTAGTTGCAGCCTGCATTAGAAAATGAGGACTTTGTGAAAAAATTAAGAGAAATACCACAAGTCCTTAAGATTTAATAACAATTTTCTTTTTCAGGTGTTCTAATCAGTTCTGATTGAATTGTTTCAGGTTGTTCATCTGTGTTCAACAAAAGTAACATAACAAAGAAATCAGTGGTATATACAGGGCATACACAAAAGAATGGTGCGGTTTTAATAGTGTTTACTATTAAAACTGCACCATTCTTTTGTGTATGCCCTGTACATGACGTTCCTACTCTACACACTCTTTGCTTCATATTATATGTAACGAAGACGACAATTGATCGTTTTACAATTTACCTGTTTTTTCCTGTAAAGTGTCTCATGTTCTCTTTGTATTGTTTCAGGTTACAATCACCATCGACAAGGAAAATTGGTGAATGCTATTGAGATCGCAGTGCAATTTTTTTTAAACACAGTGCCTGTTAAAAGCGTCTTGTTTGGAATTTACAAGCTGCAGCTCTTCCGCTCCTTTCTAATTTAGCGCTTTTAAAATTCTGTAGGACAGCTTGTTGGGGGGAGGGGGGGGGGTTGGTACCATACCGTCCGTCAGGACATTCAGGATCAGCTGCAGCCTGCGTTAGAAAAAGACGACACTAAATTGATAGGACTCTGACTGCTGACTGGCCTCAGTATCAGCACATTCGTCTCCGTCGTCAGTCGATGTACTAATCACACTTTCACTTTCAGGTGCTCTAACACATTTTGATTGTTTGTTTAGGTCCCCCTCAGTGACCCTGTGGCTCATCGTGCCGAGGGGGTGAAACAAGGAAAGTTGCACTGAAAGTCGGTTTACCGGAATTTTATTTATGACAAATTTGAAAACCAGAATATTGTTTTTATTACATACGTCGATATAGTCCTGTATTCGTAAGAATAAATACAGCTGGAGCAATAAAGTGTTACCACTTTAAAAATGATAACAAATAGCGTTGTTAATACAAACGGTTTGTACTCACGTCAGTACACAAGCAGGCTAGACTGTCAGACATACTGACAGCTTCTGAAGGCTCGCTTGACGTAGCTGGTCACTGAACTGGCCTGGGCCTTTACTTACGAGTCTAGACGAAAAACGGTGGCATGCAAATTGCAGTTGAAATGTTACACATTTTGTCTTTATTAGTAACTGTCTTTGTCTTAATTCTTACTTGAACTGGAGTGTACTCTAAACTTTCCTGGAAGATATGCAACTTTCCTTGGCTAAACAGGGTCCAGCGTGTAAATCAGTCACAATTCTGTTGCCATTCTGTTTGCAGAGCGTCAATTCTCATTCAGATTTGTCATATTTTCCTGTCTCTCAGGAGAAATGTTCCCAAAGTTTGTCCACAGTTTATACAGTCCATTACGCACTAATATTGTATAATTCTGACTGTATAATCCCATTTACTTTAAGCAGTTGATATCTTATGTCGCAGTGGTTTTATACACCATTGCTGTAACATTGCAACATTAAGATAAAATTCATTTTGGCACCCTCTCTTCTCTGGGATATTGCACGGCCTAGGTTGGTAGTTTGTCACCGACGTTTCGACATTATATTTGTCTCGATACTTCGGTAACCAACTACCAAATTACGCCGTCCAGCATCCTAGAAGAGGGAAAGTCTCACGTAAACCGCGGGTAAGCCTGATATCTCGCTACTTGTCATTTTTCTCACACAGTCTGTGTTTATGTGAGTCTCACAGTAAGTAGCTGAACCAGAGCATTATTAACGCGTTGATTTTTATACTTTCTATATTGTGTTTTCTGTCAAGTCGGGGTCGAAATTTTGAAAGAAATTTCGACCTTCTATAAGAAATGGACTTCCAAGATTTTTCTGCGCTGTGAGGCTGTGTACTTAGGTAAATAACAGACCCGACGTTTCGGGTAAATCTGTCTAAACGTCTATAAAACATAACATCACAATCCCTTAATATTTTATTCTTAACATTAATCGAGTGAATTTCAGGCCTTAAGAAAAAAGTGGACCAAGAAAATGCTCAAATTGTGACAAATCTTGGGTTAACAAATTTATGAAATTTGTTTCAAGTGTCGTCATTTTTGCGGATGGTTACAAAATTAATTGAGGTACTTATTAAAGCTATGAATCCGTCGTGACGTGTGCACGTGTGTAACTTTGAACGTGATATTTCAATTCGTACATAATTCGTTAAAGAATACGTTTGTTACTTTCGCATATGGCTGAGAGACAAATATATTGCATCTGTTAGCTTTACCAGAATTGGATGCATAACCAACGATAAGTGTATATTTGATACAGTGCATTGCATTGTGTTGTTTAAGTTAAAGCTACCAAAGTCTGATCAGTTACTGCGGATTTGACAGATATTTTTGAAGTAAAAATTTTTCCACACTTTTATATGTAGTTGACTTACCAGAATTGCATAAATTATCAATGATAATAAGCTAAATCCTAAAATATACAGGGTGTCCTAAAAGTCGCCTCGATACTATACTCACAATCCAGCGAGCACACTATTTCGTTTGCAGCCAACACAATGCGGAAATACAGAAGTTGCTCAGCTTTGTTTGCAAATGAGAAAGCTGACGCACAAGAATATGAAATCACATATAGTACTTCATTATTTCGGTAAAGCAACTTTTAAGACACCCAGTATCAATGCAAAACGTTTCAAAGTATCGTAAAGATAAAGAAAGCTCGTTTTAAAATTTCAATACGATATTGAATTGTTTCTCTTTTCAGATGACAATTTATTGCAGCGCTCGATGAAGAATAAGAACTTGAAAATATGACGACTCTACAAAAACAAGCAGTTGATATCTTCAAATAAATCAACAGTGTCTACCCATCTCCGATCACAGCCATGTTCACAAGTCTTCATCAAGAAATTAATTACATAAACTTTTCACACATTTTACTTTATCAAAAATACCCTCTGGCAATTCAAATGATAAGATGTGATAAGACATTTGTATAGTGGCATTACAAGTATGTACGGAACATAAATATCAGATGCAAAGTAATAATATTTACAATTAAATTTGTGCTGCCTGAAGAGAGAAGGAATTGGGGGGGGGGGGAATGACTGAGGCCCCCCCACCCGTCATAGAAACTAACCACACGCTCCTGTTTACAATAAAAAGCACTTAAAACCGCTTCATAGGCACCTGTCAAGTTAGTAAGATGCTTTGATATGCAGTTCAGTAGTGCCTTTTAATTTAAAGGAGAAAGTACAGTGTCTTCAAAGTTCCTTAAACAGTTGTTTCAGCACAGTTCCTGACAGTGTTGTATGCATTGCCCTTCTCCAATTGTATTGTGCAGATCTGATCTACGAGTACATCGCGGCGGAGACCTGAAATAAAACTCCTACGGAAAATTTAGTAAATGTTTTTGAATCAACACGGCGTCATATCCCAGAAGGTCTATGTCTTTAGACTTCATATAATTTGAGATTTCACGTCTTCTGCTATGTTACACTGTGCAGAATCCCAGAACGCTGGCATCTTCGGCAACGTCATACCTTGCATTTAGCAAACTTTCTAACCTCTTATAAAATGCAGAGGCTCTCCGCCTTAGCCGCAGATGCTACCAGCTGCTGACATTATTCAAACAAACGTCTTTGTGCTGCATTACCAATATGTTTCGTGACAACTTGCTGAATCACTTTGCAGGGTATTGCCTAAAGATGGGGTCAGCAAGATTGCCTAACACGCTGTGGCGCAGTTGGTTGAGACACCGCGCTACAAGCCGAAAGGTCGCGGGTTCGATTCCCGATGGTATCATTGGAATTTTTCATTGGCCTAATCCTTTCGGTCGCACTATTGCCCTGGGGTCGACTGAGTCTCTAACAGAAATGAATACCAGGAATATTTCCTGGGAGGTAAAGGCTGCCGGTGCGTAGGGCTGATAACCTTACCACCTTCATGTGCCGATTGTAAAGAAATCTAGGAGCCTCAACCTCCTGGAACCCTAAGGGTCTGTCTAGGCCTGTAATGGAATTGCTTTACTATTAAGATTGCCTAAACTGTGCTAGAATCTTGAATCTCAACCATTTTCTTAAGAAGAAATCTGCGGTCTTCTGGGGCATTACGCGGCGTCCTGTTGATTCGATTCGATTTATTTTAATGTTTTCTAAATAGCTCAGGTTGGTGGTTTTATCGTGCTTAGGTTTTGAACAATTATAAAAAAAACACTTACCCTATAGTGATCAACTTGAGAATTTACCGAATACTAAGGGTTTGAAGTAATTATACACGCATATGACGTTTACCAAACAGTTGTCCCACTCCAGCTCACAAACAGCACCTACAGAACAATACGCCAAACCCTCGCAAAATGTCACCCGCCGACATTTACACACAAACCCCTCAATAAAGTGACATCTGAACAACATGAATATTCAGAACATGTCAATCTTTTTATAAAGCCCCCAAGGCACGTGTTTTGGCATCACGGGAGATTTACTAAACATTGATGTGGTCTGGGCCGTTTTCGGTTTTAACATAATAACAATGTGCATTACACAATGTATGTCACAATTCAACACTGTTTGGAGGCAACTTCCATAGAGTCACGTTGAAAGATCAGTTCTGATTGGCTCGGATGATGGAATATTGAGGTATAATTAGTGATGAATTATAAATAGGAAAACATGTGGAAGAAGCAGTGATGGCGTCATTTGAGTAATATCCTGGAATTTCCCCGAGAGGATTTGGAGAAAACCATGAACTTCAGTCAGAGTTTCCAATCTCCCGAGCAAGTGGCGAAAATTAAGCAGCAATGCCAGCCCCTCTATTACGACGCTCGGTATTTTATTTAAAATTATCTTACTGAAAATAAAATATATAGGTTACTTCAGTCATAAACTGTAACAGTCGTATCCAGTACACAACCTGTAGTTCCTTTAAGCTGTATTTCATTGCGAAATCCCAGTTTGTTTCTCGAATAAGCCTCTCAGAAATCAGAGTCATGGCTGAGTTGTTAAAGTTTTTGCTCTGTATTAGGCAGCTCGTGGACTCAGTTGCTGCTCTGACCGGCTGTTTTCTGAGAGTTTTATTTGCCTTTCTCGGTTCCATCAGTCAAATGCCGGAATGGTGCCAGTGCTGCCACTTGCTCACACATTCGTCTCAATTCGTCACTGTCATTTTGCCATTCGACAATATATAGCTAACGTAGGCTGCAGTGGAAAGTAAAAACACACACACAATATATATATATAATATGTTACAGTGAGAACCCGAAATCCGTTAAAACCCGATCTTACTAGGTAAAACTAGCTCCAACGAAGCCTAACCTAACGTAACGTAAAGTAACCTAACGTAACCTAAACTGACGTAACCTATCGGCTATTACTAGATTTTACTAACAGTAGACAGTCAAATCTAGATATACTACTTAATAGTATTGACGACAGGGCTTTGTTGGAACTAGTTTTACCTAGTGACTTGGGGTTTTAACGGATGTCGGGTTCTAACTGTAACATATATATATATATATATATATATATATATATACACATATATATATTTCCCATTGCTTAACACAGCATCACGTCATGATAATGTACGTGAGAGTGGAGGTATAAATCCACTTTTTCTTAAACTTCCGCATTAGAGAGATGTGATTGATCAGCGTCAGGCTAATTTACTCTTTAACTAAGTGGCCGCTTTAGCCACTACCATTTTGGATATTGTGGTAAAGACATTCGGGCCTCTGCCGTGCATCGAAACACGATTCCTCGGTCATCCATCCCATACCTTGATCATAATACCAACCTACCAGCTAAGCCTATTGCTATATAACACATGCAGTTGAGAAATAATTCTTAAATAATGTGAGAAATAAACCAGTCAACTAGCACACAATTCCGTCTGTGACGTAACATGTTTCGTAATATTAAGGTGCGGCGTCTTCTTGCGTTGTTGCATGAGCGAGGTCTGGGGCTGCCCCTGTCAGGGGTTCTCAAAATTTTTGGCCATGTCGCTCTTCTGACAGGGTAGACTTGGAAGCATACAAAACACTGTGCAACTGAACTGATGGATTTGGCGTCTCTGATTGCCATTTGAACCCCGAAGAAGAAGAAGAAGAACCAGCAGCAGAAGAGAAAAATAACTTTAGGGAGGGGGGTTATTGAGACGCACACGTTAATGACTGGGAAACGGCCGTTAACGGGTGTGAAGTTTTACAGACAGTTTCCGCTCAGCCTGCTGGTAAAGGTAAGTTGGAAGCCAGGTAAGAGCATGTGGATGTAAAATTTAGGAACCTTGTTTGAGTAAGCAGCAAAGGAAAGAATTTGAGCAACTCGAGTTTGAGGTTCTAGAGCGTTTTGATAAGTTTACAGTATTTTGGAATATGACGCCATGTAGGTTAAATTTACCAGTGTACACGGCGATATATCACAGAACGCTTGAACATTTAATTTGATCGTTTAGTGCATTTGGGCTGAAAGCTGAATTCCTTACTTGAAGGGCAGTATTATGATAAAAGTTTGATAAAGTTGGAAGGTTCGCATTGGTGCGGAAATTGTGATGTTAATGTTGGCAGGAATGCAAGAGAATAATGCAGTACAATGTGGAATTTGCGAGCCAACTGAGCATTGGTTCTATGAACGAGGAAAACCACTAACATTCTTGATCGATTTGGCAAGCCACAGTAACTTTTGAATGCGTATAGACTTGGAATGAATACAAAGATTCTGGAATGTGACAATGTGTCATTGGGTGAGTGGATCCCGAAGTTTCGACGGGTCTTGTTTTCTTCATCGTCAAGGTCAAGCAGTCCGTGACTCCGTCTGCTTGACCATGAAGATGAAGTTACAACGATCCTCCGAAACGTCGGGAACCACGCACCCAATGACACAGCGTCACACCCCGAAACTTAATCTTTAGCAAAACCGCTGTGAGAACCTCTCATCTCACATTCTAACGTCTAACCAGCCGTCCGAAGTTCAAATATGTCTAAACTAGTGACAATCCCTACATGTGAAATTCCTTAAGTTTGTCACAAACAGGGCGGATTTTTGTGGCCAAGGTTTTTGTGAAGCCTATATTTCAAGGAAATAAATATGACACTTTATATCCTACCATGTGTAAATGGATAGCTCAGTCGGTATAGCGACTCGCTACGGGCTGGACGGTCCGGGTATCGAATCCCGGTGGCGGCGAGATTTTCAGAAACTGCCAGACCGGCCCTTGGGCCTAACCAGCCTCCTATACAATGGGTACCGGGTCATTCCCGGGGGTAAAGCGGTCGGGGCGCGGCGTTGACCACACACCCCCATCTAGCGCCGTGGTTAAAGAAAGAGTAGAGCTATACCTTTACTCCCCCTCTGGGTCTTCATGGCCTGTTCAAGGGTGAATTATACCTTTACCTTTTACTTTTACCCTTAAATCCCAGTGGTTACTTTATGTACCATAAGAATTGAGATTCAGAAACTCTATATTCTGCGTGCAGTATGCATTTATGTGCTTTGTATGGATCTCAGAACAAACAGCGATTTTTGACGTAAAACGTCTTACATTTCGGTACACATAGGTGGGTCACCTCGGCGCTCGCGGTGTCAGACTTTCGCGTTACCTACGTTTCTTCACAGTGCTCCGCGCCTACTTCGACTACAGCAGTGAACGATACATAGTTTGAAAGGTAAGCAATGTGACTACACGATAAAAAAAGAATCATCGAAATATCTTGAAATCTGTCAAAATGGCGGCCATGTCAAAGTCACCTACGATTTTCACACTCTCACCATCTAACGTCTTACATTTCGGTGCACACAGGTGGGTCACCTCGGCGCTGTTGTTGACAGGTTCACGATGCCGAGACTAACTAACGTACAAAAGCAAGAAAACTACCGAAAACGGAAGGAGGCAGAGGAGGGTTCACAGAGGCCGAAATAAAAAGATCGCCAACATTCAACTTGTCGGCGTGACGTTTTACGTACAATTTGCGGTCAGTCATAGCTTCAAACAACGAAGATTTTTTTAAAACTGTGGTAACCGGATCAATGACATCGAAGTGAATGGTTCATGTACTTTAGCATCACAGAATGAATACAATTTGCGGTTCAGTCGTAGCTTGAAACACCAAAGATTTTTTTCCCTATACATCTTTAACCGGTTATCTTTGTTTTCTGTGAGGTAGAAAGTGTTTTTTATGTTATTTAGGTGAATGAGGACTGCAAAGTGTTAAGGATGATCAAATGTTTCGACATAACTCGCAAGATATCATACAAAACACGAATGTGAATCGGTTTCAGTTGGCGGAAGCCTGTATTGTACACCCCTGCGTTCGACATCCACGACCATCATTATTTCAACTCACGAAATAATAAAATGTTGTGTGAGAACTGAAATATTTATACATGGCCTTAGCAGCAAGATCAGAGGATGTGCTAGCTCCTGATGTGACGTCAATATGGACCTCGGAGTGAGGTGACGCACGTCAGAGGACGGAAGTTGCGGGTGACCTTGTGCTCGGCCGATAATGTTGCTCCTGATATGGTAATAAGAGTGAGTGGTTGTCTGACTGACGTTTCGTCTGAGTCCTAGGTCCGCCCTCCCACGTTTAGTGTCTTAATAGAAACTGTGACAAACTTCACGGTTATTCAAAAAGAACTGGGTGGTGGGGGTGGGGAATGGAAGGGTTAAATTCGTCCACTTCCTACTTACGGCAACGAATACTTATATCGGAGGGTCACGTGTTCATGGGTCCCTCGGAACACCGAGTCTTTGTTCGAGACTTGCTCAAATTATAGAGCAAGTCTATTAAGTTTCGTGACGTAACAGATTTCGTGGCCGAATATTCTAAACTTGCGATGAAATTAGTTGTGAGTTTCACCGTTAAGTCTTACAGTTCTCCTTACATAATTCCAAACGAAATTTAGAGCGTAATGTTAGAGCATGAGGCATGCCTTAGTACTGGATACGTTAACCGAAATTTTTTTACTTTTTTTGTCCTGTGATGGAACGAAATATATGAATGTGCCATGTCCCATTCAATGTGTCTTATTTGAGAAAAGGTTTAAAAAACTTATGAGATGTGGCTATTAAATAATAATACTGCTCGCGTAGCTCCCAAACTTCAACGTTTAATACCAAAGTAAATAGGGACAAATTGCCCAAGAATGTTCCCCCAGTAGCGTTCCAAACCACGCTCCGTTACGTTGACGTAGTGCGGAGTATCAAACTTTGTAACGTGCTGCGATCACGTATGACAAAAACTTAGCAATCAAGTAAAGAGCAAATTTGTTTTGAAACTGAAGAAAACTGTCACCGAAGTGAGGTTTATGTAGAAGATGACAGTTACTTAAGTCACACTCACAGTCACACAATGACACAAGGGGAGGGGGTTCGAGGACCGGAAGGCTCATATGGAGCTGTATGTGGCTTCCGATGGAAAATGATTTGAAGGGGAAACACGTACATAAAGTAATTTTATTAATAAATTATTTTATTGAGATTAGTTTTTTTTAGTCGTCCTCTTCTACCTACTCCGGTTTCCCGTTTCAGTGTCGAGGTTATTACTCCTTTTGATCACACCACAGTCGGTAGGACTCCTCTGGACGAGGGATCGGCTCGACGCAGAGGCCTCTACCTGACAACACGCAACACTTACAAGAGACAGACATCCATGCCCCCGGTGGGATTCGAACCCACGATCCTAGCAAGCGAGCGGCCGAAGACCCACGCCTTAGACCGCACGGCCACTGGATCGGCATTTAGATTAGTCTCGTTACTTAATAGCCGTACCTTTTGTATCACAGCCGAAATCGAGGCTTGAATAAGGTTGTAAAGCAATCCCTGTGCAGGCCTGGACAGGCCCTGAGGATTTCAGGAGGCTATGGCTCCCAGAATTTTTAGATGAAATTGGTGGTAAGCCTTAACTACCAGCCGCCTTCACCCCCAGGAAATATTCCTGGTACCCATTTCTGTTAGAGGCTGAGTCGACCTCAGGACCATAGTGCGGCCGAAGGGATTATGACAATGAAAAGTTCCAATGACACTATCGGGAATCGAACCCGCGACCTTCCGCCTTGTAGCACAGTACCTCAACCAACTGCGCCACCGCAGTGGATACTCATATACCTCTAAACGGAAGTACGTTATCAGTCTTTTTAATGGAAAAGTAAAGAGTTTTCTGTGAGATAACTGAACTTTTATGTACTGTTTTGATGAAGCTCATATTTAAGAGGCTGTGCCACGGCTCGAGCGGTTAGTTGCCGACGTCTCACCCTGGACGCCCCATTTTACTTCAAGGCCAGTAAATATTTGTTTTGTGTTGCACGAAGTGGCGTAGGAGCAGAGTTTGCTCCGAGTAGTTACGTTTCCTTGCTCTCTCATCGCACCAATGCCCCATACTCATCTTCATCTCCATGTCTTTCGTACCAGAAAGGCAAAGGATCGAAGCCTGGAAGCCAAAAAAAATAATGCTCTTTCGGAAATCTGGGAGAATTTAAGAGACAAAATAATTCTGTTCTTGCTTATGAAGGCAAAGACAAGCGTTAAGTTATTTTTATCCTATTTCCTATACTATTTACGTATAGGAAGACAGACTCGAAATGGTAAGTATTCGTACCAGTGACAGCATATCAGTTCCGACGCCAACGTGAACAGGCTTGCGTCCTCCTCACACGTGCGCAATCCAGATTGTTAATTTGGAGAGTAATACAGCGTAAGAGTTTTGCAAAGCGTATGGCTTATGAGAAGAGGGTACTGGGCGTAAAGTACCCTTTGTGCTATATTCGTCTCCGAATTAAAAAAAACATTTTCGCTGCGATAAATCGAGATGCGTGCAGAAAATTGTACAGGTGTTCATGTAAAGTGGTCGATAAGGCAGTACGTTTCTTCGAATTGTTGTTACTAAAGCACACGGTGTTACATCCAAGAAGAGCATAATCTTATATTATTTATTTATTTAGTTAGTTTTGATTTGTAAATGACACAATTAATTGCATGAAGTTATAGTGTCATGTGACAAGACGATTAATGAATAATGAATTTAAAACGGTTTTTAAGGAAGCGGTTATTGTCTAATTTCAAGTGTTAGCCCTGACATTGCTTGAAAGAACTGAGGAAAGTCACGAATACTTCAGTCATGGCATTTGGTGTTAGGTCGTGTATATGTAGCCTGTATCTGAATAACTGACAAACTATTTTTTTTAATGGCTCGACAGCCTCTTGGGGGGCCTAGGCCGCCTCATTTTTCGAGTCTTCACGATCACACACACATTTGAGACACACTACAGTCGGTAGGACTCCTCTGGACGAGTGACCAGCTCGTCGCAGAGACCTCTGCCTGACAACACACAACACTCACAAGAGACAAACATACATGCCCTAGACGGGATTTTTTTCTGTCCCTTTTTTTCCCCTTTGATCCATTTTGTACTTTTAAATCCTTCCGTCCTTCTTCATGACACTTATGATCCACACTAGCCCTTATACAACAAACACAACGCAAACATCCATGCCCCCGGCGGGATTTTTTTTTTTTTTTGCCTGTCCGGGGTTTTTCCCCTTTGATCCATTTTTGTACTGTTTAAATCCTTTCGTCCTTCATGTCGCTTTACGTTCCATGCTACCGTCCTTACAACAAACACAACACAAACATCCATGCCCCCGGTGGGATTCGAACCCACGATCGCAGTAAGCGAACGGCGGCAGACCCACGCCTTAGACCGCGCGGCCACTGGGATCGGCATTCGAACCCACGATCCTAGTAAGCGAGTGGCCGCAGACCCACGCCTTAGACCGCACGGCCACTGGGATCGGCATTCGAACCCACGATCCTAGTAAGCGAGTGGCCGCAGACCCACGCCTTAGACCGCACGGCCACTGGGATCGGCATTCGAACCCACGATCCTAGCAAGCGAGTGGCCGCAGACCCACGCCCTAGACCGCACGGCCACTGAGATCGGCATACTGACCAACTGTACCTGAAGTATAATGTTCACTCGAGCGAGCAAGAAATGTACTGTGTGTGTGATAAAACTGCTCATTACGACTGAGACCATTCTTTTCGTAATAAACGACAAATACAGTCAAACTCGGTTATAACGTCATGAAAGGGACTGAATAGTTTGTGTCGTTATAAACGAGCGTTATTATAACAGAGTAGTATAATGTTATGGTTAACAGTGAGGAATTAATTGGTACCAGAGAATATCTGACGCCGTAGACGAGGTGTCGTATAAACCGATGTCGTTATAACCGGGTTCTACTGTAGTTCCAAACACAGTTTTAACCGATCTGCCTTCATAGGCTTAATGGCTACACAGGATGTTCTCTGTGCGGTAGGAACTCAGATTTTAAATATTTATTACACGAAATTCTTAAAACAAAGGACCGTAACATGGCTGAGGCTGTTAGTTCCCGGCACTTTACAGCGGTGGTCTGAGTTCGATTCCATGTCGTGGTGGACAAAGTGGCACTGGGGTAGGTTTTTCTCCAAGTACTTCCTTATTCCCCTTTCAGTTCCATTCCATCAATGCTCCATAATCATCTGCACGTTGTTGTTACCCCCCCCCCCCCAAAAAAAAACAAGCCTGGGAAACTTCAAACAAAGGAATGAGTTTTCGGTTATCGGAAAGCATTAAACAGAAAAGTACTTCCATGTTGGTTTCTTTTTGTAAAGCAATAAATTTCACCGTTTTATTTTTGTGCTTATATTCCACCAGCCCAGTCGCCATCACCTTACCTTTACTTCCCAAAGATCTACCTTGCCTCCAGCCTACTTTAAAGGAGCGGGCGCGTCCTGGGAACTCGCACAGCAATAAATTTTGTCCCACATCCGTAATAAATGCAGTGCCCCTCGCGACATCCTCCTGCTTCTGTCTCTTTTTCGTCTTCTTTAATATTCATTGTACCTGGTGGTTCGTAAGGCATCTGAGTGCTCCTGTAAACAGCCACCTCGATACACTTCTTGTTAGTTGTTCTCTGTCTTCAGACAAGTGCTCAGAGGATTCCTTATTTCCAAGATGCTACACCACACTCCTCATGCAACCCTCCGCATTTAAATTCATCACAATTAACCTCCTTGCTTTAAAGACTACTCTTTTATCTCTCCAAATTACACACTTTAACTATGCGCCGATAAATCAAAATTCTGCGGCGCTGTTATTTCCAACATTATAACATTGTAATATTTACGCTGCTCATACCATAAGGACGAGCGGAAAAAGATTTAAAACCTGCTCTGATGCTCTTCCTTCACTTCACCCGAAATCAATCTTAATAATAAATACGATAAAGACACGTCCTTTATCAGCTCCTAAACTGTTTTTTTTTCAATGGCTCGACAGCCCCTTGGGGGCCTAGGCCGCCTCATTTTTCAAGGCTTTACGATCACACACTTTTTAGACACACCACACTAGGTAGGACTCCTCTGGACGAGGGATCAGCTCGTCGCAGAGACCTCTGCCTGACAACACACAACATTCACAAGAGACAGATATCCATGCCCTAAGCGGGATTCGAACCCGTAATCCCAGTAAGCAAGCGGCCGTAGACCCACGCCGTAGACCGCGCGGCCACTGGGATCGGCTCCTAAACTGTTAAATTTTTAAAATATTAATTCACACAATTACATTTCCTTGCTCTCTTTCACTTGCTCAGACCTGCAGAGTTATTATTTTTTTCTGACAACTATCACTACTCATTTTCAGTCGTCTGACTTATCTTGTGAAGCAACGAACAACGTGTTTGTTATATATGGTGCTCATCAGCTGTCCAATGGACATATTGCCAGCACTTTTTTTTTAATATGGCGAGAAAGAAGCTAGTACGAACTGAAATGCATTGAATTAATACAGGACGACCATCGCTTACGCCTGTTTCTGCGCTGTCTGCCTTCACGTACCAAGGCCTGAATACAGAGCGATGATCTTTGTCAGATAAAATAATGTCCCTGTATATGAATAGTATGCTATATATGTAGGTGAGAAACGGTTCTAAGCGACAGCGAGTGTCATGAACAGTGCTGCCTTGTAGCTAATTATGCGTTATCGGTCACATAGGAGGCAGAAAACATAGACATAGACATAAAATATTAGTCACAAAGTCTGAAAGGAAGAGGGAATTTTAGAAAGCGAGGCGTAGATGGGACGACATTGATGGTAAGAAATATGGTAACATTGTGTGGACTTTCTTTATCTACTTCAGGATAGATACCAATCGATAGGGTCTTGTGAACACGGTAATGTGTTTTCGGGTACTTCGCTAACAGGAGGGAAATTTATTGATTAGCTGAGCGACTGTTAGTTCCTCAAGGTCTATGCTCCATGGACTTAATTTGCTTCCTTCCCCTTTCACGCCTTCATTCTTTTGTGTTAATAGGTATTTACAGGTGAATTTACACTTAGGCCGTTGTACATTAACAGATATATACTGCATTATTTGTACAATTTGTACAATTGAACTGACATACTAGAAGAAATTTTTTTAAATTGCATTTATTCAAAGAGTTTTTGGCCTTGTTTGTCCTTCTGCAATCGGACATGTTTTCATAACTAGTGACACCAGGTCGTAATTTCCGAAGCCGCTGATTCATTATTCTTTATTCATTAAGTGGCTTGACACTTTTATTTATCTCACATTATCGTCTTCATCAAATAACACTTAGGCTCCTTCTAATAATCATACGCAATTTTAATTCTGACTACATTACACGCTTTCCTTCTACACATAATATGGCATGTATATACGCCAATCCAGTTATGTTTTCATTATATTATCACTTGTAAATTCGTAAGTGTGTATGAAGCAATTTACATCCACTGGCGTAATTATTGTTATATAAGTTTGTTGTTTTGTAATGTTTTGACTTCATATTACTGCGCGTAAATGATGGTGTACGCCTCTGCCAATGATTTTCTCTGTAAGAACATGGAGGGTGACCAATGAGACAGCACCTTATTTCTTACTAGCTGTTTCATGCTACATCCAATATGGCAACTGCGGCAGTGTCGGTGTAGTTTGTCGTTGAAGATGTTTTGAAACTCAAAGGTATTTGTGGGTTGCTAAGAGGCACGAAGATTTAGGTTTGTAGAGTACAATGTATGTTTGGTTTTAGTAAGGCTAATTCATAAATTTATATAGAATGCGATTGTAAGAATGCACTTATATGTACTTGCGGCTGATGTTTATACTATTCACACAACACCCCCCAGCTGCCAGGGAAATCTTTGAATACCACACTTGACATGTTTCTCTGAGAGAAACAATGCTTAAATTTTAATGGTGTCTAGAATACTGAATCTGATGTCCAACTTTGGCCATGTTACCTTTCTGTCTTTAAACTTATTGTAATTGTATTGTTTATGTTCACTTTTCAATTTCTTGTGTTTTTGTTGTTTGGTTTTGTCAGTGAGTATAAAGTTAATTTGTGCATATGGATGAGTGTGTGCTTGAATGTTTAAGTCATTATAATGAACTAAGCAACAGAACAACTGACATTTTAAGGAAGAAGAAACAGCTTTGACTTCCAGATGCGAAGCACTTTATTCTTGGTTTTTTTTTTATGTTTTGTTTATATGTGTTGCAAACGTTTTATACTTGTGAGTGATAAATAGAAGTGACAATTACAAGATTGGGGACCGTGCAAGTTGTATAATTGCCATCTTCCAAGGAGCTGTGTACTGGATACAGTTTTCTCTGTAATGAAGGTAAGGTGAATTTAATTCTTCTTTTTATTAGTTTAGCATTTTTTTTTATTAGAATGTTTACTGCACCTTTTACAGTAAATGTGAAGTGAAGAATTCAGTCAATGGAGAAACAGGACAGTTCGTATAAGTTGTCAGTGCATGTTGTCACGTAGGGGAGTTTAAGTGAATACATGCAGACATATGAAAAGGACATTCATTATAATATGGCACAGAATAAAATATCAGTTTGCATATATCAGAAGAGAAATATTATTATCTTTATGTAATTAACTGGGACACATTTTAAAAGCAGTAGATTTGTACTGGATTGCTGTTGAATGTTGTGGCTGTTTGCATGAAAGGGTTATTTTTATTTTGAGATGTTCCTTATATATTTTTTACTTTCATATTCCATTTTATTACCCTTGCATTTATCTGAATTTATTCATGTGTCATGGACAGTGAATTTTATCAATGGAGCTGTAACTGTTACACTTTAGAATTACAATTTATTTACTATGTATTGATCATTCATAGAAACTGGCAAAGGAAGTATGACATGTCTCCTGTAGATAAAATGATGAATATAAACACAATATTTAATACCACTCTAGATATAAAGACATAGTTTTCACATGAATTTATGGACCAGTCATTTTTGTAAGACTGCTGTAAGGCTTGAATGGCATATAAATGCTAGCCCCTGGCAGTTGTTAGCTTTTGTTGGATCAGTTGGTTGTATACACAAATAAAGACAGCTGCATGTTTGTTATCATGGAAGAGAAGATTCCAAATAAATAATTGTGATTACAATGGAAGTCATGGTGCTTTAGTTTTCAAAGTAGGTTTTTGTTAAGTAGAAGTCAGATAGTAGAGGTTATATTAAGCATAGTGGGTTATAAAATATTTAGGAGGAATGTATGATTACAATTTAAATTTTTCTTCTGATGTATGATTGGAACAGTAATTTTCTGAATTCAAGTTATCACTTCTGCATTGTGGATTTGCTTAGATATTCTTTGATGTACAGAAGTAAAATATGGCCCAGTGCATTAGAAGGCCTGTGTTAATTTTTTTTTTTTTTTCTGGAGCATTTACGAAGTGGAATTTAAGTTTTGAAGTCCGAGGTTTATTTAACTAATATTTAACAATTCAGTTTCTCTCTCGCAGAAAACATACCACATCACTGTTACTTAGACTATTCAGTAAATCCTGTGTAGGAAAATAATTGCTGTTCATTGTGAGAATTGTAAGAATAACATAAACACACAATGTGGTCAGTAGGTAGTGTCTGAATATTAAAGCAGGCAGTATGTGTAGTTACTACTGTGCATTGCAAGGGTTCATCAGAAACAAGAAATTAGAAGGGAGTAGTCATACCCTCTTTGCAAGTAGTCATGAAATTTGCTGAGAAAAACTTGCAAATTTGTGTTGACCCATTAGCATTGCATATGTTTTAGTTTTGAGACATAGTTTAGTAGATAAGTACCAAACTTTTGGATAATCTGCTGCTTCAGTCTTCAGGGTAGAAGAGTGTGTGAAGATGGATGTAGCCATTTCTTCAGAAACATTGGTATCTCTCTTCCAAACTACACAGTGTCACATCCCAGAAAACAGTAAGGCTGATGTTGCATTTCCATTAGAAAGACCAACTGGTTAGTGCCAAGTATGTACAATGTGTGGGAAACGTGGAGATTTTTAATGTTCAAGCAAGTGGTGTCTATAATAACCTCTGTGTTAGTTAAAGCATGCTGCAGGGCCTGGAGGTAAAATTGTGCTTGAAAGAGGAAGCCCTTGTTTGTACACTCAAAAAAAATTGAGTGGTTTTAATGGTCATATACATACTATTTTCACATGACAAACTTTCCAGTTAAGAAGCAACAGACATCCAACTAGCAGCTTCCATAAAGCTCAGAAAGAAGTTAAAAATTTGTTATTTTCTGAAATTAAGTTAGAAGTTAGAGTAACTTGCACTGAATTTTACTTCTCTTTTGTGGCTGGCCATTTAGTTGTGTCATGTATACAAGAGCAGACCTTCAGGTTTCATAAAAGACAAGGAATTTCTTTAGTATGTGAGACACTGTTAGCTTCTTAGGAAGATGTGTGGTCCCTGGAGTTGTTATAGTCATCGCAGACATAGCAGATAGGGTGGCCTTTGAGGAAACTTGTGTCCAATTACATGTCGACACTGTGGGGCCGTTTGTGGACAGCTTTTGTGCTGATAGATGATGATGGTGGTGGTGGTAGTAGTAGTAGTAGTAGTAGTAGTAGGAGGAGGTGGTTGTAGTGGTGGTAGTAATGGTAAATTTTTGTCTGTAACTCTTCTGTCAGTTTCTGTCTGTCATTTTATGTTGCCGACGTGAAACAGACAACACCGAAAAATATGAAATTCATCTGTGCTCATACCAATTTATATGGTAGCTGCAGCTGTTATAGTGGTGTGCAAGTGCTGCGATGGTTGGGACGCAGTTCATATCGTCATTCATAGTCTTTCTTTTAAGACACGAGTGTACATCAATTTCGTAATCTTGCTGTTATCAGTTCAAGTTTAAGCAACTGTATGTTGCGATATCTACAAGGACAGGAGCCAGATACTTCATCTTGTTAAATGCAGTATGATTGTTTACCACTTATGGCCATTCAGTCATCTCAGCTGGTATGCTGGGACCCTTCGGATGTGCACAGCAGAGCGTATTGTAGATGTGTCTCTTACTGCAAAATTCATGAGACGTGAGATTGTCATACTAGTGATGGTGAAGGCAAAGTGTCTTCTGGGACGTGATGCAGAGTAGCATGGTACATGTGTGGCAACTTTCAGAAGAACCTGCTGCCTCCATGATAATGACAATGATCATCACCACCACCACCACCTACAATGATGATGATGGAAGCAGGGGCTGTGCCATCATTGTCATTGTGCATGTAACAGACTACATGGCATCACAAGATGGTTATCTTCAAAAGACATTTGATTGTGAGCTTCGAGGTTCTCACAGTGGTGTTGTTGAAGGTTGAACTGTTGTGGGACATGACAGTATGTTGTTTGGCAAGTAGTTCAAAATGTTTCAATAGTACTACAATCACTCAAAATGCTGACAGCTACTCTTCCAACAACACAGTGCTAAGAATCCAGAAGACTTGAATCTTCAACATGTGATTACCCTCACACAGTATTTGATAAGAAACTAACTAGCTAACTAACTCCATGGAGCAGAGTCCTTCTTGAGAAGCTAGCACGTCGTCAGCTAGTTAACAAATTTCCCGCGTTTTGTGGAATCCGAAGGTTCATTACCGCACTCACAAGAGCCCGCCACCTGTCCCTATCCTGATCCCATATTATAATACTTTTTATAATACGGGCTGCATGTGTAAGAAATAGTTAACAAACTTCAATGACAATAGCAAAAATAGTGATGTATTAGTGTAGCGTAGGGTACAGCGGCTACGACCAAATGCTGAGCTTTCAGATTTATGTTCTGTGGGATATGATGCCATATAGTTTGATGTGTAGATGGACACTATGTTTTGGAGGAACCTGTTGCTTCTATCTTCAGGGTAGAAGAGTACAAAGTTTCTCTAATGTGCTGGTACCAATCTACTACACTAAATAGGCATTGTGTAGTCACTACAGTGAGAATGTTCGAGCTGTTATGCGCCCTGTCTTCATATTTTATATGCTCTTCCTTATTCTTGGACACCTGAGATAAGCTCATGAAGTGATTGCCATGTTTGCATTGTTTGTTTGGATAACTCTACACAAATGTTGGCAGAGGCAAGGAACCTCCCTAGAGTGCATATCTGATTAGTAGAATGATATGTCAAGTCAAATAAATAGTATGATTACAGTTCCTTAGGACATGATGCTGTGTAGTTTGGTAGATAGGTAGAGACAGTCTTCATTGTTTTTAACATTGCCCCAAACAACATTTCCCCTGCCACTTTTCTTTGTCCTGAACCAGATGAATCAACCGCACACACTCCAATCCTGCCTGTGTTTGATCGGTTTTAATAAGTTTATTATCCTCCAACCTACATTCTTAAAATACTAAAGAATGAAAGAGTTTTTTTTACATTTTGCTAATATCGATCAGGAAATTTTACATCTTGGATGAACTTCTTCGAGCTGAAGTTCATAATCGCTTGTTGTAGGAATATTTTAGAGCGGAATGATAGCGGGTGTATCAGCGCAGACAGTGTCTGTCATGCACTCATGCATTTCTGTCTCACAGTCACAGCAGGTCGCCAGTAGTGAATGGCGATTTGGCAGTGCTGGGCTGTCTGTCGTTCAGGAAACAAAAATGTAATCTCTTCATTGTACTTGTGAAGTTTCTTTAAGATTTCTGCGGTTTCGGACGTGACACCGTTTAGTGTGGCAGTAATTTGCCGATGTTCTGAAGGGTAGCTGTGTTGGTACTTTGTTTTGTGTGCTTTCTTAGAGTTCTAGACAGCCAACGTTAGATATGCAGCAAGAGCTAGATGGTATATTTATGAGAAGTTAAATAGGTTTTGAAATTGAGGTTTGAGGTTTTAAAGGCCGTGACCATGAAGACACCAGACTATAGAGTACCACAATCCATAGGACATTATTTTTAAATTTTTTACACATCATCGCCGTCGTCACGATCATCAGTGATCACCCTTAAGCAGGAATCAGGTCTTTAAACCTGTTCTGAACTCAGACTCCATCTTTGCCTTGCTCTGCTGATATCTGTCATTTCTTGTTATCTGCAACTCGGTATCTGTTGTGGTAATTGTCCTGGTACCATTCTGTTTAATTGTCGTATTCCGTTGTGCTGTTAGGTGTTGCTATCTCCTGTCTGTTTTTGTTGTAATATTCAAGCCATTCCGTTCGTGTACTGTGAAAGAGGTTTTTTTTAACCTTATAATTCCAATAATGTGTGCAGACTAAATTGGAATCATTTTCGAGGGGGAAGATGGATTTCATTACTAACTTTGCGCAGTTCTTTTTCGTGTATGTTGCTCGTGTGTTTTTACATGCTGAATCCCACCGCAAAACAAGCCCCCTGGTGTTTACAGTTCAGTTACGCAAGTCGTTTCTACCAACTAATTACAGTTCCAACACAAACCATTTTAGTTATGACATGTGGGCTTTAAAACACATGAGGTTACTATACAAAATGTCTGTATGCTTTCCTTCATTCCCTATCTATACTACATTCCCAGTCTATCATAAAGTGCTTGATCTGTTTAGCCTAGTAATGCGAGTGTATGGGTATAAGACAAGGTGTTAAAATTATATCAACTGCCATTTTTCGTGCTTAGCCTACATGTTAGCTTTGATTGTATTGTTGAAATTTATGTTCTATTGTCCGAGTAAGAGGCCATATTCTATAACAATACCAAACAGCCAGCAAAGAACAAATACAGGTATACCCCGCACTTACGACAGGTTAGGTTCCAGACCACTGTTTTAACTCGAAAATCGTCGCAACTCGAAGCAATGCATTTTTTTCACTTATCGATGCATGTACTCTTCATAAGTAGTAGAGTCATGAAGGACCAAACGCTTTCGTGCTGGTGATTTAGAAGGACTTTTTGAGACATCAATAGAAGGAGTAGGGCTTTGGGTAGAAGTTGATGGTCCAGCAGGACTTTCAGTGGATGTTGAGGGTCGAGCAGGAGTTTCAGTGTCGCTAAGGTGTCGTAACTGCGAAGCAAGCGCCTCAAGTTCGGGGCATGGTGGCAATTGAAAAGCGTCGTAAGTGCGAAGTGTCGTAAGTTGAAGTGCCGTAAGTCGGGGTAGGCCTGTATCATTTCATAATCAGATACATAAGAATATAATTTTGTCTGTATTTTAATACTTACCAGAACGGTAGTCATATTTATCATGTCAGTTTCTCGTGTCTCACTTTTGACTCTGAGTCACTCCTGAAGGTATCTGTGACTCACCCCATCCTTCAGCAGACACATTGCCGCCATAATTGCATTAGGATGTGTTTGTAAAAGTCAGAAATACCGGCAGTGTGCATGTGGCTTCTGTTTTACTTGTTGCAGAGTGACACGCTACTGAAACCGAATTTAATTATCCGTGTTTCAAATACCAACGACCTTTGTGGTACTGTGTCACGCGTATTGTTATGGCATACACATAACAATATTTGTGACGTTATTGTTATAAAGGTCGTTGGTATTTTGAAAAACGGCTGATTAAATTCAGTTACTAAATCCACAGTGTGTGCGCGGCGTAAACACGAATGAACATTTGACACTCGTTTAAATTGTTAGGGTTGAGCTTACCTAGTGGGTAGATGGGCAGGGAACTGAAACATACCGTATTTATTGCCTCATAAGACATATTTGTTGCTAAAAAATGTCGCCCAAAACCACCCTATGCTTTAACACCGGAAGGCCAAATTGCAGAAAGGAATTTTCAGTCGCCTTCCTAATTATATGGTGCCTCTTATCGCTGGTAGTGTTTTATGAGACGGCAAATACGGTTATTCCCCATGACTTCTTGCATTTTTCCTCCTATTCATTCTATCAGTTCATGATTCATTTCCTTTACTTCCTGTTGACGCGTTGTAATCTTCGTCTGTTTCACAACCACTTGCACTGAATGTTGCAGATAAAGTGTCTTGCAGTAACTATTGTCAATATTAGAAATATTTTTATCGGCATGTAGAGTATTTTGATGTTCGTACAGCGGTGCTGATGAATGTTTAAGTCTTCTGGGCTATGGCGCCTTGCCGCTTGATATCTATCAACCTACACGGCGTCATTTACCAGAAGACTTGAATCTTCTACGGCAAAAGACCTGATGGAAGTCCGTGGACTTAGGGTGTTTAAGAACAGGGCGCTATGGAGGATATTTGGGCATAACAGGGAGGCTGTGACATGGGGATGGAGAAAATTGTGTAATGAGGAGCATTATAAGCTGATGGGCGGGGCACTTAGTACGCCTAGGAGAGATGAGCATTGAATACAAAATTATATTTGGAAAAACTGAAGGGAAGAGACCACTTGGAAGACCTAGTATTGGATGAGGTAAAAATGTAAAGCAATCCCATTACAGGCCTTGACAGGCCCTTAGGTTTCCAGAAGGTTGAGGCTCCCAGATTTTTAGACAATCGGCACATGAAGGTGGCAAGGTTGTCAGTCCTACGCACCGGCCGCCTTTACTCCCCAGGAAAGATTCCTAGTACTTATTTCTATTAGAGGCTGAGTCGACCCCAGGGCCATAGTGCGACCGAAACGATTATGTCAGTGAAAAATTCCAGTGACACCATCGGGAATCGAACCCGCGATGTTCCGGTTTGTAGCGCAGTGCCTCAACCAAGTGCGCCACCGCGTGCGCCCTTGGATGACGTAATAAATGTTAATTTGTGGCGCACAAAGTAGCAGTTCGACAGGATTTTCGCGATGTTGCTGTGTGCGCGGTAAATACGGTGTACCTGCCGTAACGACTGGGCGAATATCTGTCTTCGCCTTTAACGTCGCTGTGGGTTTTTCGTGAGTTGGAAGTTCGCTTGATAAAATCCTCCTTATTTATTACCTTATTTTGAAATATCGTTAGGACACTCCTCTTTTGAAATTTCGCTAAGCGTTTATCAACTTATACGTTTTGAAAATGTAGCGGCGGGGAACTTCTGTGGTGTTCTGAAATTCTGTACCATATCTTCTCTGTTTTCTATTAGGAGGATATTCCCGAAGCATCTCATTCGCCGACAGAATCGTGTCAGTACACGCAGACATTCCTGCAGGAAATACTCGTATACCACGAATTGCGTTTTAAATATTTGACTTCTGAAATTAGTCTAAATAATACAGGGTCATTGTTTTAAATTCGCTCGATCACTAATCTCTTTCCGTCGTGTCATTTTTGTTATACACCAAACGCACTCACCTCTACGTTCCCCGCGTTACTTATCGGAGACGTTGCGAGGTCATTGCAGTTGCCGTGCGGATTTGTGTATGACACATACGCTAAATAAAGGTATAAGGAAATGTGTTTGTAAATTCAGACGAAATTTTTCAGATGCCCCATTTCTACGGAGTGAAAAAATTTTCAAGCGAGTGAAAGATTTGGAGAAACCGACGAAAACCTGGGCAAAATTTGGTGCTAGGGTGGAGACATGTCTGAGACGATATTTGGCTCGACTTGCCCAGCAAACGGCCGTGTCTATGACATCGGCATGGAATAAAGAAAATGCAGCATTTGGATCCATTTCAGTCAACTGCGCTTCACAAATTTTACGACAAAAATCGTGAAGCAAAACTGAATTTTGTGACCTGGTACCTTCATGAGGTGCGTGCTGGTGGAGTAGATCCAACACCTGTTCGTTTAGCGGTAAAGCGTAATTTCATGTAAGTGGATACTTGAACTCCTAGACTGACAGGTGTTTGGTCTTCAGCAAATCCCATGTTAATCCCCGAAGTGTCATTACATGATGTTAACATTGGTGTATGGTGTGTTATTAGTGCCCCTACGACTGTTGGACCTATTTTTTCACAGCTTAAGAATTATATAAGTTTTAAAACTTTCGCGGCGACATGATTCAATATAGTCTTCTCGGGCGCACAGCCGCGTCAACTCGTTTGAATACAACGTTTCGGGGACTAGCTCAGTCCCCATCCTCAGGCAAAACTGATTATTAAGAATTATATGCATTTTTAGGTGGTCCATTTTCGTATCGTACACTAATATTAAATTCGACAAATTTGTCTAGTTTTATGGTATAAGATTTTGTCAAATTTTTTGCGTTGTTTAAAGATTGATTTGGTGACAAAATAATAAACAGGGGATTGTGTGGCCTCCACGTTCGCCGTAGCTGAACCCCTTGCGATGGTTCCTTGTGCTAATAATGCTTGCACTGAAGACGATCTGAAAGAAAAGCTTTCAGGATGTAATGTTCTCAAATTCACCATCAAAACTTCGACGAGCAATGAGGCACGTGTTTTTTTGGTGTGACGCGAGTCTTTTAGTCGAGGAAACCATTTCCGGTACTTTCTTTGAATATGGTTACTATGTGGTCTAATTGTAACTGCAATGCATTGAACTGAAACGCGTGGACCCCGATTTATGGCAAACTGGAACAGTGGCGATCGCGACACTGTCTGCTATCACACGAAACGGCCCAAGTGTATTCTTGCGTGGTCAATAAGAAATTTCCTTTATATACAAATTAAAATCCTATCCCACGGTGAACACACTGCGACTCATTTACAAGGACCAACCAGTTGATGCTGTACAGGGACGTAATTTCTGTTTGTTGTGAGAACTGTACGGAACATATTAGTGTGTGGGGAAAATGCAGAGTTTTTAATGTGAACAGCAGGTTGTAGGCCTGCGTGTCATGACCATTACTTTGAACTGGTCGTGGCTGTATTCTGGTCATATATAATGTCTATCAGTGTGCAGTTCGTAGCATAGTTAAGTGCGTGACACAGTTGGAAGTTAATTTACATTTTCACAATGGTTATCATTGTTATAATGAGTTTCTGAGGTAGGTTAAGTGTGTTAGCCATCAGACCAGTGTAATTTTACACAAATGCAGTCTACATATGAAGTAGCGTGTGTCAGAATTAATGTTTAAATATCGGGCTGATAAATCACATTGCATGTACTGTAGTTTTTTTTCACGGCCTTTGACCGCCCTGTATTACGATCGGTTCCAGTTTGCCTAAGGATGCGGTTTTATCCTTGGTTGTTAGGTGCATCGGCGTCGGCGTCTCTGCGCAAGGAGTATTATAAAATCTTTCAGTCCGGCCAACTGTACGCATAAGTACCTCGAGAATCGCTGGACGGATCTTCATGAAATTTAATATTTGGGGATTGTGCTTGGAATCATCGAGGCATTTTAAGTTTTCGTTACAACCGGACAAACGTAATTAGCGCATTAATTTATCTATATCTGTTTGTTCCTACATCTCAAAACCCCACCCTCCCATCTACACGCCCATCATCCGACACAAAAGAGAAATGAAAGTCTTTATTGAATTTAGAGTTGCATTGAAAAGAGGTATTTTTTATTCTTTTGCAGTAGAGCTCTATTGAAATAGGACCGAAACTTCGCTCTTCAACGTTATTGCATACATACCGTATGTCTTCTGTGTGCAGAGTGAGATAGATTGTCATTGTGTTGCTACCGTACGGAGAAGACTTAACAGTGTGTGTTGTGTAAAAAGTGAAATATTCCCATTTATCAGTGTTTTGCTTGAAATAATCAGTTTTGCGCGTTTTATAACAGATCATAAACAGTTAACATTCACGGGTGAAAATCTAGAGAGAATAATAGAGCGAATGAAGAAACTGTTAGGATTTGTGTATTTTTCGAACTTGTGATTTCACACGCATTTTACTGAACCATGAGTCATTCTGCGTCTGTGAGTATAAATTAATTTCTTGCACAGTAAATGGGTCCAAGAATCAAATCGGTCTAAAGCGACTTGCCTAAGTACTTGACGAACTTTATGGAAGTTAGATTAATATACAGTTCACAGCAGTGCGTTTTAACACCACAGACCCAATTTACATATTCCTGACATTATTGATGTCTTATGATGGCGTTATAAGCCGGAACATGTAGTTAGAAAGACTTAAGTAATAAAATAAATATATAGTGTGCTGACTGTGCTGAAATGTACTGTTGTGAATTACGTATTACTTCAACACGTCGTGGATCATGTATGTTTATTATTGATACGCACAGTGTTTTGTATACGCACAGTGTTTTGTCGCAACGTCGTATTGAATTCACGTGTGTACGCCCGCACGCGCGCGACCTAATTATATATACCAGTGGTTTCCGAAGTGGGCGGTACCGCCCCCTGGGGGGCGGTGGGATTACCGAGGTCGGCGCTAATAGGTACGAGAGGTAGAAGGGAATCTTATTCAAGCACATATTATTTTTAATAAACTATTGCTAGATGAATTATTGTTAAACAAAAAATATAATAAATTTTAATTTATTAATTAACACGTAAAACATTAAGTTTAACTCTTATAATTTTATTTAAACGATTTTTTAAATATACAATAAAAGTGGAAACAAAAAGCGCATTTATGTGTTTTTAAAAAAGGTAGGGGGGCGCTGTGGGTGTGTATATGGAGCCAAGGGGGCGGGGGACCGAAAAAGTTTGGGAACCGCTGATATATACACTATCACTGGGGTGATGAAATGAAAGAGGATGAGATGGGCGCGTAGGAGAGATGAGAAATGCGTTCAAAATATAGCTTCATTTGATATATTTTGACCCCGCTGTGTTTGTGTGTATATATGTACCAATAATTAACCGTCTAACACAACCCTTGTTTCTTAAAATCCACAATTAGCTACATGTTTCTTCTGTGTTAAATCAACCTCACTCTGCGTATAATTATGTATAAAACGTAATGTACAAATGTAAATGTGATATTACAATTGAGATCTCATTATCACATGTTGTGTTTATATACTTTAACATTGAAACGAAAATATTAAAAGCATAATTTGTAAAGGTAGCTTGTTATATAATGCAGTATTAAAATACAGATTTCGGAGGTAGTCAGTTCCCTGATGACGAGGACAGAGATGTTCCTCGAAACGTTGGTTTACTGGCCATTCGACATGAAGCAGTTGGTAGCCCGAGAATATTTTATTGTATTCAAATGCTGTTGTGTAATATAATATAACAATATAACATAAGGTGAAGGGTAAAGCAACCCCATTACAGGCCTAGACAGACCCTTAGGGTTCTAGGAAGTTGAGGCTCCCAGATTTCTAGACAATTGGCACACGAAGGTGGTAAGGTTGTCAGTCCTACGCACCGGCCGCCTTTACTCCCAGGAAATACTCCTGGTACTCATTTCTGTTAGAGGCTGAGTCGACCCCAGGGCCATAGTGCGGCCGGAAGGATTATGTCAATGAAAATTTCCAATGACACCATCGGGAATCGAACCTCCGACCTTCCGCCTTGTACAGCAGTGCCTCAACCAAATGCGCCACCGCTGGTCCCTCGTCCAGAGGAGTCCTACCGAGTGTAGTGTGTCTATCAGTGTGATCGTGAAGCCTCGAAAAATCAGGCGGCCTAGGCCCCCAAGGGGCTGTCGAGCCATTGGAGAAAAAAAAATTATTTTATACAAAAAAAATTAATGTACTCGCTGCTGATAGGCCAGTAACATCCGAAACATGTAGGATTTTAGTGTTTTTAAAAATATTATTGTGAATCTAAAGACAGTTTTGTGCGTTGGTTGGTTAAAATTACAGAAACTGATAGTCACTTTTCGGAATTTTGCGAACGCCCCTAATAAGATGGCTCGAATTTCAGAATGGCCTTTATAAACCTAGTGATAGGCGCCATTGTTTTCTCCCAGTGAAGAAGTATCATTGTAAATATGTTATTTAAAACACCAACTGGCATCGACGGCCGTGCCATGGCTCAGGCGGTTAGTCGCCGGCCTCTCACCACGGAGGCCCGGGTTCGATCCCAGGTCAAGTCCATGTGAGATTTGTGGTGGACAAAGTGGCACTGGGACAGGTTTTTCTCCGAGTTGTCGGTTTTCCCCTGTCAATTTCATTCTACTGGTGCTCCATTAATTGTAAAATTTGGTAAAAAAAACTGCTCATCTTCATCACAGGGGTTGCACAAAAAGCCTTAAGGCTGTGGTGCGTCCGTAGCATCTGCTGCGGGGCCCCTCACAAAAAAAAAAAAAAAAAAAAAAAAAAAAAAAACTGGCATCGACTGTAAGGATATTTATATTAAGTATAGAATTTGGACTGCTCTAATCGGGGCTTCAACTTGGTTGGGTAAATGAAATGTAATTGTATAGCGAGAAAGCTGACGACACGTAAAAAAAGATAAATCTCAGACAAAGATTATTAGTGGGTTCTAGTGGGTAGGCTACGGGATGGACGATTGAGGGGTCAGGATTTGTTTCCTGCCACGGGCAAGACATTTCCCCCAGACCACCTCTGGGGCTCAATGAATACGGGGGGGGGGGGACAAAACGACGCGTTCCTAATGCTGACAGCAAACGTCCATCTAATTGTGAGATTAGAATGTGACCTGAAGATGGAGACAGTAACTTCCTCCAAAAATCGGTAGATTTATACCAGACCACACGGAGTCACATTACACACAAGACGGTAATCTTTAAATCCTGGAAGATATAATGTGAGATATAAGTTAGTTGTAAACTGATGAAATATGTAATTAAAAGGAATTACAATACAATTAGTGCAGTGAGAATTTTGAGGTTAAAGAGTAATTGGTCAATATTTGACTAAGGCGGGCGCAGAATTTGTACAGCCCTGTTTGTTTTTGTTGGCTCTGAAAATAAAGTGAATTCCATGGGGCAGAGTCAAACCCATGACCTCTTAGTTGCTCAACAGGTTTATCCTTTTATGGAACTCCAAGGTACTTTAACGTGTTTAGAACAGCCCGTTACTCGTTCATACACCCAGCTGCTGGAATACCGACAACTGTCAAACCTCACCTCATTATCCATTCGTCTTTTAATGAGAGGGGTATTTGGTACTGCTGTGGTAGCCTACAGACTACACACATACACACATGTCGAACATTTAAATTTGTTATGATCATTTACAACGTATAAAATGGTTCCTGTACACGCCATGAAGGCATATAATAGGAGTAGAGGTATAGCTCCACTAATTCTTAACCTCGGCACTAGATGGAGGTGAGTGGTCAGCTTCACGTCCCTGCCATTTTCCCCCCCCGAGTACAGAACTGTTTTAAATTCGTTGAACAGGAGGCTGGGTGGGCCCCAGAGTCGGTCTGGACGGTTTTGGGGAAGAGAAAATTATTTTGCACGTGCCTGCCATGGAACTCCGGACCGTCCAACCGATAGCCAAGGCACTACATCGACTACACTATCTAGGCGTCTAACAAAGATGTAAGACTTCTAAAATTAACAGTCTTCTGGGATGTAACACCGTGTGATTTGATAAATGGTACCAACGTTTCGGTGGAATTTGCTGCATCCATCTTCAGGGTAGAGTTTACTTCTGTATCCTGAAGGTGTATGGCTGTGTACGAAACTACACAACGTCACATCCCAGAAGACCGTAACCTTGCTAATAACCGTCATCACTGCGATGTCGGTCTCTTGCTAGAATTATGATTCCGAATGTAACAACCGTGTTGAGATGAAAACGGCGATATCAGATTTGATCCGTGTTGATCGTTGGATTGAAGGCTGTTTAATGCGTGACTGTGGAAATTATTGTGCTCGTAACTGGAGACGTGCGTGAGGCTGTGCGTTATTTGCAGTGACTGCTTCATTGACATCAGCATATAGTCGACGACGTAATGTGAAAAGTTGGCGAATCGCGTTAAGCACTTTCAACATGTGACACTGCGAAGGAAGTAACCGGACAGTTGTTTATTGTATCAGTCGTACCAACATAAATGTTACGTCGTTCTGAGCAAAAATCTTTCCTCACTCTCATGCGAAAACGTATGTTTTTTTTTAGCGCTGCGTTATGAAGCGTAATTTGTTACTGACATAACGACATGGCTTTACTTAAACAGGACCAAAATGTACATGACCATAAATATTTTTTAGTCTTTAGTGTGGCAATAGTAAAAATGTATCAAATTCATTCAGATGATGTATAAATATTGAGTTACTTCCAGTCAGTTAATAACACCGTCAACCACAGCTACAGTTTATTGTAGAACATATTTTTCTCCAATAAAAAGAAGAAAGGCTAACTGGATTGGTCACATCTTGCGTAGAAACTGCCTTCTGAAACATGTGATTGAAGGAAAGTTAGAAGGAAGGATAGAAATGACGGGAAGACGAGGGAGAAGACGTAAGCAGCTACTGGATGACCTTAAGGAAAAGAGAAGATACTGGAAATTGAAAGAGGAAGCACTAGATCGCACTCTTTGGAGAACTCGCTTTGGAAGAGGCAGCGGACCTGTCGTAAGACAAGAATACAGACTAAATGAACGCTACATGTTTCGGCCCAAGTGGACCGTCACCAGCTTTGTATGGAAATATGAAGATATATAAAATGGCAGTTGAGTGGCACTACCTCACAGTAAAGACTATGCGTTTCCATACAAAGCTGAGTTAGTTAATGTTGCTCATGGAATTAATCGCTGTTTAGTGGGAGAATCACACGAAACACATACACTGTGTGGACAAAGTTCCGAGTTTTTGTCGTTTAAACCATGTGGTGATATATTAACTAAAAGGTAAAGCAATCCCTATTCGAATCCCGCCGGGGGCATGGATATCTGTCTCTTGTGAGTGTTGTGTGTTGTCAGGTAGAGGTCTCTGCTTCGGGCTGATCACTCGTCCAGAGGAGTCCTACCGAGTGTCGTGTGTCTAAAGTGTGTGATCACGGAACCTCGAAAAATGAGGAGGCCTAGGCCCCCTAGGGGCTGTCGAGCCATAGGAAAAAAAACAATCCCTATACAGGCCTGGAGAGGCGCTGAGGGTTATAGGAGGTTGAGGCTCCCAGATTTCCGGACAGTCGACACATGATGGTTGTAAGGTTGTCAGCCCTACGCACCGGCCACCTTAACCCCCCCCCCCCCCCCCCAGGAAATATTCCTGGTATTCATTTTTGTTGCTGTAGTAAGTACAGGGCTTTAAAGGCCTAAGACTGGGCGTCCTTCGTATTCCAGATGGCTTTATTGACTTCGTCTGATTCTGTTTTCTTCATAACTTCGCACCTGAACTGATCTCAGTGGTAATGACGCACGGGACGTAATAGTTTGTCCACGTTTCCGTTTTCAAAGCATTTCAACAAGCAAACAGGCAGAACGCAAGAACACTTCATTCCAATATCTCTCCCATTTCAAGGTCCTTATTGACGTCACACATACATGGCGGTCACGAAACTAACCATGCGGTATGTTTATATATGGAATTTGAATCTTGTGTCTTGTTACTTAGGGCACCAGGTTTGCGATACCTTCGCAACAGACATGATTAATAAGCGTACTAGTGCGTCACTGCAAAGTGACATGTTGGTTTGGATATGGGCTGAATTTATAGTTTTGTACGAAAATAGAAACAGCGAAACAATAATGACGACGATGATGGTGGTGGTGATGATATTGCTGATTTCGAAACGGTGAGGGTAATTAAACTAATGTGGGCATCAATTGAGAAAGTAATTATTATATGTTATGTAAACGAATGACGCTTGCTGTTCTGTCGTTGTGTATATTGGCAATTATGAGTAGTAGCAGAAGATGACAGCTATCAATAGCAGTAGAAATTTTTATTGAGTTAGGACTGCATATTTCATCTTTCTCAAAAAAAAATTGTTTGTTGACCTCTAGATGTCAGAACCACTTAGTTCGTAGTGTGATTCTATCGAGTTGACTTCAGTATCTTTATACAGGGAGTTCAGTTGAAAATCGAAGCCAGATACGCCAAACCTGACGGTCTTACGTTTCCGCTTATAATATGTCGTGAAACGTACCGCATGTTAAGAGTAGGTGAAAATGACGTCCTTCAACTCACGTTTAATTTTGAAGGAACTGAAACACAGGGAAACTGTATTTTAAATTTCCTACATCAATTTTCATACGGTTTATTCCTGCTGTGTGTTTCCACATTGAACCCCTCTATACTGGACTCTCCTGCATACTCACGAACAAACCAATTTACGTTACACTCGTCTGTCACGCAGCAGACTGAATTGGACTGTGTTATTAAGGTGATTCAAACTGACTGTACGCGCGACGATAATACTGGCAGTGTGTGGTCATGCAGCGGCCATTTCATCAGCCTTGCAATGTCGGCAGTTTCTAGACAAGAACTTCAAACAGTATTTAATAATCTGTCTACCAAGTGTCAAGCACGTCTGAGAGTTGTTGAAGGAGGCAGTTTCCATCCAGCACCTACTCTGACATGCGGTTAAATTATGTATTACAGTAGGTCCTCGATTTAACGGACTTTGGATTTAACGGACAAAAAATTCCTGTCCTAAAGGAAAACTTTAGGACCTGTTCCTGTCACAAATTTATTTTTATATTTTCAACATATGTTTAAGTGACGTGTATAAATTACTGAATGTACATTATAATAATATTTTATTCATACTTAAACATTATAATAACATTTTAATACACCCTGTATATTGTAAGTTCGTTATTAATATATGTTTTTAAATACACTCGATTTAACGGACTTTCGGAAATAGCGGACACTCCTTCCCCCAATTAGTCCGTTAAATAGAGGGCCTACTGTTTATGAGGAAGTGTAAGGCCTAAGGTTGCCTTACGTCTGCAGCCGATTTTCAACTCACCTCTCTCAATAAATGCAGCTATCTTCCCAGAACATTGCCACGGTACAGCAAGAGAATGTAATACGTGCTATGGTCATGGCGGTTAAAGCGATGTGCAAGTACTGCGGTACAGTTTTTGATTGGGATTCGAATCCATATTTACCAATATTTTTTAAAAACACGCGAGTATAATTTCTGAATGTAAGTGATGTTCCATAAAATTATATCTACGTGCCATAAAGGACAAGGGAGCAGAACATCATCAGAACGTAATTCTTGTAGCACGTTCGCTCTGTTATTCTCCCCAGGTGCTAAATCCGTGAATACTTTCCATACAGACACTCAGTATTTTAACACACATTATGACATGTCTCCGTATCTTAGCAGATTTAAATCGATCATCGAGATAGCGGAGATAAGCGGAGACATTTACGATCGATCATGCTCGATACTCGATGCTCAACTCTTTCTTTAGCCCTGGCTCTTACCTCGCAGAAAACACAGTGTCTCAATTATGAAAACTGTTTCTTCAGCCTCATAGCGTGCCTTACAGGGTACACCGTCTCGGTCATAAGTACCAGTCATTGCGAGAGATTATGTATGTACGTAGGTCTTCGTGTAAAATGTCTGTCACTTTTATTTGACGTTGACGAACATCTGAATGCGACGAGGAACTGTAGTAAAAATTTCAAATATAAAATTTCACGATAATCTGTCCAGTGGGAACCATGTTGTTCCATGCAGGCGGGTGGGCGGACGGACAGACGGGCAGGCAGGCACAAACAGACAGACGGACAGACTTGACGAAGCTAATAATGGCTTTTCGAAATTGTTTTGCGAAGGCCCTAAAAAACGCGGGAACACTGATGGACGCTAGTAAGGAATTTTGTGTAGAAATAGACGCACAGGCAAGTTACGTGTCCTTTCGGGTTTCGTAATCAGAAGACAGGGCGAAATCTTAAAGTAAAGATCCCTGGAAAACGGAGAAAGGTTCGGATTCCAATTTTTTTACGACAGCAATGAATCAAAATTTTATACACGAATAAATTACGAACAAGTTTCTGAGAATGCTTCTTAAGTTCAGAATATTTTATCTGCCCAGAAGTGGGAATATTAAAATAATACCTGTTTTCTTTTGTGACTCTAAAACTTGGTCTTACGCTGTGACTGAACTTTTAAGACTGGTTCACGAGGTATTACGGGACACTCATACGGACAGATCGATACGATATGAAATAAGGGATGTGGGATCATTTTTTAATTTATTTTCGTCAGCATTGCGGCGTCAGTATCAGTGACAAACCGTGACGTAGGTTTGCATGCACATTCAAAAGCGTTATCTGAAATTTAGGTAAATAAAAATGTTCAAGATAAAGTAATTAATCATAGCATGTCATTAAATGCAAACTTAATTACGTTACAGGCACAAGGTTCAGAACCCAGAATGCAATACACCAAACGGTGTCCGCAGGTTGTATTAGCCTGGCCTGGGTGCGTAGTTGGCAGCATCACTGGTCCATACAGTGTCTGTAAGACGAAGTACCCATATGAGGAGAGCAATGTTCCTGTGTGGAAGTCACTGCGCATTACAGGGTTATACCTGAAACAGTTCGTATCGCCGTACCATGGCTGAGGTGGTGGCCGTCAGCCTCTCACCGCGGAGGCCGGGACTCACTACCTGGGCAGCCCATGTGAGATTTGTGGTGGACAGAGTGGCACTGGGACAGGTTTTCTCCGATGAATTCGGGTTTCCCCTGTCAGTATCATTCCACCGATGTTCATCTACATGTTGCTGTTACCAGAAGGACAAACGGGCGAAGCCTGGAATCCTTCCAAAAAGCAATGCCCTTTCGGAAGTCTGGAAGCATTGGATAGAAAAACACTTTCACTATTTTCAGACTTCAAAGTAAGGTATAAAACCATGTAAATGTGAAGTTGTCCCTCTGCATGATTCTTAACCCCGGCACTAGATGGAGGCTGTAGCAGGGCAGACTGAGTTCGAATCCAAGGACTGCCATCTCCAGATGAAAGATGTGGTACTGCTCATTGTCGCCGATTGTTGATGGTCTCCTTAGCACCCACAACAAGAAGGAAGAAGCTTTCGATTGGGTTTCACCTTTTATTATTACAATAATGCGAGTACCAGAGCTGCTACAACAATGTCTGCAGACTGTTTTTCTCAGAACCACAACAGTTGCCCGTCGCATGTCTTTCCTATTATTACTCCCCTCCCCTTTTGTCACCAACCCCTCTCCCTAGCGCCGTGGAGGCAATCTGCGGTATGCAGGACACTTGGTATTTGGAATCTCAACAAGTAAAGAAGAAAATTTTATTGGTTCGGTGTTGGACATGATAAATATCGAGCACGAGAAAATTCCCTGTGTGGAGCTCGTCTCTGTCCTGAGCTGACAGTCGGTGCCTCGCTTCCAGCCACAGCCACACGACCTGTGTAAACTACTGGCACTCAACCGAAGTTAAAATTTCAGTGGTTAAGTGAATGGATGCGCGGTTACAATGCGAATGGTCAGATTCAGACATGACCGCTTTATCGCCGGTGCTCATTGAATGGGGCCTCGATAGGTATTAAAGTTAAATGAGTTTGTAAAAGTATGAGGTAAGGCAACTGAATGTAAACTTGTGTTAAGAGAGTACGTTCCATTCAAACCTACGTGCCAAAATAAACCGAGAAGTATATAAACGTTACTGTTATGTCTAAGATGTGGTTAAGTTTATTCTAGGCACGGCAATAGTCGTGTTTATACGTGACGCAGACTTTGTAACAGACAGTGTTTGGACTGCGTTAGAGTAATAAGTTTTAAGGCGACATCTTGTAACAGGGTGTTTGCCATTAGTTTGCCTTAATTGTGTTGTGTGTTTGTGGATTAGTTGGCCGAGTCCTTTTCGTGACAGTAGCTTTAGATGAATTAGTTTTGATCTTGTTGACACAATTCCTTTTTAAGATTTGAATGTAACACGTTTTCCCTGCCGTACGATTTTCGGGGCACTGTTAAAAAGGACAGCAGAAGAGGACTGGATTAGTGCTGATCCGTGATAAAGCTAAAAATGTAGGCATGTATAGCATGTTGGGAAATGTCTGTAGAGCGCAGCACTTCTGGTTCTTTGGCTCTGTTGTTCTTCCCAGATGTTACATTGGTGAATGCTGTCCAGATCTTTTTTTATTCAACATAACCGAAGATTTCTCCGTATCTTAGGAACTGATTTACAATCGATCATTTTGAGATTTTATAAGCATGGAGATTTACAACCCATGTATCTTAAACGTCGATAACCTACGTTTAGAATCGATCATGTTTCGATGCTCGATGCTGAACTCTTTCTTCGGCCTCAGTTTGTACCTCGCAGAGAACATAGTCTGTCTCACTTATGAAGACCAATCATGGCGTAATCATAAACGTATGTAGGTCTTCATGTCAGGTGCGTGTTATTTTGTTTGATTTTGGCCAAAATCGTAATGTGCCGATAAAATTCAGTTTAAAAATTCCCCCCCCCCCATAGGAAGTTTTGTGAAAATTCGTCTGCTGTGAGTCGCCGTGATGCATGTGTGCAGTTAAACTGACGAAACTAGCGGTCTTTTTTCTTCGCATGCCGAGGCTCCTAAAAATGTAACTTTCCTGTCAGTTTCCTGTTTCCTACCGTGGACCTGACACGGAGCACACGAAGCTATGCAATTTTTTCCACACTCTTACCAATGTCTACGGTGGACACATCGCTTTTTTTATTTTTTTTTATTATTTTTTTTTACTAATTCCTGGGTTTTCCCCTTTGATCCATTTTTGTTCTGTATTAGTCCTTTTTCGTCCTTTCATGTCACTTACGGTCCACAACCGTCTTTTTACAACACAAACATCCATGCCCCCGGTGGGATTTTTTTTTTTGCCTTTCCGGGGTTTTTCCCCTTTGATCAATTTTTGTACTGTTTAAATCCTTTCGTCCTTTCATGTCACTTTACGTTCCATGCTACCGTCCTTACAACAAACACAACACAAACATCCATGCCCCCGGTGGGATTCGAACCCACGATCCTAGTAAGCGAGTGGCCGCAGACCCACGCCTTAGACCGCGCGGTCACTTGGATCGGCTATTAAAGCGATGTACAGGTATTGCGGTATAGTTCTTGGTTATGTTTTGAATAATTCTGCGCGATCTTTTCTTGATTACTTGTGTGTATATTTTAGTGTTTAATATTAGTGTTATCACTTTAAATTTGTAGCTCATCATTATATACATATACAGTACATGCACAGTTAATTACAGCAACAATGTCCCGGGTGCAGACCTAGTACTCTGCTTGTTAGAATAGGTGCAAGTGCCAAATCCGACATGTAAGCGGCTGCTAATATTTCGTTTCGCTGAATATTTCAAAATATATTTCTAGGTGCGTTCGCAAAATTGCGAAAAAGGCGACTATTAGCTTCGTCATATCTGTCTGTCCGCCCGTCTGTCGGTCCCCATGGAACAACTCGGCTCCCACTTTTTGGATTATTATGAAACTTGATATTTGAATATTTTTCGAAAATCTGTCGAGAAAATGTAAGTTTAATTAAAATCTGACAAGAATAACGGACACTTTACATGAAGATCTATGTACATTCATGATAGATAGTATCTCGCTTAGTTGTTCTTAGAATGAGAAATGTTTCAGACGAAAGTTGTAAAGGAAATCAAAACACACATTTTTATGTTCAGTAACTTTTTTTTTTTTTTCCAAAAATCGTGCCATTTATGAGATAATGTGAAAAATATGGTACAGCCAGACAGGTCACAGATGACAATATAATACTGCGCATGCGCTTTGCATGCTGGATAACTAAGGCTACAGACACACACTCAGAATATGTAATACTTATTACTTTTCCACGGCAACAATGGTTACGCGAACGTGCCTCAATGCTACGTTTATACGTACATTGCCTGTCGTGTAAATATAACGTTGTGTGATTTTAGGTTCTCACAGCATTGTTGCTGAGATTTCAGGTCGTTTGATATGTGACGCTGTTTCGTTGGGCGAGTGGTTGCCGACGGTTCGAAGGTACGACGATTCTTCGAAACGTCGGGTAGCACCCACCCAATGAAACAGGGTCACATCCCAGAAGACATGAACCGTTAAGTATCGTGTGATGTTGGTTCTTAACTGCAATGTCGCAGCAGCGTCGTTATTATTTCCGTAGCGTGTGGAAGTGTTTTGACGTTAGATTTGTCAGTACAAAGGGACGCTCACGATATTTAATACGCGGCATTTTCCCGCGGTATTTCCACTGACGGCAACATAAAACCGCTATTGTTCCGTTGTCGAGCACAGTTTCTTCACGTCACAACACGTTTCGAGGTATTTACATCGTCGGCACTTGACTGAATTACACCATTTGTTCGGCTAATGGTTCAGTGCCTAATTTCCTTCCGTACGTAGTTGTGTTCTAACGTCATTGTCATTGCGCCGCGCGATTTATTAGGAAACCCTTGGTTTAAGGCCTTTGTTTTTAGGATTCTGAAGATATTGTAGGAATGCCTTGATTTGCGGCCTCTATCTTCAGGATAGGCTGAATATATTATTAGGAATGCCTTGATTTGCGGCCTCTGTCTTCAGGATAGGCTGAACATATTAGGAATGCATTTTTTAGGCGTCTGTCTTCAGGATAGCCTGAAGATTATATTAAGAGTGCCTTTATTTGAGGCCCTCTATCTTCAGGATAGGCTGAATATATTATTAGGAATGCCTTGATTAGAGACCTGTATCTTCAGGGTAGCCAGAATATTCTATTAAGAGTGCCTTAATTTGAGGTCCTCTATTTTCAGGATAGGCTGAATATATTATTAGGAATGCCTTGACTTGAGGCTTGTATCTTCAGGATAGTCTGAAGATATTATTAGGAATGCCTTGATTTTATGCCTGTATCTTCAGGATAGCCAGAATATTCTATTAAGTGTGCCTTAATTTGAGGCCCTCTATTTTCAGGATAGGCTGAATATATTATTAGGAATGCCTTGACTTGAGGCCTGTATCTTCAGGATAGCCTGAAGATATTATTAGGAATGCCTTGATATGATGCCTTCAGGATAGCGTGAAGATATTAAGAGTATCATGATTTAAGGCCTATGTCTTCAGGATAGCGTGAAGATATTGCTTGTGTTCCTCCTAAAGGTTGGTATTACAGCATAATGAATTACATGGCGTTGTTCCACTTCTGTTACGATTATAATTACTGACCTCAATGTGTACATTTCGACATTCCTGATATAGCCATGAGGTTATTATGTGTTTTTCGATGCTGTTCGTTGCTGTGCTGTTTTTGATATGTCGATTCATGTCCCGTATTCCTTATTCACAGTTGTACCATTTATCTTGGACGTGAGGCTTCCTTTCGTAATCCTAGAATCGTGTCCCAACTCCACTATGCTGTTAACAATGTGACAAATGTGTTTGTTTTGCTGCACGGTATTTATTAATAGAGTTTTTATCTCTTCGTCTCTTGAATGTAATGAGATAAGACTGTGCAAAGAAATGCAAGTAATAGTGACTGTACGTGGGACTTTATTTGAAAAGAAAAATTAATTTTGAGAAGAAAATTTAATCGCGTATGTCAATTTACGATTTTCCGTTTTTTTTTACATAAGGGAGGAACTGTGCGCATTGTGTATGTGGGGGTGGTGGTGATGGGGGTGGTGAGGTGAGGGGTGAGAACAGCGCTCGCTCGATTTTTGTGTGGCTGACGGCCAGAAGGCGAACAGACTGTAAACATTGCTGGGTGTCTTTGCTTTTCGTGGTCGATTCCAAAATCTTCCTGATTTAAGCAAGGGAATGTCGGCTATTTTATTCGTATGCCTGAATGCTTTTCTGCATCCAGGGATAGCGAACGTTGCCCCTGCCTGGTGGCAAATATACATCAGAAGTTACTTAGCAATAACATAGGCTGCATTACCGCCTGCGGAGCTGACCATTACGAGACTAAGATTAACCTGAGTTGTATTTAAATATCATCTCGTACCGCGCAGTAAACACACTCCTCTCTGTTATAAAAAACCAATCAGTTAATGTTGTACAGGAAATAATCGCTGTTTGTTCTGAGATCCACACAAAACACATAAATACACTGTGTGGGCAGAACGTAGAATTTGTGAGTGTTAAACCTGAGCTTTTAAGAGTTAATGGGCTGTCTGTTGTTGCTGTACATGTGTTAGTTGTTTAGATCTTGTGTGTGGTTTGGAGAGCCTCACAGAGTGCGCTCAGTTTGTGAGACGGCTTGTTAAGTTTGACTTAATGTATTTGAGAGTTAAGAATCATTAGCTGTAATCACCGGTCCAATCTGATGTCTCCTTCCGTGCCGATGGTCCACAGCAGAAGGAAACCAGCTGTCGCCCTTAGTCTTGGAGATTTGAGGCTCTGACTACTGCGATTGTTGAAATTACGGTCTTCTGAGATGTGACGACGTGTAGCTTCGAGGACAGATACCAGCGAGTCGGAAGAACATCCAGCCTTGGAGATGAAGGCAGCAGGTTCATCTGAAACGTCTGTATCTGTACCACACTACATGGCATCGCATCTCGGAAGGCCGTAAAAATTAAGTATGGTGGTTCTTACGCACGCCATAAAGGCGTATGTAGGGAGTGGATTTATAACTCCACTCATGGTTGGCCTTGGCACTAGATGGAGGTGAGTGGTCAGCTTCACGTCCCGGAAGCTTTACCTCCGGTGTAAGAAACGCCATTAGCCATTAAATAGGGGGTTGGTTGGGCCCCGGAGCCTGTATGGACGTTTTGGATTAGAGACCAATATTTTACAGTTGCCGTAAATCGAAGGAGGTTCTTCGGATGTCGAACCCGTAGCCTACTGACTATACCGACTGAGCTATTTCTGCTCCTCCCAGAAGACGGTACGCTCAGTGGTCTAATCTTTAACGTACGCTAACCAGTGTGATTACTGGTGCGTTGATTGTGACTGATGAGTTCTTGGCACGAATTGCATGACATGAACAAGTAAAATAGTCGTGTCCATCTCCGTCCGTTCATCCGTTCACCCGTTCGCCCGAATATTCAGTCTCCTTGCTTCTTAAAAATGCCACTGAAATCTGCAAACGAAACTGAAAGACAATTGACGCACGTTAACAGCCGGTAATATTACAAGGTTTGAGTTTCTCACAGCGGTGTTGCTGAAGATTCTGTTATTCTGCTATTGTGACACTGTGTCGTCGAATGTTTAGTTATCGACGTTTCGAAGAGTTGTAGGTTAAGCAGTTCAAGACTAAAGGTGAAGGCACTACGATCTTTCGAAACGTCGGGAAGTACACATCCAACGACACAGCGTCATGTCCCAGAAGAAAAAATATTTAAACAGTAACAACCTTGCAGTATGTACAGTCGAACCCGGTTATAACGACATCGTTTATGCGACACCTCATATATAGCGTCAGATATTCTGTGGTACCAATTAATTCCTCACTGTTAACCATAACATTATATTACTCGGTTATAACAACACTCGGTTATAACGACACAAAACATTCAATCCCTTTCATGACGTTATAACCGAGCTCGGATTATTCTGTAAAATTGTTGATAACTGTCCACATTGTGAGGTCATCCTGATGACAATGTTCTTGGTCCCAAGGCATTCCGTGTTTAACAGGTTTCTTTGTACAGTACGTGAGGAGCAATATTCTGGATGATCCAATATCGGCTACTGTTTTGAAACTCGATGTTGAGTTGGAGCTGGTTGAAAGGTTGTTTTTCTACGGAGCGCCTCCCCTTTGTGAGCGATGTCACTCGCAGAAGTGTCGTCACAATGGCCGATGCGCTGCTTGTCAATACGGCCTTTTGTGATGTGCTGTGCCCATTTTATACATGCAATTGGCGTCATATTCTGCGTGACTTTAAACTCAGGAAGGCTTCTCTAACTGTTGTAGAATTCTATCAGATTGTCGTCTGATAGGTAGTTACCAATGTTTCGGAGCCATTTACTGCCTTCGTGTTCAGGGGTGACATTGGAAGGAACATCGGTACCCACTGTTAGGCAGCACGGTGTCACAACGCAGAAGCCCTACAATAAGATTGACTTGAGCTTCTGTATTGAAAAATCAAACTTTTTTGTAAACGATTAACCCTTTGAGGCACTGATAATTACATTATTTAACATTTAAACCCCAATTATTTTATTCATATAGTATTTTTAGGCGCGTTCACAAAATTGCGAAAAGTGATTATTAGCTTCATCATGTCTGTCTGTCTGTCCGTCCGCATGGAACAACTCGGCTCCCACTGGACGGATTTTTATGAAATTTGATATGATTATTTAGATAATATGTCAAGAAAATTCAAGTTTCATTAAAATCTGACAACAATAACGGTACTTTACATGAAGACCTATGTACATTTATGATAATATCTCGCTGAATTCTTCTTAGAATGAGAAATGTTTCAGGCAAAACACACATTTTATGTTCGATGATTTTTTTTTTCGAAAATCGTGCCATTTATGGGATAATGTGGGAAAATGTTGTAGAGCCAGGCAGGCCAAAGATGACAATATAATACAGCGCATGCGCATTGCATGTTGGATAGCTAAGGCTACAAACACACTCAGAATATGTAATACTTATTGCTTTTCCACGGCAACAATGGTTATGCGAACGCGCCTCAATGTTACGTTGTAGTACTTTGTCTTGTATACAGTTGTCAGAACAACATCGAATATTTCCCTGACAGCGTTAGCTGAATGGTGTTTGTAATGACGACACATGTTGTTTACTGTGAGGCATCAGCTACGTTCTGCATAGTGTATTATTGAGACCAGATGAACATGTGCTTTAAAGGTTTAAATGTTTATATTCAGTTTGTATGTAGATAACAATACCAAACCATACGATGTACGGTGCATTACTATTGGACAGGCAGTACACTGCACAAGGATGATTAATCTTCCTGACATCTATAGCTAAGCTGTGCCAACATAGGATAATCGTCCCCGATAAATCTTCTAACTTGATATGGTAAGCCCCATTAGACGCGATGTTTCATTATGGAGGTGAGTGATGTTAGGAGGTCCCAGCCAAATGGGTTGGATTGAGGATTGAGGAGGTACCGTTGATAGGATTGGTGCTGAAGCTGTGGTTGGGCGCTGATACGTCACAACTGCAGACAGAACTTGCACTGTGGGCGTGGTTGTTTGGAAGACGAATTGACCAATTCCACTTATGTGATTTCCCTCTTTCGATTGTTTGGGTATGAATGGTGCCATTACTACTGAAGGCCAGATCTGTTGTTTCACGATGCGGTCTTTCATATGAATAGTACAGATTATTATCTTGGTGTCTGGTTATAATAAATGTCAACTGTAACCGGATAATGCTGTTTCGTCTAGAGCAGTCTGAGTGAGACTGTCTAGAGTAAGACAATGAATTTTCCTTGCCTGTTAAAGAACCCAGGTGTTCATTCCTGTGTTCCCAAAAGCGACCTGTCATAGGTGGGAAATGAGAGCTCTTCATAACAGGGTTCATGATCATCTTAAGTGTACACTGCATTATATTTGAGGTTTTCAAGTCGGTGGAAAGTTAGAATGTAGATGAAAATTTATCGGCCATACTGTTAGATTTTAGATTAATCTCTATCGGCCAAACGGGACGTTCATATCCCGTTACGTGTAACTCTTTACGTCCGAAAGGGGCAATGTTGTTCCGTACTGGTGCAGGCATGGGCATTTAAAGCGAAAGTAACTTTGGCTATCAGCGGCTACATTTGGTTTTAAATTATGGACGATAAAGGTTAATGGGTTAGATGCTGTTTGTGGTTGACCAGCGTTTCAGAGGAATCTGTCACGGGCATGTTGAGAATGCTACCCTTATAGTAAAGTGTGTTTCTTTTATCGTTGTCCTGAGCGCCGCAGGTTGCGGCACATGCATACTTTCTCTGCGATGAAGCGTACATTCTCAGGGACACTGCAAAAGAGACTATACTAGTACAGTGGAGCTTTACAACGTAGATATATCTTTATCTCTTTAGGACCCAAATAATCAGGAAGACTGTCTTATCTGATGTTGAGGCACCAGGTGTCTACGAAACGTTAGTAATCACCTATAAGACTACAGCGCGTCTTAAGGTCTCTGTATGAATCGTCAATTTGTTTATTTTAAGTGGTTTTTAACAACGCTGTCGGTTGCTAAGATTGTATAGCGTCGGTGCTGGATAAAATAATTGATATGGAATATTGGTAAAATGAGACTGACAGGGGAAAACTGAAGTGCTTGAGAAAAACGCGTAGTTCCGCTTTGTCCACCGTAAATCCCACATGGACTGTCCGAACTCGAACCTTCGCGGCGAGAGGCCGGCGACTGACCGCCTGAGCTACGTCACTGACGACTTTATTATGTGAGTATCCTGAACGGAAGTACTGCAGGTTCGCAATGTGTCGTCGTTGGCGCATGCAGGACAGCTGGTGGTGGCTAAGGTAGGGGGTAGACGGCTGAGACTGGCTCTGGGGGCCACCCAGCCCCCTGTCAGATAGTGCCGGAGGATAAAGCAGCCGGGGCGTGAAGGAGACCATCCACCTCTCTAGGGCCGATGTTAAGTATGCGTGGAGCCATACTTCCACTCCCCCATATGCCTTCATGGCACAGGGACAACTTCGAATTTAGAATGTAAATATTCACGTAGATTGTAAGCAATATGTCGGAGTTGATCACCGACGTTTTGGTGCAACCAAACTCTCGGTTCCCTCGTAATTCGCTGTAACTGGCGGCTTTTAACGCGGTCCGTGTGGCATGGCATTATATTCGATTTTATATCGTTACATTTAATAACCCCATGATAAGTCGATCCCTGTTACCACGATAAGTCGGTCCCTGTTACCACGATAAGTCGGTCCTGCAGATAGTCGGTCTTCACCACGGCATGGCACGTCCTCGGGTTGCGGATGGAGGAACGGCCTCCGGATATGGAGGGTAGCTGCGAATACATTGAATAAGCAGTCGCGGACAGCAGACAATGGGTGGTCCTCCAGCTTGGGGGTTGGTCGAGGTGCTAACAACTCCTCACCGTAAAAGAATTACCATGTTACGAATCATTTAACAAAGCCTCGGACCTGGGCTGATTCTTCGGCACAACTTAGCTCAGGATAGGGACAGGTGGCGGGCTCTTGTGAGTGCGGTAATGAACCTTCGGGTTCCATAAAACGCGGGGAATTTCTTGACTAGCTGACGACCTGTTAGTTTCTCAAGAAGGACTCTGCTCCATGGAGTTAGTTAGTTAAATTTAATAACCAGCTGGCTATTACAGAATGCAGCACCTGTCAGTGTACGCCCGAAGGATTAGCAACCAATTAGAACACTACACTGTGTCGTAACCCGAATCTGAAGCTGTATGCGCGTTCGTGGGACCGAGCTGTGGCAAAGTGGCAAGGCATTTACTTGACTGCATCTTCTGTTTTCAGTAAGACGGTACAGTACTGCGAGTTTTGAAGTTTCCGCAGCTGTGTGGCTCAGGATTCCGTTCTTCTGGTATAATATGCAGCGTCACTGGACAATGGATTACCTACGTTTCGATGGAACGCAGTGACATCATCTCCACTACCTTGCCTCGGAACGTAGGTAACCGATTATCCAATGACGCGGCGTCATATTCCAGAAGAACGTAATGCCCCGTATAATTGTACCATGCTGGTGTACTGTAGACAGTATTAATTTTCTGTCTTCTTTCAGGCGGATTTCTTATTGAGCGGGTTGTTCAGAACTTGCGTCCATAATCACGTTAAGTTTGTACAAGAGAGGGCCATTAAGGAAGGCAGTCTGCTGAGTATATAGACAAGTCTGCTTTATAGGTAGGGCTTGGCTGCGTTCCATGTCTTGAAATCCTCTGGGCAATGCTAGTGAAACCTGCGCAGTACGCAACTCTGCACATTTTATCGTACCGGTTGTAAAGATGAGCTCTTAAATTATCAAACTCTATGGAGCGGAGCCCTTCTTGAGGGGCTGCGTTGCCGTGTTCACAAGGGTTAGTCACGGTTACGCTTCCTGAGGCGCATTGATCTCGTCCCCAGCCACTCTCCCTTTTTCTTTAAGATCTCTTCATATACTTTCCCATATCTTCCTAAATCTCCCAAGAGGCCTGTCCCCTTGAGATTTCCGCACCAATATTTTTGTACTCATTTCTGTTCGCTCCCATGCATGCTACGTCCATCTCACATTCCATTACCCTGGAAAGGGCCCCGCAGCAGATGCTACGGACGCACCGCAGCCTTAAGGCTTATTGTGCAGCCCTGTCATGAAGATGAAGAGAAAGATGATTAGTTTTTTTCGTTTTTCCAAGTAATGGAGCACCGGTGGAATTAAATTGACAGGGGAAAACCGAAGTACTCGGGGAAAAACCTGTCCCAGTGCCACTTTTTCCACCACAAATTGCACATGGAGTGACCCGGGATCGAACCCGGGCCTCCGCGATGGGAGGCCGGCGACTAACCGCCTGAGCCATGGCACGGCCATTCTGGAGTTTGATCTTTGTAATAATGTTTCGAGTGTAGCGTAATATCTGGAGCTGCTCATTACGGTGTGTTGTTCTCTGCCGTCCACCTGTTACTTCCTCGCTCTAGCTCCAAATGTTCCCCTCAGCCCCTCCGTCAGTGTTCTTCCCTCAGTGTAAAGTGAAGAAGTCTGATATGCCTTGTGCGCTGCATCATGCCAATTTATTAACGACGTCTGCTGTTAGGGTTGTACCTTAAGCTCATTATATTCTGTTGTAAGGACTCATTTATTTGGGCATAAGAGGGGGAAATAATAGGAAACGGCAGAAAACTATATAATGGGGAGTTTCGAAATTTTCTGCTCTTCACGAAGTGTTATTAGGATGATCAACTCAAGGAGGATGAGATGGGCGAGGCATGTGGCACGTAGGCGGGGAAGAAATGCGTACAGGGTCTTTGTTGGGACACATGTAGGAAAGAGACTGCTTTGAAGAACTAGGCGTAGATGGGAGGATAATATTAAAATAGATCTCAAGGAAATGGGATGAGAATTTGTGGACCGGATTTATCTGGCTCAGGCTAGGGGCAAGTAGCGGCTGTTTAGGACACGGTAATGAACATTTGGATACCATACAATGCAGGGAATTTGTTGACTGGCTGGGAAACTTATCAGTTTTTAAAGAGACTCTGCCCTATGGAGTTAGTGTCGGATTTAATAACTTTTGACTTTGTTTCGCACTAGTTTCTGTGATTGGGGCCATGTATGCATGACCGCAGGCTTACTGTCTGAAATTACGTAACGAATTTTGATGAAATTTGGTACTAGCTGATGGCTGTACTGCAAGCTTTATGTTGTTTCGTCCTGGTATGGTACAGTCCGTCCCATAGGCCTATGAAACTAAAGCTAAACATTGTAAGAAACCTTCAGATAGTTTAATTGCACATTAAATTAGTAACGACTTAGTTGTGTGTTAGTAATCAATAGAAAATGTCATTGAAGTAACACGAAGATAGAGGGAGTGGTAGAGCAGTCATGGGAGAAGTGAAACACGTTTTAGATTTGTTGCTGAAAGAGCATCACTTTGTTAGAAGGTTACCAGCTTTCGACCGCTCGTCCTTCTGATAGTAGTAGTAGTATTAGTAGTAAGGTTAAGCAATCGCATTACAGACCTGGACAGGCCCTTAGGATTCTAGGAGGTTGAGGCTCCCAGATTTCTAGATAATCGGCACATGAAGGTGGTAAGGTTGTCAGCCCTACACACCGGCCGCCTTTACCCCCCAGGAAATATTCCTGGTACTCATTTCTGTTAGAGGCAGAGTCGACCCCAGGGCCATAGTGCGACCGAAAGGATTATGTCAATGAAAAATTCCAACGACACCATCGGGAATCGAACCCGCGACCTTCCGGCTTGTAGCGCAGTGCCTCAACCAACTGCGCCCCGTCATTAGTAGTAGTAGTAGTAGTAGTAGTATGAAAGTGAAGACGATAGAATGGTGAGTAGTGGCTTCAGACAAAGGGCACGGAAATTTGTTTTTAAGATCCATGGTTTAGTTGCATGGCTAAGAAAAAAAATTTGTCGTTTCCACAGCTAGGGGTTTAAATTTTAGGAAGCTGAATCTAGAGGACAGCATCAGTAGTAAGTTGTAACTGGGGGGACCGTCTCAGCATTTGCTAAAAACTAGAAAACCTTTAGGGGCTCCTTGTTCATCGACTCCATACAAATGCCAGTCGGTTAATGCTGTTAGGGAAAGAATCGCCCCTAGGCGTGCTGTGAGAGCCGTACGGAACACATAAAGTTGCTCTGTGGGCAAAATGCAGGATCTCCAAAATATTATAGCGGATTGTGCTTGTAGTAACCACGTGCGTGACACGTTTTGTAAGTACAGTGCAAGTGCAATTTGTCACAGTGCAGTATAGTGTCTAACTAACTAACTAACTAACTCCATGGAGCAGAGTCCTTCTTGAGAAGCTAGGTCATCAGCTAATCAATAAATTCCCCGCGTTTTATGGAAACCGGAGGTTCATTACCGCACTCACAAGAGCCCGCCAATATAATGTCTCTGTTGTTATTTGTTTAACGACGTTGACAGTAGATCAGGCTATTTTAACGTTGAATGAGTGAGTGATAGTGAATAATGAATTGGAAGGAATGAGGGAGGAAGCGGCCGTGCCTACTTTCAGACGCTGTGATGAAATCTGTCTGAAGAGACTGAGGAGAACGACGAAAAGCTCAGGATAGTCGTCGACCGAGATTTGAGACAACGTGTTCGGCGTCCCTGTTGTTGATTGGTTTCGTCAGGAACATGTGCTCAGTTTTTTAGTTCGCACTCGCGAATACGTCGCAAGCCCCTGTTTGTTACATAAACCAGCTAAAAATATAAACTTTGAAGTCTCTCTCTCTCTCTCTTTCTCACGGATATGCCACCGCGTGAGAAGTGCTCTTTTGAAGTATATTAGTGCACCAGTGTTTGCCTTTATTGTGGTGTGATTTTGTAACACGGTATAGTGGCACTAACTGTACATGTACTGTGATGTGGAAATAACTCCCTCAGACGCTACTAGATTCTCAGTTTAATTTTTTTAACTAGCTAAATAACTAGCTAGTGGGCCGCGATAGCTCAGTCGGTATAGCGACTCGCTACGGGCTGGACGGTCTGGGGATCGAATGCCGGTGGGGGCGAGATTTTCAGCACCCGTCCAGACCGGCCCTGGGGCCTACCCAGCCTCCTATACAATGGGTACCGGGTCTCTTTCCCGGGGGTAAAGCGGCCGGGGCGTGGAGTTGACCACCCACCCCCATCTAGTGCCAGGGTTAAAGAAAGAGTAGAGCTATACCTCTGCTCCCCCTCTGGGCCTTCGTGGCCTGCTGTAGGGAGAACTTTACCTTTTTTGACCTTACTAACTAGCTAACTCCATGGAATAGAGTCCTTCTTGAAAAGCTAATAGTTTCGTAGCTAGTCAAGAAATTCCCCATATTTTATGTAACTCGAAGGTTAATATTCTTGTTCACAAGAGCCCGCCACTTGTCTCCATCCCGAGCCAGATCAAACCAATCCACACCTCCTGTCACATTTGTTGAAGATTCATTCTAATATTATCTTCCCATCTATGTCTTTCTTCCAAGCGGTGTTTTTCCTTCACATTTCCCCACCAAAACTTTGTATGCACCTGTCGCCCATACGTGCCATTTGCCTGAACCTTCTCAGCCTTCTTTATTTGATCGCCGAATAATATTGTGGGGGGTACAGATCGTGAAGCTCCTCATTATGCATTCTTCTCCAGTCTCACGTTACCTCCTGCTTAATGTAACTAATTGCAATTAAGTAAAAGCACTACCAAATCAGTGTCCCTGATTTTTAAAGAAACCTTTGTACTGACACATTTTATTTGTTATCCAGTAATTAATGACGATTGAGGTGTCGGGTTCGATTCCCTGCAGGTGCAGAGGTCTTCCTCTCTGCCACTAACCCTGCCTCCTTTCCAAAGACTGTCGGTGGCTCTTTTTCCGGCGATAAAGCGGCCGGTACTTAAAGGCTACCATCCCAATTTAGTGCCATGGTAAAAAGTATGGATCTGTACCTCCACTCCTCCCTGAGTTCTTATGGCGTGGTACTTAATCAAGCACAGGGACAGCTGTACTTTACGTACGTCCAAAGATTGCAATAGGCCTGCGTTCTGTCGTTTTGCACAGTCGTAAAAATGGCAAGTGTTATCGGAATGTGGGGGCCGTCTTAACAGACTGCAGCATGTGCGTGGGGGTGCAAGGGCTGGGTGTGGCGTCTCGACTGTGGTACTTCTGAAATGTGTTACTTGCATATTTTGATATTTTAGGACAGTTGCTAGGATATCTGTATACGTGGTAAATCAGGTCGACTCAGACTGAGATTTTCGCATCGGTAAATAGCATTTTACATTGTAAGTTTTGTGACGTTTTTGCTCATTTTTATGGGGACCCGGCGGGGCTTATTCGGCTCAGTGACGAGCTGGGGCTCGATTTCCAAAATGGGCAACAGTCTTTTCTCATCTTCAGAGTCATGACCGACTCTGGGGCCCATCTTGTTTCCTAAATCTTTGGTAAAGCGGCTGGGGTATGAAGTTGACCAACCGCATATTGTGCTGAGATTAGGAATGCATGGAGCTGTACCTCCATTTCCGCATACGTTATCATGGCGTCGCATGTAAGTTAGTGAAAGGAGACTGTACCTTCACCTTTGACTTCTCCCTACATTTGTGTACGAATGTCGGTCAGTGAGCATGTATGCCCTGTTAAAACTTGTTGCAGTGTAATGCCCACAGTTGTGTCAAGTGGCGGCGAGTGAGTCGCACTGATTTTGTTTGGAAAGTCCGGGGTTCACTTCTCGCTCCAGTAACCGACTATCCTGATGGAGTTATTTTTCGTGGCTTTCCTAAATCCAAGTAAATTCTGGTGTGGTGCCTCAAATTAGGCCACGACCGCTTCCTTCATTATCCATTATAATTGATTAACTCCGTAAAGCCCAATGGTTATTATATATACCACCAGGTTTAACATTCAGAAATTCTACGTTCTGCCCACTCAGTGTATTTATGTGTTTTGTATGGATCTCAGAACAAACAGCGATTATTTCACTGTACAGAATTAACTGACTGGTTTGTATAACTGAGACGGAGTGTGTTTACTGCGCGGTACGGACTGTATTATGGTTTTGTGTGGATCTCAGACAAACAGCGATTATTTCACTGTACAGCATTACTGACTGGTTGTAAACTGAACGAGGTTATTACTGCGCGTACGACTGTATTTATGGTTTTGTGTGGATCTCAGAACAAACAGCGATTATTTCACTGTACAGCATTAACTGACTGGTTTGTATAACTGAGACGGAGGTGTTACTGCGCGGTACGGACTGATTTATGTGTTTTGTGTTGATCTCAGAACAACAGCGATATTCACTGTACAGCATTAACTGACTGTTTGAAACTGAGACGGAGTTGTTTACTGCGCGGTACGAAATGTATTTATGTGTTTGTGTGGATCTCAGAACAAACAGCGATTATTTCACTGTACAGCATTAACTGACTGGTTTGTATAACTGAGACGGAGTGTGTTTACTGCGCGGTACGGACTGTATTTATGTGTTTTGTGTGGATCTCAGAACAAACAGTGATTATTTCACTGTACAACATTAACTGACTGGTTTGTATAACTGAGACGGAGTGTGTTTACTGCGCGGTACGAAATGTATTTATGTGTTTTGTGTGGATCTCAGAACAAACAGCGATTATTTCACTGTACAGCATTAACTGACTGGTTTGTATAACTGAGACGGAGTGTGTTTACTGCGCGGTACGAAATGTATTTATGTGTTTTGTGTGGATCTCAGAACAAACAGCGATTATTTCACTGTACAGCATTAACTGATTGGTTTGTATAACTGAGACGGAGTGTGTTTACTGCGCGGTACGAAATGTATTTATGTGTTTTGTGTGGATCTCAGAACAAACAGCGATTATTTCACTGTACAGCATTAACTGACTGGTTTGTATAACTGTGACAGAGTGTGTTTACTGCGCGGTACGAACTGAATCTTTACATACAGTTCAGGTTTATGTTAGTCTTTAAAGTGTTTCACTTGCTGTTGAATTAGCATTGTGGCGCGCCTTAAGGACTGATACGCCGCTAGATTTCTCTTATCTGCTTTGTTAGGCCTTAACACTTTCTCGCGTGGCTCTTATCGAATGCTTCCTTAGACTGTTTGCGTCATATTGGCTCGAAATAACATTGGGTGCTAACGTTTGCGAGCGCAAATGAGACAATGTAGTTGTTATAGGGGAGAGACTTGGTTCTTGCGAAATGGATTTCGTAACGAGGCTGGATATGATTACAGTGGTACACTATGACGTACGCGATAAGACCTCTTGGCCTGTTTCTACCGTCTCACATGTATTTGTTCTGTTTTACAATGCAGTGATATTGTCAGTCTGCATATGTGCTGTCTTTAATAATTATACTGATGCTACATGATATCGATAAATCACTGCGATGTGATATCGGCGTAAATATTGGACATCAATATAAATTCGGCTTATGGGTTTTCGTGCAATTTATGGATGCCATAAAGTGACTGTGTCTACTTGAAAAACAAAAGTTCAACAATCACAGCTACATTTATTGCGGAAAGTTAGGAGAGACGTGGCAGGGAAGGAAATTACAGCTGTGTAACACAGATGAAGACATTGTACATTGTGGCCGCGAATTCACCGTACCTCTACCGAACTTACTATATGTATCTGTTTGTGCACGCCAACACTGCACACGGCACGCGGCACATGGCTTGCAGATACAGATCCACATGTAAGTTAGGTAGAGGTACGGTGAATTAACGGCCACTCTGTGCATTGTTTAAGGCTGAAGTATTTTATTAAAGCAATTTAAAAATCTGTAATTGGACGTGGGTCTACAGCTTGTCACTGTAATTTACATTTGGGCGTAAAATGTAAAGTTCTCCGTACAAGAGGCCATGAAGACCCAGAGGGGGAGTAGAGGTATGGCTGTACTCTTTCTTTAACCTCGGCGCTAGATGGGGGTGGGTGGTCAACTCCACGCCCCAGCCGCTTTACCCCCAGGAAAGAGACCCGATACCCATTGTATAGGAGGCAGGGTGGGCCCCAGGGCCGGTCTGGACGGGTGCGAAAAATCTCGACATTTAAGCGTAAGTAGGACTAATTTTAACACAAAGCCGTTTCAGTGCTTAAACCTGAATGTAATTAGACACGTGTAATTTAGAGGGCTCAAAATTGATGAAACAGTTTTATTGGAGTTTGATAAGGAATGACCTGCTGCTAAAATACAGGTATTTAAATGTGTTACCTGTCAGTTGTTAAGTTTATGTACTGTCGGTGATAGATTGAGGGACAAGTATATAGCGTTGGTGGAATGACGGTGACGGGACAAGTGGGGCCGTCGCGGTGAGAGGCCGGCGACCAACCGCCTGAGCCACGGCACGGTCAGCTGCCTGGTCCTAGGACGCACAATTGTATATGTCGTTTGAGAACTATATGTTGGACCGCGCACTTATTTGTAATAGTATCATTGTCTGCACTTGCACGGCAGTGTGTCGTAACCTTTGTTGCTTATTAAAACCACTGTAAGGGTCGCTAGCATGAACGTGACTACGCTATGGGATGGACGAGCGGGGAATTGGCTTTCAATTAATAGTAGTGGTACGGGTTTTTTTTCTCCACAGCATCCAGAGTATCTCTGAGATCCACAGCCTCTAATTCAATTGGTACCGGGAGTTTCTTCCCTGGAGATAAGCGGCCGGGACATGTAGCTGATGACTGACCTCCATCCAATGCAAAAGTTAAACATGCATGGGGCTGTACCTCCACGGCTGCGTATGTTTCATTGGCTTAGTGACTGATTACAGAGGTAACTTTTTTGTACCTTTCTGCTTTGTGTTGCTGGAATTGTCGAAGGCGGACTAAATAAGACTGCAGAATGCTGTGACAAATTGTTGTGTTTCACATGTGTTAACTTTCATTGACTTCTGCAGTTGACATTATGTCCAAAACATATTAATTAAATTTAATTTAATGTAATTAATTAATTTTTAATTTAATCAAACCTGTATTTCTGGCTGTCTACAAATAGCCAGTGATCACCGTACTTCAGAAGGCTTATGTTCATATAATATTTTGTGTTGTATTGTGGTGCTGCAGGGCATGGTTGGTAGACTAATTGAAATTGGAAGACGCTATAGAATGGAAATGAATGTGGAAAAAACTAAGGTAATGAGAATCTCAAGGCAACCATCCCCAATGAAAATTATGATAGATCAAAAACAATTGGAGAATGTGGAATATTTAAATTATTTGGGTAACATTATAACAAATGATGCAAGGTGTACACGTGAAATTAAATGTAGAATTGCCATGGAAAAAGCAGCATTCAACAAAAAGACTCTTTTCACCAGCATACTGGACTTAAATTTGAGGAAGAAACTAGTAAAGTGCTGCATTTGGAGCATAGCTTTGTATGGTGCTGAAACGTGGACACTTCGGAAAGTAGATCAGAAGTATCTGGGGAGTTTTGATAAAGTGGTGCTGGAGAAGAATGGGGAAGATCAGTTGGACCGATCGTGTGAGAAATGAAGAAATATTACATAGAGTGAAGGAGGAGAGGAATATCGTACATACAATAAAATGAAGGAAGGCTAACTGGATTGGTCACATCTTGCGTAGAAACTGCCTTCTGAAACACGTGATTGAAGGAAAGTTAGAGGTAAGGATAGAAATGACGGGAAGACGAGGGAGAAGACGTAAGCAGCTACTGGATGACCTTAAGGAAAAGAGAGGATACTGGAAATTGAAAGAGGAAGCACTAGATCGCACTGTGTGGAGAACTCGTTTTGGAAGAGGCTACGGACCTGTCGTAAGACAGACTGCAGTGTGAATGAATGTGGTGTAAAGTCACCTTCAGTAGATTTGGCTGTGTATTTTTCGTTCACTCTGTATATCTTTATGGCGTACACAGGGATAGAATAGAACAGAATAGAATAGAGTAGAATAGAATAGAATAAATAATGGGTTAAGCCCTTGCGGTCCCGATGCACGTAGGCCTTTTACAGACCCTTTGTGCCCCTTAACTAAAGTCCAAGTCACAACAGCCCTGTCTTTTTAATAAAGTTCCAGACGCCCCCAGACTTAGTCCCCTAACATCCTCAGGGTCCAGAAAGAAGGATCCCCGATAAGTGTGTCTGAATCTCACGTTGTGTTCGCCGTGCATCTTGACATTGATTTTCAGTTTTTTTTAACCAACGAATGTACTTTTTATTTTCGTATTTCTGTTCAATTCACCCTACACATGTTTCGGCCGTAACTCGGCCATCATCACGGTACATTGATAAGTTCACTTCACTGTTCACTGGTCCATTTGGTATTATCACAGAACCGTTACCCCTGATGATGGTCGCGTCACGGCCGAAACATGTGTAGGGTAAATTGAACAGCAATACGAAAACAAAAGTGCATTCGTTGGTTAAAACGCTGAAAATTGAAGTATGTCTGAGTGTCGCCAAAGCTTCACACTCAGTACACAGGGGGTAACTTTACCTTCTTACGTGGTGTCAGATAGCAACAGGCAGCTTTCGTATTTACAATATTGATCTTCATTCACTAGTAACTGAAGGTTCCAAAAAGACTAGTGTTTGCTGGCTAAAGTAGCAGTATTTTTGTAAGGCTTGAGGTCGCTGGTGCAAGGTCCGCGAAACAACGCTAAAGACGTGAGTGAGTTTATACAGGATTTTTTATTAACTCGGGAATGTTTGCCTTAGATTAGACGACATTTTTGCTCCATACCGACCGCTGGTTCGTCCTGCTGCGCAGTGCTCAGTTATGCCGATCATTCAGGCAGAGAATGCCACCTTCTGGTGATGTGTGGCATCTTAATATTTCCATATAATTGTACTTATTTCTGTAAACTGACATTACGAGGAAGTTGATGCGTGTTATATCAATTGGGTTATTTGAAAAGCGTAGCGATACGAACAGCTGAGAGCCGAAGTGCTTTTTATTATGACGTCACGAAACGTCGTGAACTGAAACTAAACGCGGTTGCTATTAATAACGTGAACACCTGTGTTTTGTTTACAAATTTGAATAGCAATTAATTGAAGTTGTAATAAAGGAAGGTGTGTCTGTCTTTCTGTCTGTTCTGTCTGTCTCTCTGTCTGTCTGTCTGTCTGTGGCAGCCGTACCTTATCAGAAAGTAAAGACAGAGGTCTGAAATTTTGTCGGTAGTTTTAGGATGAATATGGGATATGCCATGTTAATATGCTTATGTTAATGTTATGTTAATATGTCGGTATTGCACCGTCGTACTTTGCCGATAACATCTATCAAGCTGACTCTTAAAAAAACTTTACAAGTTCATGACGGGAACATTCAGTGACACTCTGACGTCACAGTAACCATCTGGGGCTATTATAGACTGTATATATATATATGAACAGTTCAGATGAAGAGTTATCTGTGGAAATCATAGCTAAAGACGGGAAGTGTCGAATTTTGTACTTTAAATATTAGTGGGCTTTATACAGGGAGTTCTTTTATCGCCTGAGTACTGCAGAGCGGTCGGTATCATTGGTTGATATACAGCAGCGATGTCGTCTGCTCTGCGGCGAGCAGTCCAGCGATAAATATGCTCCCTATATTAGTGCATATTAAGTTTGAAAACATGTTTTAGAAGTATTCAGTAAATTGTATGTCTTGCGGGCATAATCTCGACAAGACGTATAGAGACCTCAAGTGGCTCGGACACGTGCTCCTTATTCTGGAGGTTTCGGGTTCAAATATCAGACTGGAGATTGAATATCTTGACGAAGATTTTGTCCTGGGTTTCCTCAGTCTCCATACACATTCCGGGATGATACGTTCTTTTAAGCCACGACAGTTTCCTTCCACATCCTTTCATGTTCATTATTCACTAATAATGCTATCAATCGATGGTGTATAGTCTGAGGTTTGGAAACCATCGTTAAACAATAAGACCAATCGATGATATCAGAACATTTGAAAATTGGAACTTAATTAAAACAAGGGGGTCTTAATGAAATTGTATAGAACGCAGCTTACCTAATTTGTTTTACCTTTAAATGGTAGTGGTAACTATAAGTACCACCTGATGTAATATTAAAAAACTTTGCGTTTTACTCACAAAGTATGTTCATGTGTTTCGTTATTATCTCATTAGGAACAGCGATTATTTCCCTATACAGCATTAACTGACTGGTTTGTATAACTGAGACGGAGTGTGTTTACTGCGCGGTACGGACTGTATTTATGTGTTTTGTGTGGATCTCAGAACAAACAGCGATTATTTCACTGTACAGCATTAACTGACTGGTTTGTATAACTGAGACGGAGTGTGTTTACTGCGCGGTACGGACTGTATTTATGTGTTTTGTGTGGATCTCAGAACAAACAGCGATTATTTCACTGTACAGCATTAACTGACTGGTTTGTATAACTGAGACGGAGTGTGTTTACTGCGCGGTACGGACTGTATTTATGTGTTTTGTGTGGATCTCAGAACAAACAGCGATTATTTCACTGTACAGCATTAACTGACTGGTTTGTATAACTGAGACGGAGTGTGTTTACTGCGCGGTACGAACTGAATCTCTGTATTATTTCGACGCACTCCAGTCTTGCAAAGCTTAGGTGTATCCTGTTCATACTGGTTTAGGTGGACGACTGTGACGGCTGGCGTTTTGTGCTTCCTTTGCTGAGGCAAGTGCGGGGGATAGCACCTAAAATAGTCCACCACGCGTTTCCTCTCGCATCCTTTCACTGCTAGTAGGCCTACTATTCACGTCATCAGAGCTTTTGGTGCGTGAGGCACATACACGTTTGTCTTTTATTGTCGCGGGATTCGTGGGTTTGGAACTTTGTGTCTTAAATTTGTGCTAGAACAAGGGAGTGGTCATGCAGTTAATTACCGGCCTCTTGCCAGAAAACACCGAATTCAGTGCCGAGGTAATACTTTTGGGATTTGTAGTGAATAAAGTGACATTGTTCTAGAACTTCGGTTTTCCCCTGTTAGTTGTTATTCCATCATTGCTGTATGCTCATGTATGAACTGCGTCCAGTACGATAGGCCGCACTGTCACACCCTGCTGCTACTGTGTTCGAGACCTGACTGCTGGGAAGACCATTTGGACCTAATAGGGAGGAAGTGACAGCAGAATGGAGAAAACTACACAATGGAGAGGTTTCGTAATGTGTGTTCTTCACCATGTATTATTAGGGTGATCAAGTCAAGGGGAATGATATGGTAGTGCATGTACTCTTTGGGATTCAGCTCTGCGGCCTATAATTTCCACACATTTCCGAAGCTTCTGTGGCCGCAAAGTTGAGTCCCGAACTGTAGGAGGTTTGCGACAGGTGTTTTAGTCGGAAGACTGATAGAGGCCGTGTGGTAGTTTTAGTCCTAGATGGACGAATGGTACTTAATGCGGCTTATTTAGTTAGCTGTCTCAGCTACCTGGCATGTGATAGGAGCCGAGTGTATAAATTTTATTTAGATGAAGATTTGTTCGTGGATGAAGTGTCACTGGGACAGGTTTTTCTCCGAGTACGTAGTTTTTGCCCTGTCAGTATCATTACACCAATGCTCCATACTCGACTTAATTTTCATGTTCTTATCACAAGGATAAGCGGGCTAAACCTGAGACCGTTCAAATAAAGGTGTGTTCTTGCGGATATCGGGAAGCATTGGACAGAAAAGTGCTTTGACGTTGAGGCTTCAAACGTTCAAGGAAAGAGGAGTCAGTCCAGGGCGCTGCAGTTTCGACTACAAGTTGTAGGGAAGATTAAGATAGATGTCTTTCTTCACGGCATGTCGAGGTCGGGAGGTGGACCAATCCGAGACGCCCATTAGACGCGTCTCAGTTCTCGACATCAGTGGTAAATCAGTTGGGGCGGAGGAAGCTCCCGGGAGTGAGTAGGAATTGATGGAAGTCTCGTGCAGGCCACGTGCTGGAGGTGTCTGGTCGCAAACTGCATGTCGTGACCTTGTGTGCTGGAGGTGTCTGGTCGCAAACTGCATGTCGTGACCTTGTGTGCTGGACACTGACAGTGGGGCCAGGGGACCTTGTTGGGTCGTAGGATTGCAGGGTCCATTGATGGTGCGTGAGCAACGAAATGTTGTGGATGGTAAATACGTACGGTGTGTAAAGGTCCTTAACCCTGTACAGACTGGAGAGAGAGTGAGAAGAAAATACGGGGTGGGGGAGTTGCAGTGAGAGGCACTGCACGTATTATTATAGCGGGGGGGGGGGGGGGGGGTCAGAAAATGTTGCTGCTGTGAAGGTTCCCGGGCAGTGCGCGCCCATCCTTCTGGTAAAGTTCTCCCCTAGAACAGGCCATGAAGGCCCAGAGGGGGAGTAGAGGTATAGCTCGTTAACCTCGGCGCTAGATGAGGATGGGTGGTCAACGCCACGCCCCGGCCGTTTTACCCCCGGGAATGACCCGGTACCCATTATACAGGAGGCTGGGTAGGCCCCAGGGCCGGTCTGGACAGGTGTTGAAAATCTCCCCCCCCCCCCACCGGGATTTTTTTTTGTCTGTCCGGGGTTTTCCCCCTTTTGATCCAGTTTTGTACTGTATTAAAGCCTTTTGTCCTTGTCACTTACGTTCCACACTACCGTCTTTACGACAAACACAACACAGACATCCATGCCCCCGGTGGGATTCGAACCCACGATCCCAGTAAGCGAGCGGCCGCAGACCCACGCCTTAGACCGCACGGCCACTGGGATCGGCTGTTAACCTCGGCGCTAGATGGGGGTGGGTGGTCAACGCCACGCCCCGGCCGCTTTACCCCCGGGAATGACCCGGTACCCATTATACAGGAGGCTGGGTAGGCCCCAGGGCCGGTCTGGACAGGTGTTGAAAATCTCCCCCCCCCCACCGGGATTCGATCCCCAGACCGTCCAGCTCGTAGCGAGTCGCTATACCGACTGAGCTATCGCGGCCCACAAAGGTAGGCTGGTAGCAAGGTAATACTTTGGGAAGTGAAGAATGTAGCGTGCTGGGAAGTGGAATGTTGGTAGTGTGCAGCGGGGGGTGTTGAGCATTGGGGTGAGTTTGTGTTTGGAGGGTGCATACTTCTCATGGAGCCCTCCCCAAAATTAACTTCAAATTTTTTTCCACAAAACGCAGCCCTCTCAACGCGGTCAGAATTTACAGGCAAACATTAATTTACATCATATGTAAAGATTCAGTTCGTACCTCAGAGGGAACGCAGTGAGTGTTCTATGGGGAAATAATCACTGTTTATTGTAGGAATGATAATGTGTTGGAAGTATACAGAGTTTTGGTATTATACCTGGTGGTACATATAGTAACTACCAGGCTTCAAAATGTTAATAGGTTCGTTTAATAGAGCCACTCGCTATTTTTGCAATGCTGTTAACCCTTTGAATCACAAATGTATTTTTAAGCTAGACAAGGAGTACGTTTATTACACGCGGGGCGAGGTGGAAGATAAAGTTTACTGCTCTGAAGGTTGCCATGTAGCGCCCGCTCTTTCTTCTGACAAAGGTATAGGCCGTGGGTAAGGTAGAGTATTGGGAAGTGAATAAAGCAAGATAAATGTAAAGCAATCTCATTACAGGCCTGGACAGGCCCTTAGGGTTCCAGGAGGTTGAGGCTCTCAGATTTATAGACAATCGGCACATGAAGGTGGTAAGGTTGTCAGCCCTATGCACCGGCCACCTTTACCCCTAGGAAATACTCCTGGTACTCATTTCTGTTAGAGGCTGATTCGACCCCAGGGCCATAGTGCGACCGAAAGGGTTATGTTAATGAAAAATTTCAGTGACTATCGGGAATCGAACCCGCAACCTTCCGACTTGTAGTGCAGTGCAAGGTGAGGGCAAGTGGACTGTTGGAGTAAAGCAAAGGAAAAGTGAGGCACGAAAGAATGGAAAGCACCTTTGTTTCTACTGTCACCGATTTCCGAAAGAGCACTGCTTTGTTTGAAAGTCTCCAGGCTTCGCCCGCTGTGCTTATAAGAGTACTGGGAGAGAAACCTGTATCATTTCTACATTGTTCTCCACAAGCTCAGATGGGCTGGCTCGAGTTCGAACCCAGGTCTGTGAGGTGAGAGGTCGGCGACTAACCAGCTGAGCAATGGTACGGCCCAGAAGAACGAATTCTGTGTAACGAATATTTAAAAATCGATCCCCTACTTCACTGTAAACATTTCGAGTTTGTATTACAAAGACTGGCTTGTTAATGCTGTGTATTTTTAAGTCATGCGAAACTCACATACGCCGTGCGGACGAAACGCTGTGTGTTTTAATGTTATGTGTGTGGTCGGTAGAGCAACTGCTGTGCTGTAAAGAGTTGTTTGAAGAGTTGTATCACTATGGCAGCGTTGCACATTTCCCGGCGCCAGGTCGACGTGGCGACTATATTTTGTACGGTGACGCCTGATATTTGTGGGCCGTCAGTATGTAACGTGCTTCATGTCACAGCTCTGGCACCTAGAATTTTGAGGTCGTTCCTAATCTTTGGAAAATTTTTGTAACACTTCATTATGATGATTTGGATTTCTGGTGACGTCTATGAAGCTTACTTGTTTGTGTGATGTGACGCCGTGTAGTTTCGTAGATAGGTGCCAACTTTTGAAATATTATCCACAAACGGACTAATTGTCACAGGTTCGTAATAATATATTTAGGAAACATTCCACTGCTACATGTTTCGGGCCCTTTCGGTCCATCATCAGGGAGAACACATTAAAAAATCGAATTATAATGCACGGTAAGGTAAAGTTCACCCTAAACAGGCCACGAAGGCCCAGGGGGAGTAGAGGTATAGCTGTACTCTTTCTTTAATCCTCGCACTAGATGAGGGTGGCTGAACAACGCCACGCCCCGGCCGCTTTACCCCCGGGAATAGCCCGGTACACATGTGCAGGAGGCTGGGTGGGCCCCAGGGCCGGTCTGGACGGGTGCGAGAAATCTCGCCCCCACAGGGATTCGATCCCCGGACCGTCCAGCTCGTAGCGAGTCACTATACCGACTGAGCTGTCCCGCCCATTTAATGCACGGTATGGAAAGATAAAAAAACAGTGCCTACGTTTGGGAGACACACGATGCCTTCTTCTTCAGGGTAGAAACAGTACAAAGATAAACGCCTTTGTACCCTGAAATGAAGGCAGCAAGCTCCTACGAAGTAGTGTGCCTTGTGTCAAAGTACACGACCTGACTGTACAGAAGACGGCAGGCCTAAAGTTCACCTGTGGCTTGTCTGAACCACTCGCCGCCCACACCATTCCCTTTATAAAGTGCGTACTTATGTGTTCCCAGCATTCTTGTTGGACTTCTTGACCCTTGAAGACGGGACCGATAGGTTGTCCCGAAACGTCGATAAGATACTACCATTCTATGCTGCGTAAAATCCCAAAAGAACGCAGATTTGTGGCTTAGTTGTCTTGAAGTGTTGACATGTCAATGAAACTGCGCAAGAAGTTTGCAAACACCCTATAGCTGTGACACGACCGCGCATTAGGTGCAGTTCAGAAGTTTGCTTTAAGTTGATCTTAGTTGCCACTAGCCTCATTCTTGACCGTCTCCTTTAAATTAAGTGACCTTGCTTTATAACTGCAGTCAGCTAATAATCACTTCACACGTTAGGTTTTGTGTAATCACTGCCGGTCATTGGTTTCAAACGTTCATAAATAGCTTCCGGAAATTATTGTTTTCATTTGTCTGGTGTTTTATACAATGAAAGTGTGTTGAACGTATAAATATTTGTCTTCCGACGGATAAACGTTTGTTCAGTTTCGCTTGTGTTTCTTGTAAATGAGTCGTTTAATAGTAATGGTTCACAGATCAGAGACTTTGTAACACCAGGTTCAATCATTCGCAGTTTAACGACCGCCATTTCAACATATCGGCCTGTTTTACTAGCTTATTGTTTCGATGTAACTTTTCTAAGATGCGTTCTGGCTCCTGCTGCTCGCCTGGTACAATCCCTCTTTCAGTATGCATGTAAACAAACAGTTCAGGGGTCAATGTGCAGATTTCAAGAGGTTTTATGTTGGGAAGTTTTAGTAAAAGTTGCCGACGCAGTTTTGGTTAAAATCCGATGACAGTAAGGCAGGTGTGCACAAATCCCAGGTGCCATTTCTCGACTAAATTTTGTACGGTGGGCCCTCAGTATGGAACTTGCTTCATGCTAACTTCTGGCGCCTAGAATATTGAGGTGGCTCCTAGATTTTTGGGAAATTTTTGCACCCCTGCAGTAAGGAGGTGGCTCCTAGATTTTTGGAAATGTGTGCACCCTGCAGTAGGAGTGGCTACTAGATTTTGGAAAATTTGTGCACCCCTGCAGTAAGGAGTGGCTCCTAATTTTGGAAAATGTGTGCACCCTGCGTAAGGAGGTGGCTCCTAGATTTTTGGAAAATTTGTGCACTCCTGCAGTAAGGAGGTGGCTCCTAGATTTTTGGAAAATGTGTGCACCCCTGCAGTAAGGAGGTGGCTCCTAGATTTTTGGAAAATGTGTGCACCCCTGCAGTAAGAGAGGTGGTTCCTAGATTTTAGGAAAGTTTGTGCACCCCTGCAGTAAGGGATGCTGTATGTGAAGGCCTACTTGCGTTTCTGCTTGCATCTCGAACGTAACCCGGTAGATGTTACTCGTAGCAGAAGTTTCATTACAGAACTTGTACAGAAAAATGAAAAGCGAATTTTATGTTCAGTACAATTTTTATGCATTATTTACGGTTTTTGAGATGGCTAAACAGAAGAGCGATCGTGCAAGATTTGTTATTCCATCTACTTCTAGGTTTTCGAGGCGGTCTCTTCCCTTCAGTTTCGATAATTAGTTTTTTAAAATTAATGCTCTATGTCTCCCTTGTGTGCCATGTGCCCCTTATCCCATCCTCGTTGATTGAATTATCCTGGTAATGTCTGATGAATACTAAGCATGCAGCTGCTCTTAATGTCTGATGAATACTAAGCATGCAGCTGCTCTTAATGTCTGATGAATACTAAGCATGCAGCTGCTCTTAATGTCTGATGAATACTAAGCATGCAGCTGCTCTTAATGTCTGATGAATACTAAGCATGCAGCTGCTCTTAATGTCTGATGAATACTAAGCATGCAGCTGCTCTTAATGTCTGATGAATACTAAGCATGCAGCTGCTCTTAATGTCTGATGAATACTAAGCATGCAGCTGCTGTTAATGTCTGATGAATACTAAGCATGCAGCTGCTCTTAATGTCTGATGAATACTAAGCATGCAGCTGCTCTTAATGTCTGATGAATATTAAGCATGCAGCTGCTCTTAATGTCTGATGAATACTAAGCATGCAGCTGCTCTTAATGTCTGATGAATACTAAGCATGCAGCTGCTCTTAATGTCTGATGATACTAAGCATGCAGCTGCTCTTAATGTCTGATGGATACTAAGCATGCAGCTGCTCTTAATGTCTGATGAATACTAAGCATGCAGCTGCTCTTAATGTCTGATGAATACTAGGCATGCAGCATGCGTCTTAATGTCTGATGAATACTAAGCATGCAGCTGCTCTTAATGTCTGATGAATACTAAGCATGCAGCTGCTCTTAATGTCTGATAAATACTAAGCATGCAGCTGCTCTTAATGCAACTTTCTCCAGCATTCTATCTCTGCTTCCATTTCAATTTTTTAGGCATCTGTCTTCAGGAATGTTATGCCTGGAAGTTCTTCGTATGTAAATGTAAAGGTAAAGTTGCTCGTACGCACGCCGTGAAGGTATATGGGGGAGTGGAGGTATAACTCCACTAATGCTTAACATGTGTACTGGATGGAGCTGAATGGTCACCTTCACACCCCGGCCGCTTTACGTCCTGGTACCCTTTGAATAGGATTGGGTACCAGAGCTGGTGTAAATGTTTTGGAGGAGGCAGCAGTTTCGTACTCCTGCCATGAATCGAACCACGGACATACAGCCCGTAGCCTAGTCACTGTAGTGAATGGACTGTTGCGACAAGGGCTAATGGGCTTATGCCTGTAAGTTCCTCGTATGTGTAGGCCATTGTAGTGACGTCACAGTTGGTCTCGCTCAAATTTCACACCATTATACGCAGGCAAAAATGGGATGTTGTAGGACAGATATGACTGTAACTGCTGCCAGACGGGTGGTGCTGCCAGCTTACAGTTTGGACGGTATTGTTACTGTAAGCTGGTGTCCAACAACATGACAGTACATTGGCTACCGCTGCAAATGTCACACGCTAACATTTAATGCGTTGAAAGACAGCCATTTTTCTGTACGTGTCATTTGCACGAACCGTATAAAATGAACGCAAAATGTTGAGGTCGTGCCTGTATGGTTTATGTTCGCGACTTGACCTAGCTTTCGAACGGTTAGTATTTTTGCATCATATTTTGGGAGTCCCGGTTTTGAATCGCGGTCCGAAGACCAGGTATCCTGTCCGAGATTTGTCGCGGTTTTCTGGAGCCCACTGCAGACAAATGCTGTACAGAACTTTAACGAAGCAACTTTCCCTCTTTTTGACATTCTTTCCAGTTCATCTTTATATCAGTTGGCGTTCTACGTAGTGTAATGTTAGCTACTGTCAGCTTCGTCAAATAAACCATAAATAATGATACAGTAGGCCCTCGATTTAACGGACTTCGGATATAACGGACAAAAATGTGTGTCCTGTAGGAAAAATTTATTATATATAAATTAATTTATATTAATATAATATATAAATTTAATATTATTGAATTTAATTAAAATAATGTTTGGTTCCTGTCGTAAATTTATTTTTATATTTGTAACAGTTGTTTTAGTGACGTGTATAAATTACTAAATGTACATTATAATAATATTTTATTCATACTTATACATTATAATAACATTTTAATACACCCTGTATATTGTAAGTTCGTTATTAATATATGTTTTTAAAATACATTCGATTTAACGGACTTTCGGCAATAGCGGACACGCCTTCCCCCAATTAGTCCGTTAAATCGAGGGCCTACTGTAATGAAACGTAGGAGAATAAGAAGGCTGGATTTGTAGCTAGGATGGAGAAGAAAGCGGAATTTGAAAAAAAGGCGAATACTTGGAAGATCTAGAAGGAAATGGCAGGGTAACCGTTACGTTGGAAGTTACAGGTATGGAGGATGGATGCAGCTGGCACCAGATCATATGTAGTTGGCGAGATTTGGTATTACGAGCGTCGTGCCTTCAGTAGGCTGCACACATGTGCCTTGTTTTGTAAGACAAGTTCCAGTGTGTACGGCAGAGCGAGCATTCTAAGGAATGGTTCGATTCTGCAACGTAACATCTTTTGAAGCCGATCCCAGTGGCTGCACGGTCTAAGACGTAGGTCTACGGCCGATCGCTTACTGGGATTGCGGGTTCGAATCCCACCTAGGGCATGTATGTCTGTCTGTTGTGAGTGTTGTGTGTTGTCAGGTAGAGGTCTCTGCGACGGGCTGATCACTCGTCCAGAGGAGTCCTACCGAGTGTTGTGTGTCTGAGTGTGATCGTGAAGCCTCGAAAAATGAGGCGGCCTAGGCCCCCAAGGGGCTGTCGAGCCATTGGAAAAAGAAAAGAAAACATCTTTTGACATTCACTTAAATACCGACAGTGATGTGCATCGACTACGTCACGGAGCGAACAATTTTTTGGCTGCGTTATTTAACGACACTGTCGATTGCTGAGTTTATATGTCGTGGGGTGGAACGAAGAATGCTGACTTAAAGGAGTAAGGGTGCGGACACACATACCGAAACGGACCAGACTAGACGACAAGACATTCCATTAACGAAGGCCAGACTAAGGTGCGCACCCAGAAGTTTTCGCTTGGGGGGGGGGGACGTGCTGACCCTGAGGCTATATATATAATTTATGTTTAATTTTAAAAAAATATGTCATAAAAATCATGTCGTAAGTACAACATAACTGTCTGCAACTGCATTTATATACATACAAATATAACTACATGTTACATGACTCAATCACAGTGTCCTCTCTTATTGGTTTTTTTTTAAATTTTATTACGTTATTTTTCAAAATTCTAATGTACTAGTCATCAGTCGATTTCAGGGGCTGGTTTCAGCTGAGGGGTAAATCGCTTAAAACTTTTGATACCGTAATATCTACTAAATCTGTTTTTTTTTTTAAATTTCGAGTTTGGGGGGAGGGGCTGCAGCCCGGTAGCCCCCCCCCCCCCGCTTGGATGTGCCCTTGCCAGACTTGTGATACGAAAACACCGAATTCAGGCTTTGTTTAATATATGGGATAAATCCAAAGGCGTCTGTGTCTCTGGAGGTACTGTCGCTGTATGGCTGTTGCATTTCGCGCTGGAAGACAGTTTTGAGGTTGCGTCTTGTCTGGTCTTGTCTGGTCTTGTCTGGTCTGGTCTTGTCTCGTCTTGTCTTGTCTCGTCTTGTCTGGTCTGGTCTGGTCTTGTCTGGTCTGGTCTTGTCTTGTCTGGTCTGGTCTGGTTAGCCGTGCTACGGCTGGCCCCATATGCTAACAACTAACATGTTGTTACAGCACTGCGCAGTACACAATGTGAGTACCCGGCTTGATGCTTCAGCTACCCGAGAATCGTTATTATTGTTGTCTCCGTCGTCATTAAAATGGCTGTGAGTGACATCACTACAATAATAAACAAGCTGACAAAAGGAACGCCTGAAAACGCCCGAAGCTTTCAATCGATACAACAGAAAATGCCAGAGGCCTTAGATGAACAGGTGGAAGGGACAGTTTTAATTTAATTCCTGTAACGAAAAGTAACAGGAGTTTAATTAGCGGTACTGGATATCAATAAAACAAGTGTCGCATATTGTATGGATGTAGCTCAGTCACTATAGTGTCGAGGCTGCGGGATTGATGAACGGAGTAATGGGTTGGATTCCCGGGAGGGGCAGAGATTTCAGTTTTGTCTGCAGCCTTCCATGCAGTGGGTAGAGGGAACCGAAACGGTTGGGGCATGGGGCTGACCTCTCGCCCACATCTAGTGGCGAGTTTAACCCTTTAAAAGCCTTGTGGAAACCGCCAGGTTTGGCGTTCACAAATTGTACGTTCTGCCCACACAGTGTATTTGTGTGTTTTGTGTGGATCTGAAAACAAACAGCGATTATTTCACTGTACAGCATTAACTGACTGGTTTGTATAACTGAGACGGAGTGTGTTTACTGCGCGGTACGGACTGTATTTATGTGTTTTGTGTGGATCTCAGAACAAACAGCGATTATTTCACTGTACAGCATTAACTGACTGGTTTGTATAACTGAGACGGAGTGTGTTTACTGCGCGGTACGGACTGTATTTATGTGTTTTGTGTGGATCTCAGAACAAACAGCGATTATTTCACTGTACAGCATTAACTGACTGGTTTGTATAACTGAGACGGAGTGTGTTTACTGCGCGGTACGGTCTGTATTTATGTGTTTTGTGTGGATCTGAGAACAAACAGCGATTATTTCACTGTACAACATTAACTGACTGGTTTGTATAACTGAGACGGAGTGTGTTTACTGCGCGGTACGGACTGTATTTATGTGTTTTGTGTGGATCTGAGAACAAACAGCGATTATTTCACTGTACAACATTAACTGACTGGTTTGTATAACTGAGACGGAGTGTGTTTACTGCGCGGTACGGACTGTATTTATGTGTTTTGTGTGGATCTGAGAACAAACAGCGATTATTTCACTGTACAACATTAACTGACTGGTTTGTATAACTGAGACGGAGTGTGTTTACTGCGCGGTACGGACTGTATTTATGTGTTTTGTGTGGATCTGAGAACAAACAGCGATTATTTCACTGTACAACATTAACTGACTGGTTTGTATAACTGAGACGGAGTGTGTTTACTGCGCGGTACGGACTGTATTTATGTGTTTTGTGTGGATCTCAGAACAAACAGCTATTATTTCACTGTACAGCATTAACTGACTGGTTTGTATAACTGAGACGGAGTGTGTTTACTGCGCGGTACGGACTGTATTTATGTGTTTTGTGTGGATCTCAGAACAAACAGCTATTATTTCACTGTACAGCATTAACTGACTGGTTTGTATAACTGAGACGGAGTGTGTTTACTGCGCGGTACGGACTGTATTTATGTGTTTTGTGTGGATCTCAGAACAAACAGCTATTATTTCACTGTACAGCATTAACTGACTGGTTTGTATAACTGAGACGGAGTGTGTTTACTGCGCGGTACGGACTGTATTTATGTGTTTTGTGTGGATCTCAGAACAAACAGCGATTATTTCACTGTACAACATTAACTGACTGGTTTGTATAACTGAGACGGAGTGTGTTTACTGCGCGGTACGGACTGTATTTATGTGTTTTGTGTGGATCTCAGAACAAACAGCTATTATTTCACTGTACAGCATTAACTGACTGGTTTGTATAACTGAGACGGAGTGTGTTTACTGCGCGGTACGGACTGTATTTATGTGTTTTGTGTGGATCTCAGAACAAACAGCGATTATTTCACTGTACAACATTAACTGACTGGTTTGTATAACTAAGAAGGAGTGTGTTTACTGCGCGGTACGGACTGTATTTATGTGTTTTGTGTGGATCTCAGAACAAACAGCTATTATTTCACTGTACAGCATTAACTGACTGGTTTGTATAACTGAGACGGAGTGTGTTTACTGCGCGGTACGGACTGTATTTATGTGTTTTGTGTGGATCTCAGAACAAACAGCTATTATTTCACTGTACAGCATTAACTGACTGGTTTGTATAACTGAGACGGAGTGTGTTTACTGCGCGGTACGGACTGTATTTATGTGTTTTGTGTGGATCTCAGAACAAACAGCTATTATTTCACTGTACAGCATTAACTGACTGGTTTGTATAACTGAGACGGAGTGTGTTTACTGCGCGGTACGGACTGTATTTATGTGTTTTGTGTGGATCTCAGAACAAACAGCGATTATTTCACTGTACAACATTAACTGACTGGTTTGTATAACTGAGACGGAGTGTGTTTACTGCGCGGTACGGACTGTATTTATGTGTTTTGTGTGGATCTCAGAACAAACAGCTATTATTTCACTGTACAACATTAACTGACTGGTTTGTATAACTGAGACGGAGTGTGTTTACTGCGCGGTACGGACTGTATTTATGTGTTTTGTGTGGATCTCAGAACAAACAGCGATTATTTCACTGTACAACATTAACTGACTGGTTTGTATAACTGAGACGGAGTGTGTTTACTGCGCGGTACGGACTGTATTTATGTGTTTTGTGTGGATCTCAGAACAAACAGCTATTATTTCACTGTACAACATTAACTGACTGGTTTGTATAACTGAGACGGAGTGTGTTTACTGCGCGGTACGGACTGTATTTATGTGTTTTGTGTGGATCTCAGAACAAACAGCGATTATTTCACTGTACAACATTAACTGACTGGTTTGTATAACTGAGACGGAGGTGTGTTTACTGCGCGGTACGGACTGTATTTATGTGTTTTGTGTGGATCTCAGAACAAACAGCTATTATTTCACTGTACAGCATTAACTGACTGGTTTGTATAACTGAGACGGAGTGTGTTTACTGCGCGGTACGAGCTGTATATTTAAATGCGATTAGTATTTATTTCCGTGTTTGAAGGGCTAATAATTCGCCGAGTTCTACTTCTACTACCGCTTCCCTGTTTAGGGCTTATGTATGTCCACATTAAGACGTTTCGGTATATGTGTCTAGATCTATGTTTAAAGACTTTATCAAGTAAATGCTGACACCTTATTAAAAAATATAATTTTTTGTTGTGTTATTTAGTGGCGCTGTATCGACTTAATATTTTATTTATCTTTGAATAAGGTTAGAAGTACAAGCTTGTCCATCTCAAATAGCGAGTTGCTGTGAGAAGGATGAGCGTGTTAAAGTATTTGTCAGGGCAGATATTTTCCTTTGCTGCCGGTTGCGTACCGGGTTTGGGGCCTACCGAACTTACCGTCTGTGTAGTCGGTAAAAATGTAAAGCTACAGCAACCCCATTACAGGCCTGGACAGGCCCTTAGGGTTCCAGGAGGTCGAGGCTCCCAGGTTTTTAGACAATCGGCACATGAAGGTGGTAAGGTTGTCAGTCCTACGCACCGGCCGCCTTTACCCCCCAGGAAAGATTCCTGGTACTCATTTCTGTTAGAGGCTGAGTCGACCCCAGGGCCATAATGCGACCGAAACGATTATGTCAGTGAAAAATTCCAGTGACACGATCGGGAATCGAACCCGCGCCACCGCGTGCCCCCTGTGTAGTCGGTACCGAGGATAAAGCGGCCATGGCGTGAACCTGACCACTCACCTCCATATAATGTTAAGGTTAAGAATAGGTGCATGTACACAACCACTTCTCGTCACATCTTCAAGGCACCCAAAGGATAACTTGAGCTTAACTTTAAGGTGTAGGGTGAAGTATGATTTGGGGAAGGGCTGTGCACAGTTTTAAAATATGTGACGCAACCAGTTGATTCAGATAGGCTACAGAAGTCAGATTCATTACATTGTACGAAACCGTTCTGTAATAAACGTGTTTCTGTGATGTGTATGTCCTTGCCATACTTGTTATCATTCGGTGCAGGATCTTATGTCTTCCAGTTTGCTGTCCAAAAATACAAAGATTAAGATACGAGTATACAGAACTGTAATTTTGTTGTTTTGTATGGGTGTGAAACTTGGTCTGTCACACTGAGGGAGGAACATAGGCTGAGGGTGTTCGAGAATAGGGTGCTGAGGGGGATATTTGGGACTAAGAGGGACGGGGTAACAGGGGAGTGGAGAAGACTACATAACGAGGAACTTAATGATCTGTACACATCACCAAATATTATTCGGGTGATCAAATCAAGAAGAATGGGGTGGGCGGGGCATGTAGCATGTACAGGTGAGGGGAGAGGTGCATACAGGGTTTTGGTGGGGAGACCTGAGGGAAGGAGACCACTTGGAAGACCCAGACGTAAATGGGAGGAATAATATTAGAATGGATCTTAAGAAGTGGATAGGGGGCATGGATTGGATTGATCTGGCTCAGGATAGGGACAGGTGGCGGGCTGTTGTTAGTGCGGTAATGAACCTTCGATTTCCATAAAACACGTGGAATTTCTTGACTAGTTGACGACCTGTTAGCTTCTCAAGGAGGACTCTGCTGCATGGAGTTGGTTGGTTAGTTAGTTAGTTTGTGTGCCCTTGCCATAGTATTTTGAGCACAGCGATTGTCCCTGTGCCCCGAGTTCCCCACCGACATAGTAATTGCATGTTTCCAGTTTCCGGTTTAAATGACATTAGTTCGTACTCCGTGTCGCGACAGTTCGCCGTGTTGAAAAAGAATTCATCAGCAGAAAGCTTTTTCGTAGAAATTGCCACGCCCTCTTTTAGCGCTTTTCACATTCTGAGGAACTGTTTTAAAGCTGGGAATACTCAAGTTATGGTCTGCGGTAGAGAATATGTGAAAGAAATGTTTGTTTATTTGTGGCTTGTTTAACGTGCCATGGCTCAGGTTAGTCGCCGGGACTCGGAGTTCGATCCCAGGCCAGTCCTTGTGGGATTTGTGATGGACATAGTTGTACTGGGACAGTTTTCTGTCCGAGTATTCAGTTTCCTATTGTCAGTACCATAACACCAATCTTCGTACCTATTTATGTGTAACCGACGGTATATAATCTTAGCTATCGCCAGCGTCGTTAAATGACACACCTGAAGAATTTAACGACGCTGACTGCGTACCGTCGAGTGGTTTCAGCATAGCAAATAATGAATTATAAAGGAAATGGAAGATGGCGGTTGTGGTATACTTTGAGGTACCGTCCCAGGATTACCCAGGAGGGTCTGAGGTGAACAACATAAAAATTTATTTCAGATTAGTCGGTGTCCCGGAGGATATTGCGTCTACCGAACGTAATCACAGTTTGCTTTATGGCATTCGTGATGTTGATCACTGTGAAGGTTTGGTCTGCTGCCCAGGGTTATGACAAGTTGCAGTCCCGTAAATGGGTCACCAGTGTTTGTGTGTGTCGAATTGTCTTTCTGCTTTTCCATACGTTTATACAGGGTGAGCGACAAGTTTACGTGCACCTGTCCGAAGTAGGATACAGTTTATAGTGGAAGACACAGTGAATGTGCAGTACTTACGGTTACAATTACTGTTGCAAGTGATGCCCACTGACGTGTGACATGTCAGGTACGTCATCTAAATTGTTTTATCTACGGCACTTTCCCGCCGATCCCATTGGCCACGAGGTCTAAGACGTGGGTCTGCGGTCGCTCGCTAACGTGGGTTCGAATCTCACCGGGGGCATGGACGTCTGTCTCTTGTGAGTGTTGTGTGTTGTCAGGTAGAGGTCTCTGCGTCGGGCTGATCACTCGTCCAGAGGAGTCCTACCGAGTGTGGTGTGTGTAACTGATCGTGAAGCCTTGATAATGAGGAGGCCTAGGGCCACAAGGGGCTGTCGAGCTGTGACATAATTCCGCGGAGGACGTGCCTTTTTCCGAAAATAGTTTTAGGCGCCCATCATCATCATTCTCTAAAGGCTAAGCCTTTTCGCTGCAACCATAGACGTCTGTCTTGTGCCAGTCTCTTCATTTCGGCGTAGGAGTTGCAAAAGAGTTCCTTCATCAGATTCTTGATGTAAGAGAGCCTTGGTCGTCCTTATACTTACTGTAAGTCACTATCACTCAGTATCACTTATCTTCCTGCTCGTAGTGATTAGCTTATCTTGTTTGTTGTTTTATTGAAATGAATCATTAAAACTTTTGAATTTAAGATAGTCGTAATATAAAATGTTAAAAGTTATTAGTAAAACAAACAAGATAAACTAATCACTACGAACAGCAAGATAAGTGATACTGAGTGATAGTGACTTACAGTAAGTATAAGTTGTGAAAGTGACTTTGATGCATTGAAGATTATGAAGATTACGAATTCTCGCCGACACCCCTGAAGATGGCACTATAAGTGCTGAAACATATATAGGGACAAGAAAACACTAAAATAGTGTAGTGCATTTTGGAATAAAATAATTAATTAGTTCCCCTTAATGTCCAAACGGCCTATTTATGATACTAAAGCACGTGGTCATTTGTTGGAATAAAATAATTAATTAGTTCCCCTTAATGTCCAAACGGCCTATTTATGATACTAAAGCACGTGGTCATTTGTTGGAATAAATAATTAATTAGTTGCCCTTAATGTCCAAACGGCCTATTAATGATACTAAAGCACGTGGTCATTTGTTGGAATAAATAATTAATTAGTTCCCCTTAATGTCCAAACGGCCTATTTATGATACTAAAGCACGTGGTCATTTGTTGGAATAAATAATTAATTAGTTCCCCTTAATGTCCAAACGGCCTATTTATGATACTAAAGCACGTGGTCATTTGTTGGAATAAATAATTAATTAGTTCCCCTTAATGTCCAAACGGCCTATTTATGATACTAAAGCACGTGGTCATTTATTGGAATAAATAATTAATTAGTTCCCCTTAATGTCCAAACGGCCTATTTATGATACTAAAGCACGTGGTCATTTATTGGAATAAATAATTAATTAGTTCCCCTTAATGTCCAAACGGTCTGTTTATGATACTAAAGCACGTGGTCATTTATTGGAATAAATAATTAATTAGTTCCCCTTAATGTCCAAACGGCCTATTTATGATACTAAAGCACGTGGTCATTTATTGGAATAAATAATTAATTAGTTCCCCTTAATGTCCAAACGGCCTATTTATGATACTAAAGCACGTGGTCATTTGTTTGAATAAATAATTAATTAGTTCCCCTTAATGTCCAAACGGTCTATTTATGATACTAAAACGCGTGGTGCATTTGTTGGAATAAATAATTAATTAGTTCCCCTTAATGTCCAAACGGCCTATTTATGATACTAAAGCACGTGGTCATTTGTTTGAATAAATAATTAATTAGTTCCCCTTAATGTCCAAACGGTCTATTTATGATACTAAAGCACGTGGTCATTTGTTGGAATAAATAATTAATTAGTTCCCCTTAATGTCTGAACGGTCTGTTTATGATACTAAAGCACGTGGTCATTTATTGGAATAAATAATTAATTAGTTCCCCTTAATGTCTGAACGGTCTGTTTATGATACTAAAGCACGTGGTCATTTATTGGAATAAATAATTAATTAGTTCCCCTTAATGTCCAAACGGTCTATTTATGATACTAAAGCACGTGGTCATTTGTTGGAATAAATAATTAATTAGTTCCCCTTAATGTCCAAACGGTCTATTTATGATACTAAAGCACGTGGTCATTTGTTGGAATAAATAATTAATTAGTTCCCTTAATGTCCAAACGGTCTATTTATGATACTAAAGCACGTGGTCATTTGTTGGAATAAATAATTAATTAGTTCCCCTTAATGTCCAAACGGTCTATTTATGATACTAAAGCACGTGGTCATTTGTTGGAATAAATAATTAATTAGTTCCCCTTAATGTCCAAACGGTCTATTTATGATACTAAAGCACGTGGTCATTTGTTTGAATAAATAATTAATTAGTTCCCCTTAATGTCCAAACGGTCTATTTATGATACTAAAGCACGTGGTCATTTGTTGGAATAAATAATTAATTAGTTCCCCTTAATGTCCAAACGGCCTATTTATGATACTAAAGCACGTGGTCATTTGTTTGAATAAATAATTAATTAGTTCCCCTTAATGTCCAAACGGCCTATTTATGATACTAAAGCACGTGGTCATTTGTTGGAATAAATAAATAATTAGTTCCCCTTAATGTCCAAACGGTCTGTTTAGGATACTAAAGCACGTGGTCATTTGTTTGAATAAATAATTAATTAGTTCCCCTTAATGTCCAAACGGCCTATTTATGATACTAAAGCACGTGGTCATTTGTTTGAATAAATAATTAATTAGTTCCCCTTAATGTCCAAACGGTCTGTTTAGGATACTAAAGCACGTGGTCATTTGTTGGAATAAATAATTAATTAGTTCCCCTTAATGTCCAAACGGCCTATTTATGATACTAAAGCACGTGGTCATTTGTTGGAATAAATAATTAATTAGTTCCCCTTAATGTCCAAACGGCCTATTTATGATACTAAAGCACGTGGTCATTTGTTTGAATAAATAATTAATTAGTTCCCCTTAATGTCCAAACGGCCTATTTATGATACTAAAGCACGTGGTCATTTGTTGGAATAAATAATTAATTAGTTCCCCTTAATGTCCAAACGGTCTGTTTAGGATACTAAAGCACGTGGTCATTTGTTGGAATAAATAATTAATTAGTTCCCCTTAATGTCCAAACGGCCTATTTATGATACTAAAGCACGTGGTCATTTGTTGGAATAAATAATTAATTAGTTCCCCTTAATGTCCAAACGGTCTGTTTAGGATACTAAAGCACGTGGTCATTTGTTTGAATAAATAATTAATTAGTTCCCCTTAATGTCCAAACGGCCTATTTATGATACTAAAGCACGTGGTCATTTGTTGGAATAAATAATTAATTAGTTCCCCTTAATGTCCAAACGGCCTATTTATGATACTAAAGCACGTGGTCATTTATTGGAATAAATAATTAATTAGTTCCCCTTAATGTCCAAACGGCCTATTTATGATACTAAAGCACGTGGTCATTTGTTGGAATAAATAATTAATTAGTTCCCCTTAATGTCCAAACGGTCTGTTTAGGATACTAAAGCACGTGGTCATTTGTTGGAATAAATAATTAATTAGTTCCCCTTAATGTCCAAACGGCCTATTTATGATACTAAAGCACGTGGTCATTTGTTGGAATAAATAATTAATTAGTTCCCCTTAATGTCCAAACGGTCTGTTTAGGATACCAAAGCACGTGGTGCATTTCCGTATTTATAAACCGAGTCCTGTATGTTCAGATGAGTGTAAATGTCGATGAGGGACATTTTGTGAGGGACGGAGCGGCTTGGTGTTCTGCAAGTGCTGTCTGTGAGATGGAGTGTGCTCGTACAGTGTTTTGGAAAATGCCTTGCTTCGACAGCAAAGGGTGCAAGGCGATTTGTGGATACTTATTTCAATTTATCTCACTTTTTGACTGATGTATACGAGGACCGATTTCAGTTATATGCTCTCCTATTTGCCCGCTACAGATAAAGGGTCGGCGACCCCTTCAGTTTCCCATTATTTTAATTGCGAAGTGTATGCTGTTGCCTCTTGGTCGTTTTGGAACTCAGCGTCGAGTTTAATGTGTGTTACCTTGCAGTTATTGACTGATTATATACATACATATACAGTCGAACTCGGGTATAACGCCAAGAAAGGGACTGAATATTTTGTGTCGTTATAAACGAGTGTTGTTATAACCGAGTAGTATAATGCTATGGTTAACAGTGACGAATTAAGCTTCAATTCTTTAACCAACAAATGCACCTTGTATTTTCTCACTTCTATCCACCCTACATATGTTTTTTTTACGGGGGATGAACATCAACAGTTATACAAGACCGACTGCCAACAATTTAAATTTTAATAAATCTGAATTTTAAATTTAAAAATGATAATTTTAATAATTTTAACGAGGTTGATATCTCCAACAACATAGTGCCCTGAGTTCACAACTTATAGTGCTGTGCTCCGAACTTCTAACACAATATATGCAGGGTATACACAAAAGAATGGTACGGTTTCAATAGTGAAAACTATTGAAACCGCACCATTCTTTTGTGTATACCCTGTATATACACCAAGACAATTCAAAACTTGAAGAAACTGTGATTGTGTTTTTAACTATTGGTGACTGCCAATTACTGTAAACAGCATAATGTTCTACGTTAATACCTAATGAATGAGTGAACGGTGAAGTCACTATATCGGTATACCCCTGATGATGACCAAAATACGGTCGAAACATATGTAGGGTGGATAGAAGTGAGAAAATAAAGGGTGCATTTGTTGGTTAAAGAATTGAAGCTTATAGCTAAGATGCACGGTGAACATAACGTAAAGAAAGTGACTAATTCGTACCACAGAAAATGTGACTCTATAGGCGAGGTGTCGTATAAACCGATGTCGTTATAACCGGCTTCGACTGTGTATGAATTAAAGAACGAGCTTGACTATCGAATGACAACATGTTAATGGGTTTTGAATATTGAACGTGTTATAGCTGATGCGTACGGACGTAGTACGTAAAGCATCTGTTAGATAGCGCTGCTGTTCACTTTGCCAATGTTTGTGGTTAGACGACTGCGAAGTTCATTGATTGAGAATATGAGTGAATGTCTGGGCTAACTCCTGAAGGTTGGTTGTTAGAATATATGCGTTAGATATTCTTCGTCAGTTTGAGGGAATTTCTGCAAGTGTTAATTTGTTAAACTGCAAGTAGGACTGTGTCTGCGATTGTATATACATTTGTGCTATGTGAAATGACGGTAAAGTAGTACTGTATTCATCACTGATGACTTAATATTTCCTGAAGACTGCCAACAGATGGTGCGACAATAAGTTTCATTATGTACCACGAGATGGCATGTAGGGTATAGCCTTTGTTGTGTTGTACTGAATACACTATATTGATTGGAAGGTCTTGGCTAAAACAATAAAACAGCTTCAAAACATGATGTATTTAAAGAGACATGCTTGCGCAAAAAGAACTCCTTACAACTGTCGTTGTTGTAATGTGTTCTGGCTGAGATGAATGAAGCGAACGTACTAGACAACTGTCTGGTTGGTTCACTGTTTGATTCTTTGGGCGTACTGTCGCGTGTCTTGAGGCTCTAAGTGTTTTACACAGTTCGTGGCCAGTTTTGTATTGCTAGCTTATAATAACCCACGGCCGCATGTCTTAAAATATTTATCTACTGAACATGTTCACGGTGGGCCGCGATAGCTCAGTCGGTATAGCGACTCGCTACGAGCCGGACGGTCCGGGGATCGAATCCCGGTGGGGGCGAGATTTTCCGCACCCGTCCAGACCGGCCCTGTACAATGGGTACCGGGTCTCCTTCCCGGGGGTAAAGCGGCCGGGGCGTGGAGTTGACCACCCACCCTCATCTAGTGCCAGGGTTAAAGAAATAGTAGAGCTATACCTCTACTCCGCCTCTGGGCCTTCATGGCTCGTTCTAGGGAGACCTTTACCTTTACATGTTCACGTCATATTCCATCAGAAATCTTCGCTCTCCTGGGATGTTACGCAGCTTTGTTTGGTAGTTGCTTAACCGACGTTTCGGAACAAAATGAGTTCCATCTTCAAGAATCAAGCAGTCCAAAAGAAGAATGGACTGCTTGACACTTGAAGATGGGACCGACAGGTTGTCCCGAAACGTCGGTAACTAAGTACCAAGGCCACGTAACATCACTGTAGGGCGAAAATCTCATTTACACCGCCGCGGAAGCTTGAAATCACGTATGTTCCATCTATTTAGAGGTTTTGTAATTAACGTTTTTATGCGCGTTTTGTCTGCTGGCTCGCCGTCTGAACTTCTTGATTCTATGACCGTGATAATATATGCTGATCAGAAGGTGTCGTGAAACTGTGCAGTGTGCTGTTTTGTGCACCTTCTGTTACCTCCCACTTCTCAACTCCACATATTCCCTACAGCTGTCTGTCCTCAAACAAGCCGTCTGCGTTCTTCCCTTTGATTGCAAACAGTTTGCTTCGGATACTAGTTCTGATTTGAAAAAGGATGAGATGTGTTGTCGATAAAGGACGTTGCATACTTATACCGCGCGGTCTAAGGCGTAGGTCTGCGGCCGCTCGCTTATTTGGATTGTGGGTTCGAATCCCGCCGGGGGCATGAATGTCTGTCTCTTGTGAGTGTTGTGTGTTGGCAGGTAGAGGTCACTGCGACGGGCTGATCATTCGTCCAGAGGAGTCCTACCGAATGTGGTGTGTCTAAAGTGTGTGATTGTGAAGCCTCGAAAAATGAGGCGGCCTAGGCCCCCAAGGGGCTGTCGAGCCATTGGAAAAAAAAAATAATTATATCGCTCATGAAACGGCAATTTGTCGTAACCCACGCAATTCGTCAAACTGACATTCCCGCGTTACTGGACAGTTGTGTTACAAACACACCTTCTGTCAAAATGTTGTGTGCACAGAAGAATTGGGAAACTGAATTTAAATGAATCAAATATATAACATTCCTAAGTTGTTCTATTAAGGGTCTGTCAAGTTGTTTCTGTCTCCTGTAAAACTGTATATCGGTGGGTTACGACAAATCGCTGTTTCATGAGCGATATACGCAGGCACGCACGCACGGATGTTTACACGCCCAACTGTTATCTGTCACTTATATGATTATTGACGTACATGCTTGAGATGTTATTGATTTTGTATTTATTATGATCTATAAAATATGGAAAACTGTAATGTTTTGATTTTGTGTTTATATGATCTATAAAATATGGACAACTGTAATGTTTTTGATTTTGTGTTTATTATGATCTATAAAATATGGACAACTGTAATGTTTTTGATTTTGTGTTTATTATGATCTATAAAATATGGACAACTGTAATGTTATTGATTTTGTGTTTATTATGATCTATAAAATATGGACAATTGTAATGTTCCTTGTTTTATACGGTCGTGGGACTGGCCTGAAGCTTAGGAAAGGTTGGTGGGACATGTAGATGGCGTGGCGTGAGAAATTTTTACAAAATTTGGTGGAAAAATTTGAAAGCAACAGACAATTTTGGAGACGAAGTACATGAGAAGGTAATGTGAAAAGTAATTTTATACAAACAGGTATTACGGATTTGAACTGGAATAGAGTTTCTCAGATTGGATACAAATGACGAGCTGTTGTGAGCACGGCGATGAATATTTTTGTACGTCGTAAAATGCTGTAATTAGTTGATGATAGTGTCGGCGTCCGAAGGGATCAATTATGCTCATCTGCGTCTGTGTTTTTCCTCTTCACGGTGTAGGCAGGCACGCCTGCTCCGACCTCACTTACTCATTCCGTATTTGTTACGTTGTTTCTCGGTCTTGGTATTCTTTTGTTTCATATTCCGTGTATTACAGGTGCTACAGTCAACACAACTGTTCTTTATTATAAAAACAGTACTTGTTTTTATAATCGCTGTACGTTTCAACACTAAAGGGCCGTCATCAGGCGAAAAAATATACAATATAAAAATGACAGTGGTTAAAACGTTTATAATTCCTATTGATATGAAAGGCCGATCCCAGTGGCCGCGCGGTCTAAGGCGTGGGTCTTCGGCCGTTCGCTTGCTGGATCGTGGGTTCGAATCCCACCGGGGGCATGGATGTTTGTGTTGTGTTGTAAAAAGACGGTTGTGGACCGTAAGTGACATGAAAAGGACGAAAAAGGACTAATACAGAACAAAAACGGATCAAAGGGGAAAACCCAGGAATTAGTTAAAAAAAAAAAAATCCCACCGGGGGCATGGATTTTGTGTTGTGTTAGATGTATGGACGATAGCATGAAACATAAGGTGACATGCAGGACAAAAGGACTTCAACAGTACAAATGGATCAAAGGGGAAAACCCAGGAATTAATACAAAAAAAAAATCCCTCCCAGGGCATGGATTTCTGTCTCTTGTGAGTGTTGTGTGTTGTGAGGTAGAGGTCTCTGCGACGGCTGATCACTCGTCCAGAGGAGTCCTACCGAGTGTGGTGTGTCTAAAGTGTGTGACCATGAAACCTCGACGAAACGAGGAGGTCCAGGCCCATATAGGGCTGTCGAGCCTTAGGAAAAAAAAATTAATATGAAAGACCTCTTCTTTACAATTCCTTTTTTTACAGTTTACGCTGTTGTATTAAAATTGTCAGATTATACTCCCCCTATGTGCCTTCATGGCCTGTTCTAGGGAAAACGTTACCTTTACCTTTACCTTACGTAAGAATATTAGAAGAGTGAAGATGAAGGCAGCAGGTTTCTCCGAAACGACGGTACCCTTCTACCAACCTACACGACATAATGTTGCGTAAGACCGTAATGCTCATTGTATCCTTTCTTTAGTTGTCCATAATTCACTTTCATGTTGTCAGGTTGGCAGTATGTAACAAATTACCAAAAGTGGATGTCGTTCCTACGCTATCGTCTGTAACCAGACACATCACTTGCAGACTAAATGCTGCGCTTTGCCCTTTGCTTAATCCGTCTCCCGTTCGTACGACCGTCCGTCCGACTGGCTGCCAGTAATTAATTACATCGCCCTCCCTCTTTGCTCTTTGTTTCAGGTACACACAGTCACACCCCGCCCGATGTCGGATGGCGACATGCGGTAAGTGCTGATGGCCTGCAGTGTGTTGGCCTCTAGTCGTTTAACGAACGTGCCTTTTTGATGTTCCGTAAGAGCGTTCTTATGGGCGGCTGCACATCAGATTACACAAAAATCGTGGAAGATTTGAGCATGTTATTTCTCATTGTTCGAATTTTTCCTATTTTTCACTTTTCCATCCTGATGTATGTCGTAAACGTGTAAGTATACAACCGGTACTACCAGATTATGGAGTTTTTCCGGATCACTTACATGCATACCTCGCTAATAGGGCGCGTTAGGTTCCAGACCACCGCCGTAAAACGAATCACATGCTTTTCTTCACCTGCTAGTGCATATAAAAGCCTTAAAACATGTTTACACTGTCATATATTAAGTGCGCAATAGAGCTAGGCCGAAAAAAACGATGTGAAAGTCAAAATAATAAATAAAAACTCAGCTGATGTGTGTGTCAGCGCCGTAAGAGCGAGGCAAGCGCCGAAAATAATAAAAAATGAATATAATTGAAAGCGCCGCATGCGAAGCGCCGTAAAGTGAGTACTACTGTACTGATGTTTGTGGACCGCAGACATAACGCCTCGAGGTGCGCAGAACTTAATTAATTGTCGGTCGTCGACCCTGCTGTAGTGTAAAAGGTATTTTGTAGGGCAGTAAACAAGGTGTATTGTAGTATTTTGTAGGGCACTAAACATGATGTATTGTAGTATTTTGTAGGGCAGTAAACAAGATGTATTGTAGTATTTTGTAGGGCAGTAAACAAGATGTATTGTAGTATTTTGTAGGGCAGTAAACAAGATGTATTGTAGTATTTTGTAGGGCAGTAAACAAGATGTATTGTAGTATTTTGTAGGGCAGTAAACAAGATGTATTGTAGTATTTTGTAGGGCAGTAAACAAGATGTATTGTAGTATTTTGTAGGGCAGTAAACAAGATGTATTGCAGTATTTTGTAGGGCAGTAAACAAGATGTATTGTAGTATTTTGTAGGGCAGTAAACAAGATGTATTGTAGTATTTTGTAGGGCAGTAAACAAGATGTATTGTAGTATTTTGTAGGGCAGTAAACAAGATGTATTGTAGTATTTTGTAGGGCAGTAAACAAGATGTATTGTAGTATTTTGTAGGGCAGTAAACAAGATGTATTGTAGTATTTTGTAGGGCAGTAAACAAGATGTATTGTAGTATTTTGTAGGGCAGTAAACAAGATGTATTGTAGTATTTTGTAGGGCAGTAAACAAGATGTATTGTAGTATTTTGTAGGGCAGTAAACAAGATGTATTGTAGTATTTTGTAGGGCAGTAAACAAGATGTATTGTAGTATTTTGTAGGGCAGTAAACAAGATGTATTGTAGTATTTTGTAGGGCAGTAAACAAGATGTATTGTAGTATTTTGTTGGGCAGTAAACAAGATGTATTGTAGTATTTTGTAGGGCAGTAAACAAGATGTATTGTAGTATTTTGTAGGGCAGTAAACAAGATGTATTGTAGTATTTTGTAGGGCAGTAAACAAGATGTATTGTAGTATTTTGTAGGGCAGTAAACAAGATGTATTGTAGTGTTTTGTAGGGCAGTAACAAGATGTATTGTAGTATTTTGTAGGGCAGTAAACAAGATGTATTGTAGTATTTTGTAGGGCAGTAAACAAGATGTATTGTAGTGTTTCCGCCCTGATGTCGGAGTTAGGGAAAAGCGTGAAAATCAAAGTGGTAGTTTTGTTCACTTTTCTACTCTGAAGACGGAGTCAGGAGTTTTCATCTGAAACGTTGGTAACCATTGTCTAGATCGCACTCCCTCATAACACGGAAGACCCTCCCTTTTTAATTTCTATGAATTTCCTGTTCTGCATACGTACACAAGTCTGTCATATTCCTTACGATAGGCCTACAGTACGCAGTGAACCATCATTGCAAGTTTAAAGCTCGTCTGGTGACTGCCAGATGGCTCAGACTTTGTGGATGTGAGAAGGAGGTCGAATGAAAATGTCATTACCAAGAGAATGAGAAATCTCATGCTAAGAATTTTCAATTAAACTCGACGTAAAAGAGATGTCATTGCCGTAGCTATAATTTGATGCACTACGCAAGAGAACGAAGCTAGAATAAGTGCGTGTAGTGTTAACACGGCACATCGCGTCTTGTGCTGTCCATGAAGGCGTATAGGGGGAGCAGAAGTACATATATACAGAACTATAATTTTGCCTGTTGTTTTGTATGGGTGTGAAACTTAGTCTCTCACATGAGGGAGGAACATAGGCTGGGGGTGTTAGAGAATAGGGTGCTGAGGGGGATATTTGGGCCTAAGAGGGACGGGTAACAGGGGAGTGGAGAAGACTACATAACGAGGAACTTAATGATCTGTACTGATCACCAAATATTATTCGGGTGATCAAATGAGGAAGAATGAGGTGGGCGGGGCATGTAGCACGTATGGGTGAGGGGAGAGGTGCATACAGGATTTTGGTGGGGAGACCTGAGGGAAGGAGACCACTTGGAAGACCTAAGTGTAGAATGATAATATTAAAATAATCTTCAAGAAGTGGGATGGTGGGACATGGACTGGATTGATATGGCTCAGGATAGGGACAGGTGGCGGGCTGTTGTTAATGCGGTAATGAACGTCGGATTCCATAAAATGCGGGGAATTTCTTGATTAGCTGACGACCTGTTAGCTTTTCAAGAAGGACTCTGCTCCATGGAGTTAGTTAGTTAGTTAGAAGTATGGCTCCATTCATTCTTAAACTTGGCATTAAACGGAGATGAGCGGTCGACGCCCGGCAGTGAACCCGGTACCATCGAATGAGAGGCTGGAGGGAGGGCCAATAGCCGATCTGGATGATTTGGAGGAGAGAATGATCTGTTGCCCCTACCGGGATTCGAACCCGGACTACGCTATCCGGTTCCCCAAAGTTGGTAGGTGTGCAGAATGTACAGGATACGTAATTAAGTTTAATTTTAGGCGCGTTCGCAAAACAGGCCACGTAGAGTACAGAACACCTCAGTAGATACGTCAACTGGCCAGATTCCAAACGGTGACGTCACGTATACAGTACCAGACCATTACCATTTCCGCAGGCTGTTGGGTGCGTTTACAGTGACACTGAATGTTGACGTACTTCTTTGTATTTGGGAAGTCCTGGGTTCAAGTCGCGGCCTACAGACCGGCTACATTTTTTCGTGATCTTACAGCGCAAATCACATTATTGTAACGCAACGTATACTGCAACCGTTTCCTTCTACATCCTTTCCAGTTCATTATTCACTAATGATCCAGTCTGAATTACTGACAGCGTCGTTAAACAAGCCGCAACTAAATAGCCTAAATAAATACAGCTGCGTTCCTGAGGCCATGATGTAATTGAAGTAGTGTCATTGGCCTCAAAATGTCTTCTCTTGCTCGCTGTATCATCTAATCCTCGTTTCCCTCGTCAAGCTGTGTTCGTTATACATTGGCGGGGCGGCCATTTTACTCGCTCTAGTTGGTTATGAATAATTCATATGATGCAAGGGTCTGGAGTTAGTTCATTGAATAGAAAATATTGCGGGAGTTTGTGTCCCAAACGTCTATAGAAAATCGCAGACAGCGCTAGAGCCGCAAGTATATACGGTGCCGTTATAAAGAGAGTAATGTCTTTGCTCGAATGTAAGTTAGGCCTTATTCATTAGACCTGCAGGCCTGTAGGCAATTTACGTTTAATATTTACGGGTACGTGTTGGTTCACTGCGTACCATAGCTAGAGCACTGCTGATGTTTGTTTGATGACTGGGATTTTATATTCCGACAGCGACAGTGCTCGGTTTTCGCCTCGGTGTTTTCTTGAAACAAACGTTATTGAAATATTAAAATACCGCACGTAATACATCAAGGAAACTGATTTTGCTCTGGTGGGAAATACGTGGACTAGCTAACACTGTAGTGACGACAGAGCCCTCAACGTTTGCCGATCAGTAACAGACACTGTACTGTATACATTACTCTCACGGGAAATACGTGAACAACCAAGCGACCAACCAAGGAAAGAACTAAACTTATTTATTATAAGGATACTCATAACTGGGAATATTAGAGAGTACGGTCTGAATCTACCAAACTGCATGGCGTCACGTCCCAGAACACCGTAGTTTCTACCACGCGTATTTAACCTTGTTTGTGTGCGTGTGGGTAATACGGATTTTTCTAAAATTGCAAAGGTTTTACAAAACACTGTATCATCATCCCACTCCATCTCATAGACAGCACCTGCCTTGCAATAAGCCATTCTCTCACGAAACGCCACTCAACACCATTTACACCTAAACCCCTCAATAAAGCAACATCTGAACAATATGAAGCTTCAGAACTGTTTGATACTGAACATAGCTTCCGTTTATAGACACGAAATGGCCACGTGCTTTGGGATCCCATAGTACAAATGAGACATTATTGTGAAAGTTTCAGAATTCATACAAGCACCCTACAAGCGGCCGGGGCGTGGCGTTGACCACCCACCCCCATATAGCGCCGAGGTTAAAGAAAGAGTAGAACTATACCTCTACTCCCCCTCTGGACCTTCATGGCCTGCTCTAGGGTGACCTTTACCTTTACCTTACTTTACCCTACAAGCCTTGCCCAGCAATAGGGTGCCATGTGCATACGACTTCATGTGTATGATTAATTTTGGGGTCAAATTTTGCCCTTTATCTCAGTAGCCACACGGTCTCTGGGGTCACCCACCATTGTGTTCAATGTTTGTCGGTTCTCTTTGTCTGGGGACAAAGCGGCCGTGACGTGAAGCTGATTATTATCTTAAGAATTCTTGGAGCTGTGTCTCCATTATGCCATACGTATTCATGACGTGATGCTTACTTAAGCACAGGGACTTTATTTTTATCTTACCCTTTGTTTCTAGTAACCGGCTGATAACCAGTGGCGGATTTTTGCGATAATGTTGTAACAACAAACACCTTAAGAAGTGTGGAACAGTAACTCTGTATCCCATTGGCTTGAGGTCAAGTTCGGTGCTTTAACAAACAATAAACAGATTTCGCGTCTATCGTATTTGAAGTTCTCACTGCGATGGCTGTGCAGATTGCTGTAATGCGGAATGTGACGCCGTGTAGTTCGGTTGACGTGTACCGACGTTTTAGAGGAAATTGCTGCCTCTACTTATAGCTCGTCTGAAACGTTAGTACACTTCTACCAGGCTACACGGAGTCACATCCCTGAAGACGGCAGTGTTGTTACAAATATATTTATTTATAAACTTTACGTTACTTGTACCGTACATACATAAATATATATATGTTATGCAGACAAATGTACACAGTTTTATGTTATTTAACACAATTTTATTAAATGTTGCCCAACATGTTTCTAGCCTATATAAGGCTCATCTTCAGGGGCTCTTTTGTTGAAATTACAACAGCTATATTATTAACAGCTATATTATTAGTATAATAATAATATAGCTGTTGTAATTTCAACAAAAGAGCCCTGAAGATGAGCCTTATATAGGCAACACTTAATAAAAATTGTGTTAAATAACATAAAACTGTGTACATTTGTCTGCATAACATATATATATATTTATGTATGTAACGTGTATAGAGACACGAGATGTACATGTTTATCGCGGTGGTAATTTTTTAATTTCTTGACATTATAGAAATATCTACTGGTTGAAGGTATGTGAAAACAATTTTCTTTCGATAACTAATAGCTTTGGACATGTCTGACATTCTGGATATTCAGCTTGGGTTGTCAAACTGACGGGGAGAGAAATTTGATATTCGAGGCTTTGACAGGCATATCGAGGTTACGGTCTGACACTGAGGGAGGAGCATAGACTGAGGGTGTTGGAGAAGAGGGTGCTGAGGAGGGTAGTTTGGCGTAAGAGGGTGAGGTAAGGGGGTACAGTGAGGAGCTGCATGACCTTTACTCCTCACCAAACATGACGGTGATCAAATCAAAGAAGATTAGGTGGGCGGGGCATGTGGTACATACGGAGGAGAGGAGAGGAGAGGAGAGGTGCATACACGTATTTTTGGTGGGGAAATCTGAGGGAAGGAGACCGCTTGGAAGACCTAGCCGTAGATGGGAGGATAATATTAAAATGTATCTTAAGGCAATTGTTTGGGAAGATGACTGGATTGATCTTTCACAGGATAGGGACAAGTGGTGGGCTTTTGTGAATACGGTAATGAACCTTTGGTATTTATAAAATGCGTGAGTTCTTGACTAGCTGAGGGACTGTTAGCTTGTCAAGAAGGACTGTGCTCAGTGGAGTAGTTTGTATCAAGATTACGTTTTGCTTTGATAATATGCCCTGTAATGTGGTGCATTGTTACCGACGTTTCGGTTGTTTATTCTGCTTTTTTCAAAGCAGAACGTCTAAAGTTATTGTGTGTATTAGACAGTTGCTAAAATGACAACATTGTAGTCATTCAACGTGTTTTTTTTTTTCGGTACAGTAGGCCCTCGATTTAAAGGACCCCAATTTAATGGACAAAAAATTTCTGCCTAAAGGAAAAATTTAGAACCTTTTTTCCTTTATTCGCGAATAGAGCGCGTCGTAAATTTATTTTTATATTTGTAACAGTTGTTTTAGTGACGTGTATAAATTACTGAATGTACATTATTAATATTTTGTTGATACTTATACATTATAATAACATTTTGATACATCTGTACATTGTGAGTTCGTTATTAATATATGTTTTTAAAATACATTTGAAAATGAGGCGGCTTAGGCCCCTAAGGGGCTGTCGAGCCGTTGGAAAAAAAAATCCTACGATTTAACGGACTTCGGCAATAGCGGACACCCCTTCCCCCAATTAGTCCGTTAAATCGAGGGCCCACTGTTGTTCTTCCTTTCGACTGACTATAACCAATGTAGAGGAGAAATGTTAAATATGCGAAGCATAGGTAAGTGTTGGTACGCCACTGAATGCTTTCAGTTTTGGTGTGATGATGGATGACGGTGCTGTGGTTTGTGTGACAAATGTTTCGGCTCTTACTGAGTGGGTGAGTGCCTTCAGCCGTTTCGGGCCATTCATTTTAGTGACACGGAATACAGTGAATGCAGAGTCGTGCAAAATGTGACAGTTGTGTGGGTGTGTTCATGTGACCGAGGCTTATAGCTGGGAAAGTTTGTAAGAAGATTCTGTTGTCAGTGTCTTTTTTTGCTGGGTCACGATTTTGAAGTGAGCGGCTTCGACATACGTTACAAAGTAGAATACATTTGCTTTATATTGCAAAAACTGTCTTCGGTGGTAAATCGCTACGCCATGGGCTCTTGATTTAATGTGGAAGTTGAGAATAGCCAATATCATTTCTCTTTTCTTGCCTTCGTATATCGGAATACACGCCGTACCACAACTTGTGATGCTGATGTAACGAGACCTTTCATATACATTCGAGTACCTTTAACTACACGGAGCACAGTCCTTCCTGAGAAGCTGACAGGTCCTCAGCTAATCAAGAAATTCCCCGTGTTTTATGGAACCCGAAAGTTCATTACCGCACTCACAAGAGCCCGCCATCTGTCCTATCCAGACCTATGTACTAACTAATTAACTCCATGTAGCACAGTCCTTCCTGAGAAGCTGACAGGTCCTCAGCTAATCAAGAAATTCCCCGTGTTTTATGGAACCCGAAAGTTCATTACCGCACTCACAAGAGCCCGCCATCTGTCCCTATCCAGACCTATGTACTAACTAATTAACTCCATGTAGCACAGTCCTTCCTGAGAAGCTGACAGGTCCTCAGCTAATCAAGAAATTCCCCGTGTTTTATGGAACCCGAAAGTTCATTACCGCACTCACAAGAGCCCGCCATCTGTCCCTATCCAGACCTATGTACTAACTAATTAACTCCATGTAGCACAGTCCTTCCTGAGAAGCTGACAGGTCCTCAGCTAATCAAGAAATTCCCCGTGTTTTATGGAACCCGAAAGTTCATTACCGCACTCACAAGAGCCCGCCATCTGTCCCTATCCAGACCTATGTACTAACTAACTAACTCCATGTAGCACAGTCCTTCCTGAGAAGCTGACAGGTCCTCAGCTAATCAAGAAATTCCCCGTGTTTTATGGAACCCGAAAGTTCATTACCGCACTCACAAGAGCCCGCCATCTGTCCCTATCCAGACCTATGTACTAACTAACTAACTCCATGTAGCACAGTCCTTCCTGAGAAGCTGACAGGTCCTCAGCTAATCAAGAAATTCCCCGTGTTTTATGGAACCCGAAAGTTCATTACCGCACTCACAAGAGCCCGCCATCTGTCCCTATCCAGACCTATGTACTAACTAACTAACTAACTAACTCCATGTAGCACAGTCCTTCCTGAGAAGCTAACAGGTCGTCAGCTAATCAAGAAATTCCCCGCGTTTTATGGAACCCGAAGGTTCATTACCGCACTAACAACAGCCCGCCACCTGTCCCTATCCTGAGCCATATCAATCCAATCCATGCCCCCCCCATCCCACTTCTTGAAGATCCATTTTAATATTATCCTCCCATCTATGCCTGGGTCTTCCAAGTGGTCTCCTTCCCTCAGGTCTCCCCACCAAAACCCTGTATGCACCTCACCCCTCACCCATACGTGCTACATGCCCCACCCACCTCATTCTTCTCGATTTGATCACCCGAATAATATTTGGTGATGAGTACAGATCATAAAGCTCCTCGTTATGTAGTCTTCTCCACTTCCCTGTTACCTCGTCCGTCTAGGCCCAAATATCTTCCTCAGCCATTCGATTCCCTGGAGAGTTACAAAACTAAGTGTAGTAAAGATTTTTGTCGTCTGGGATATCACGCCGTGTAGTCTGGTAGAAGAGTATCGACGTTTCAGATGAATCTTCTGCCTCCATATTCCAGATAGATTATGGCAGAAACAGCAGCTGCCTCTGACCGTCTGCCACGTTCCACAATACAGACGTCTTCATACTGTCCGCTCTAAGAGCCCCACCTTGCATATAAACAGCAGCTGCCTCTGACCGTCAGCCACGTTCCACAATACAGACGTCTTCATACTGTCCGCTCTAAGAGCCCCACCTTGCATATAAACAGCAGCTGCCTCTGACCGTCTGCCACGTTCCACAATACAGACGTCTTCATACTGTCCGCTCTAAGAGCCCCACCTTGCATATAAACAGCAGCTGCCTCTGACCGTCAGCCACGTTCCACAATACAGACGTCTTCATACTGTCCGCTCTAAGAGCCCCACCTTGCATATAAACAGCAGCTGCCGCTGACCGTCTGCCACGTTCCACAATACAGACGTCTTCATACTGTCCGCTCTAAGAGCCCCACCTTGCATATAAACAGCAGCTGCCTCTGACCGTCTGCCACGTTCCACAATACAGACGTCTTCATACTGTCCGCTCTAAGAGCCCCACCTTGCATATAAACAGCAGCTGCCTCTGACCGTCTGCCACGTTCCACAATACAGACGTCTTCATACTGTCCGCTCTAAGAGCCCCACCTTGCATATAAACAGCAGCTGCCTCTGACCGTCTGCCACGTTCCACAATACAGACGTCTTCATACTGTCCTCTCTAAGAGCCCCACCTTGCATATAAACAGCAGCTGCCTCTGACCGTCTGCCACGTTCCACAATACAGACGTCTTCATACTGTCCTCTCTAAGAGCCCCACCTTGCATATAAACAGCAGCTGCCTCTGACCGTCTGCCACGTTCCACAATACAGACGTCTTCATACTGTCCGCTCTAAGAGCCCCACCTTGCATATAAACAGCAGCTGCCCCTGACCGTCTGCCACATTCCACAATACAGACGTCTTCATACTGTCCTCTCTAAGAGCCCCACCTTGCATATAAACAGCAGCTGCCCCTGACCGTCTGCCACGTTCCACAATACAGACGTCTTCATACTGTCCTCTCTAAGAGCCCCACCTTGCATATAAACAGCAGCTGCCTCTGACCGTCTGCCACGTTCCACAATACAGACGTCTTCATACTGTCCGCTCTAAGAGCCCCACCTTGCATATAAACAGCAGCTGCCCCTGACCGTCTGCCACGTTCCACAATACAGACGTCTTCATACTGTCCTCTCTAAGAGCCCCACCTTGCATATAAACAGCAGCTGCCTCTGACCGTCTGCCACGTTCCACAATACAGACGTCTTCATACTGTCCTCTCTAAGAGCCCCACCTTGCATATAAACAGCAGCTGCCTCTGACCGTCAGCCACGTTCCACAATACAGACGTCTTCATACTGTCCGCTCTAAGAGCCCCACCTTGCATATAAACAGCAGCTGCCTCTGACCGTCAGCCACGTTCCACAATACAGACGTCTTCATACTGTCCGCTCTAAGAGCCCCACCTTGCATATAAACAGCAGCTGCCTCTGACCGTCTGCCACGTTCCACAATACAGACGTCTTCATACTGTCCGCTCTAAGAGCCCCACCTTACACATGAACAAGATGCGTCGTTTTTCTCCCGTGCTAAATGCATGTGGTTTATTTAACGACTTCCGCAAACTTTATTTTTGTCAGCCTGTAGTGTTAGTTGTAACAAAGGAAGATTTGAATACCATCAAAACCATCAAACACAACTAACGTATGTTATATGCTTTGTTTTGGGAACGTGTTTCGACCTAATTCGGTCATCTTCAGGTAATTAATATAAAACTCATAGAAGTGTATACAATTGTATTAATGGCATTAATACATGGGATCCAAGTTATTACTGCCTTCTAATACAACTGTATACAACACTTCTATGAGTTAGATATTAATGGTCTGAGGATGACGAAATCAGGTCGAAACGTGTTGCCACAGTAAAGTATATAACATACGTTCGTTACGTTTGATGGTATTCAGATCTTTCTTTGTTATTTAATGACGCTGTCGGTAGCAAGAGACTATTTTGCATCGGTTTGTTAGGGTGATTAGTGAATGATGAATTGGAAAGGATACGGAAGGAAACGCTTGTTGTATAATTTGAGGCATTATCGCGGTATTTGCCTGGAAGGAGTGAATAAAGCTGCACACATCTCGAGATAACGGATATCTCGGCCGAGGTTCGAAGTCGCCCCCTCTAAAGTACAAGTCAGAATCCTAACCACATTAATAAACTTGCCGCCTCTTGTCCTCTCCTCGATCACACGGTCGGTCCATTCGTAGGGGGTTCTTCTCGGAAACTCGTTATGTATTTCTTGTCTCTCTCCCCCTATAACATCATGACGTTCTAAATTTTACTCTTCTGGCATTATTGGGTGATTTTTAGTGCTCACAGATTTTCTCGGCATTCAATGACCGAAATTTTTGCCTTCGTACTAGGTACGCCCAGAAAGTAATGCAACACATTTTTTTTCTCATTCACAATTGATTTTATCAAAACTTCAAACATGTCACATCATTACATGAATCTTTGGCTACCTGACCCTATTTTTCGACATAGTCTCCTTCTAAATCTTTGGCCTTACGCCACCGAGATGCAAGAGCATGTATGCCTTCGCGGTACCAAAAGTCTGTCGCCATGATCTTGCCGGCTGAGGGAACTGCTTTAAACTTTTTCTTCCGAGGAGAGGTCGTGTGATGCCACTCCATGGATTGCCTTTTCGTCTCGGGCTCGAAGTGATGAATCCATGTCTCATCACCCGTGACAATGGTGGACAAGAAATCGTCACCCTCAACCTCGTAACGAGCAAGCAACTCGGAGCAGATGGCTTTTCTTTGTTGCTTGTGCTCTTCGGTTAGGTTTTGAGGGACCCATCGGGCACAGACCTTTGAATATCCTTACTGGTGAATGATTTTGTCGACGCTTCCCTTACCAATACCGAGTACAGCGGCGAGTTCCCTGGTTGCACTGTTGCAGGCGTCACAGCTGTTGATGGGCGGCCCGAGCGCGGGAGATCAGACAGAGTGCCCCGTCCTTGTTCTGATAACGCCAATCGCTTCGCCCAACGGCTGACGGTGCTTTTATCCACTGCCATGTCTCCATAGACCTTTCTTAAGCGCCTGTGAATTAATTCACTCGTTTCGTTTTCTGCCAAAAGAAACTCAATTACTGCTCTCTGTTTAGAACGCACGTCACTTGCAGACTCCATTTTGAAAGCTCACTACTGCGCTGCTATCCAGCGGGAAACATTGCACCTATGTGCATAAACGCGGGACACTTTAAAGATACAGCACGCAAAATATCATTTTTATCCAACAAAATTGGGCCGAGAAAAAAAATGCGTTGCATTACTTTCTGGGCGCACCTAGTACATCCCTGTTAGGTCCATATACTTCTAGAGCATGTTAATTCTTGTTAATCTAGGTTTTAAAACAGAGTGTACGGTCGGATTCCTCAGCCGTGGTGCGACCTTCCACTTTCGTGAACCTCTGACTTGCATAAATTGTGGAGAATTCCTCGATTTTATTGAGGACTTTGCTGCATGGAGTTAATACAATTTAGAATTAGTTGTTACAGTATTTCATTAAGTTACACACCATGAAGGTGGGACCGCGATAGCTCAGTCAGTATAGCGACTCGCTACAGGCTGAACGTTCCTGGGATCAAATCCCGGTGAGGCGAGATTTTTCACACCCGTCGAGATCGGCGGTTGGACCCGCCCAGTCTCCAGTACAGTGGGTACTGGGTTTCTTTCCCGGGCTAAAGCGGCCGGGTCGTGGCGTTGACTACCCACCCCTATCTAGCGCCGAGGTTAAAGAAGGAGTAGCACTATACCTCTTCTCCCGCTCTGGGCCTTCATGGCCTGTTATAGGGTGAGCTTCACCTTTAAACGCCATGGTGGCCTGTGGAAGTGGAGGTATAGCTCCACATGTTCTAACCTCGGTACTGTATGGAGTTGAGGAGTTGTCAGTTTGACACACCTACCACTTTTTTCCCCGGTTAGAAAAATGTTGGTGCGAATTGGATAGGACACAGTGGGGGCTCCAAAGTCTGTCTGTCTGCTGGGTATCGAACTCCGATATCTCGGTCGTTCAGCTTTTGGTATACTTGCTGTATTGACTGAGTCACACTTATTGTCAGTGTATACGTATAAGGGTGGGCCGGGACAGCGTAGTCGGTACAGCGACTCGCTACGGGCTAGACGGTCCGGAGATCGAATCCCGGTGAGGGAGAGATTTTCAGCGCCCTTCTAGACCGGCTCTGGGGCCAACCCAGCCTCCTGTACAATGGGTACCGGTTCATTCCCGGGGGTAAAGCGGCCGGTGCGTGGCGTTGACCACCCACCCTCATCTTGCGCCGAGGTTAAAGAAAGAGTAGAGCTATGCCTGTACTCCCCCTCTGGGCCTTCATGGCCTGTTGTAGGGTGAACTTTACTTAACTTCATTTTATACGTATAAGGAGTGCAGAGAGCGCACCAATCAAAATGATTGCGTCTTGCAGGTAGTTGGATAGGCCTGACATTTTGAACAAGCATTGTAACAGAGAGTACTGTGACTGTAGAAAAGTGGAATATGGGACACACTGACCGACTGGGTACTGTTTTGTGATGTGACCTGCTATTGGGGCAGTTGTTCTGTGACAGGGTGACCTGACCTGGGCTCGTGATCGATCATGGCAACGTTCCTCAGTACCCAAAGGCTCTGTCGAATGCGTAACCAGAACACGGGAACTATGTTAGCAGCTTCCATGTAAGCTGAAAGGAATTACTACGAGAGTACACGTCGTAATTTGGTTCGCTAATGAAGGAATAGTGGCCGTTATGGAAATATCTGATGAGAAGATACGTCCGGTTTGCTGCAGGATTTTGTAACTACTGTATTTACAGCACAGTGGATACTACACGTGCCATCTATTTTATGTTCACAAATTCTGCATTTTCTCCACACGGTGTATTCGTGTGTTCCGTGTTATTCTCATAACAAACGGTTATTATTTCCCTGAGCAGGGTTAAGCAATTGGTGTGGCAACGGAGATGCATTTTTGAGTGCCGGCCTTAGCAAACGCGGGGCCCGCATTGCGATCCTTATGGCGGGCCCCTAAAAGTTATTGTGCAGAGCAACAGAACGACTAACGTTTTGGTATATTAACGTAAGTTAGGATGAAAAATTAAGATGGTCCATTTTATTTTTTTTATTTAATTTTTAATCAGGCAATCAGTCAAATTGTTATTTATTTAATTTCCCCCATGAGCGCGGGGTCCGATTGCGTCAAATCGGTCCAATCGGCCTAAGGCCGGCCCTGCATTTTTTTTGTGAGATTTTAAACATTAGTTAGATAAATTTCATGTCTCAAAATATTACATTGATTTGAGGGTAATGAGAGCTCTTACATAGGCTCCTCTATCATGGTGAAAAGAGTTCCAGGTACCTGTTGAATTGTAGGCTGAGTGGGCCTCAGAGACCAGGGAACAGAAGTCTTAGTCATGGCGGGAATCGAACTGTCATTCCTCGGTCGTTGAACTGGTAGCATAGTAACCACCCTGATGGCCCTAAAAGAGGGAAGGAACTGTGTTATGTCAGTCACAGCGACAGCCTGGTCCGCCATTTTGACGAAGATGAAGGGTAGGAAGAGCAGACACGTTGTAATTCTTCCGCTGTCAGGTTTACATAGCCATAAATGAATATGGTGGTGCAGCGTGTTATTGCAAGGTCTCAAGGAGCCCATTTGGAAAATATGTACTGCCTCTGAGTTATAGTGCACATTTATTTATTTAATCGTATACAAACGAATCAAGTCGAAATCCGTCCAAACACAAATACGTTCCATGTCCAACCTGCACAGCATGTAGACACAACACAACAGCTCAGACAAATGCAATATCCAGCAAGCTACCCACCTATACATTTAATTAACAACTCCCAGTTGGAACTCTGAACTTCGAATGAATCCACACTGACATCCGATTGGAGAGGATGCTGTGACAACTTGTAATAACAATACTTGTACAATATATTTGTAATATTGTGCTAGAACCTCTCTCTACACATATTCCTGATTATGGCCGTAATGATTTTAACGTTTTAATAGTTTTAATCTCTCTCTCTCTCTTTTTTTTGTGTATGGCTCGACAGCCCTATATGTGCCTGGGCCTCCTCGTTTCGTCGAGGTTTCATGGTTACACACATTTGAGACACACCACAGTCGGTAGGACTCCTCTGGACGAGTGATCAGCCCGTCGCAGAGACCTCTACCTGACAACACCAACACTCACAACAGATAGACATCCATGCCCCCGGTGGGATTTTTTTTTAATCCATTTTTGTACTGTTTAAATCCTTTCGTCCTTCATGTCACTTTACGTTCCATACTACCGTCCTTACAACAAACACAACACAAACATCCATGTCCCCGGTGGGATTCGAACCCACGATCCTAGTAAGCGAGCGGCCGAAGACCGACGCCTTAGACCGCGCGGCCACTGGGATCGGCTTTAATCTCATTTTACAGACTTGTATTTCTTCCTCTGTATGTTTTAAACACAAATTGTGAACCTGAGGATGATTTGAAATAGTTCGAAACATGTAGTTATTATTATTATTATTATTATTATTATTATTTACTGCAGTTGGGTTTTCACCCGGTGGCAGTAGTTCTGTGTAATAAATGCAATTTAGTTGCGTTTGTACGGATTTCGACTAGATTTCTGTTATAAACAACACAACGAGACGACGTCTTTCAAAATCGTACACAAACCGTTGAAATATCAGCGAAGAAAGTGCATGCAAGGAAGGCAGCTGTCGTGGTTTAGCTTTGACGTACTATAACTGATGTGTCGGAGGGACTGAACCTATCTGGGGGACGATATTTGAGCCTCAGAACTTTCCGAGTATGAGGCGGGAGTATTAACGACTTGACCGCAATCTAGTGACAGCGTCGTTAAACAGAACATAAATTCCTGTATCCAGCATTGCCTGCGTATCTCTTTGTTATTCGTTCGGCGTAGTCCCTGGCTGGAACAGCGCTGCAGACCTTTCTATTAAACAGCTGGAGAGGTACGTTTTCAGAATTCTCTAGTGTCTTGCTGTCTGCCTGGGAGATACGGCTGCCTGCATCCCGGATCGATACTCGGACCGCCGTACTGGTGAACGTTCCGTTTTGACTCAGTGCTTTCTTGGTTTCCTTTATGCTGAATTTTATTCTGAGACAAATCGTGACATTCGCATTGAATTCTGATGACGGGGGTTACAAATTACCTCAGTTGAATGCGACTGTTCACTGGCTAATATTTGGGATGGCCCAGCTCCAAGTAATGGAACTGGCAGAACGGCTCTCGTGACAGATGTTTCTCAGTTGTTTCAGGCACATTCTGGCACAGAAATTTCGTGTTGGTCTACGATCGATTCCTTGTGCGTGCAATTCAATTTACTGTTCACCGATTGACCCCGTATAGCCTGAACTGAAAATGTCGATAGGCGGTAGGCAAATAAATCCTTATTAGGCGCATTCGTAAAATTGCGGAAAGCGACTGTTAGCCTCGTCGTGTCTATCTGTCTGTCCGTCCGCATGGAATAAATCGGCTGTCACTGAACGGATTTCCGTGAAATTTGGTATTTGGTAGCTCATCTTTATCACCGGATAGAGGCAGAACCAGTTTCCGAAACGTCGGGAGCTACTCACCCAAAGGCACGGCGTCACATTCCAGAGGATTTGACTTATTAGAAATACCGCTGTGAGAATGTCAGATATCGCAACCACCCTTCTGTGTTTTGACGTATACAATGTCACCACGTATGTGATTTTGTAACAGTTGCCTACAGTTACTAACCTTACAGAAATTAGCTGTTACGTTTGGTTTGCGCGACTTTGCAAGCTTCCTGTACTTCAGATATGCCAGTTTATACATTTCAGTTGAAGTCTTTGTGTAAAGTGCCTTTGGGAAGCGTGTCTAGAGTTAAGGTAATTTCAAGTTGGCCCTGTCGAAGTTTTCACAGCGTATAGGTGATTGGAGGATGAGTGGTCAGCTTCACGCTCCGGCCGCTTTACTCGCGGTGAAAGGGCCATCGGTACGTATTGGATAGCGGACTGGGTGGACCTGGGCGCTTTGGAGAATAGAATGTCTTGCCCTTGCCGTGAATCGAACCCAAATTCCTCGGTCGTCGAGCCCTTGTCATATTCACTGAACCGACTGATATATGTCACGTAGGTAGTCGCCGGTCTCTCACCGCGGAGCTCCGGGCTCGGTCCCGACCCAGTTCATGTGGGATTTGTGACTGGCAAAGTGATACTGGAACAGGTTTTTCTCCGAGTACTTCGGTTTTCCCCTGTCATTATCATTCGAATACTCCATACTCATTCATCCATCACCGCGCTATATAATCATAGCAGTTGACAGCGTCGTTAAATAAACACACTTAAAAGACCGAGTCTGAAAATTGTGTTGCTCGCTGTTGTTCAATAGATCTTCATTATACAAAGGGAAATGAATTTCTTTTCGCTTGTAATCACATGCCTTAGAGTGCTTTGTATTCCTATATGGCGTTTGTTTTATAGCTGAAGCCCAATTTATTCGTGCATTCAACTTCGTCTGTCGTACTGTGCTTGTATTTTTTTTTGTACAAAGGCGCTGATAACAGATTGGGCCCGCTGGATCTCATTATTTCTTTCCTATAAATGACAATGCTCTCTCAACTGACAACGTCATTGTGACTAGAACGAGATGTGCATGGACCTTGCCGGTGTGGTTACATTGTCTGTAATAACCGACACACCCTCGCCTTGCTATTTATTTCTTTAACCCTGCTCTGCTATTTTGGAAGACAATTAAGGTGTGAACTTGGCACGGAGCTGAACGGGGTGTTGTGGGTAGACATAGTTATTCGCACCTGCAGCCAAAATCTAAAACTGTTCCCAGTTAATTACGAAGCTGGGGTGGTAATTGGTTTGGCTGGTGAGCCGTATTGCGTAGATACGTTTATTCACAGGACACACATTTATTGATGTAAAATTGTATATGTTCAGTGTATGTCTCCCATTTGTGTACACCAAGTCCTTGTTCAACGCCCTAGTTGTGTTCCTGAAAAAGTGGGTGTAAATAGAAAATGTCCCCATAAAATAATGGAATAGATGGAGGTTGGCGTAATACAGCGCAGCCGGCCGAAGGGCGTTAAACCGGAAATGAGAGGGCGTAAATTAAGAAGTGGTGTATATTGGCAAGTGGCGTTAAAGCAAAGAGGTATAAAATAAGTGGGGCGTAAAACAAGAGCTACGTGTGTAGAGGAAATGCAAGTTACCTGTAGTTAACACCAGTTAAAGAAGGTATAAGCTGAAAACAAAGTATGGCCCTTTTCCTTAAGATTATTTTAAACTTACGTCTAATTGCATGACGTCTGTAAGGTCAATATGGGCTGCACTGCAGACATCGTTCTGGTGTGTTTCGTTCAGGACCTGTTTGATTGTGGTCATGGGCCGTATCAGGTCTGCGGGCCTACGTTTTCCTACACTAAGAGACGAGTGGGAAGGCGGAGGCGTACTCCAGACTGGAGTACACAGGTTTTTGGCGTGCGATGTTTGAAATTTTACTTATCCCAGTATTATTTACATCTATCTAACGATGATGCATGTCATATAGTGTGACAACGATATTATGTTCTTCTGCAAACCTCTGAGGTGTAAACTTGAGTCGTATTTAGCTTGCCTCTTCCAGAATTAATCTCCATTTGCCTTTCACTTGTCGTGGGACGTTCTGCTTAAATCTGGAATGAATGCAGTTAAACGCAGTCGTTGATCAGGTAATAGACCTCCTTCGTTTTCAATAGTCCCAAGCTTCAAATGTGTAACCGGAGAGTGGCTATATTTTCTGGGGGGTTTCGTGCTTTTCCTCAGTCCCTCCATGTGTATGTAAATTAAGTACTCCAACTCAATCCATGGTCGCTTCCTTGCATATCTTCTGATGTTCATTATTCACGATCATTCTATCATTGTACGATAGCCCATGATACAGCGTACCTTAAGATCATGCAGTTCCTATGTCCGCCTTTTACAGGTTCTGTTATTCTCTGCACGTATTATCCGATAGTAACACAGGGTAATGTTTTTCGCTGCAAATGCTGTTACTTTGATGCTTTCATCCCCTTCCTCTGCCATCCATTTCCGTGCTCACAATGCAGACACCTATATCTATAATAAATTCCCTTGTACAGTGTCTTCAACACGAGAAATCGCCGTGTTGATGGTCCATTTATACAGTGCTTGAACATTGTGTGTTGTCGTTTGAACGGATTTGCCTGTCTCGTTTTCAGGTATATGTTAGTGTCTGGTCATAAATGTTTATAGCAGATTTTGCTTTTCTTGAGAGATAGCGAGCGGTACCGTGTTTTATACTACAGTTTTGTAATAAATGGACCGACAGGAAACTATATTCACAATTCTGAACTCCTCACACGTAAGGGCGGTCCGCTGTCACACTTGTGTGAGTGTGAGTTGTGTATGAACATTGCTTGTTATTGCTTTGTACGTATGGTGTGGTGAGACTGTCTGTTGAACTGTGGCTCGTAACGGGCCTGTTGTCCATCTCTAGCGTGATAGGTAAAGGTAAAGGTCACCCTAGAACGGGCCATGAAGGCCCAGAGGGGGAGTAGAGGTATAGCTGTAGTATTTCCTTAACCTCGGCTGTAGATGAGGGTGGGTGGTCAACGCCACACTCCGGCCGCTTTACCCCCGGGAATGACCCGGTACCCATTGAACAGGAGGCTGGGTAGGCCCCAGGGCCGGTCTGGACGGGTGCTGAAAATCTCGCCTCCACCGGGATTCGATCCTCGGACCGTCCAGCTCGTAGCGAGTCGCTATACCGACTGAGCTATCGCGGCCCACATCGCTAGCGTGATAGTGGGTGAATAAGGAGCATTGGTGGAATGCTACTGACAGGGGAAAACCAAAGTCCGTGGAGAAATGCTTGTCACATTTCCACTTTGTCCCACCTCATGGACTGCCCTGTAGCGAAACCGGACGGGCTTGGGCAATTCAAGGCCACGACTAACCGCCTGAGTTGTGGCGTGTCTTTGTGTAAGGCCTGAGGCAGGACTGCGATCAATATCGTGGACTGTTGCGATAAATAATTTAAACGGGAATTTAAAACTGTTTTTCGTTTGCGTATTTCGTCAACACGGGTGAAACTTTCGGTGTGTCGTCTTGTAAGTAGGTGTGAGTGTACCGGTAGTCACTGTACATCGCAGTCCATTAGTTGGTACTCCTGCTTCTTTCTGGGACACCCGGGATTTAGATATGTCTCTAATGCTTGCTGTCCTGATTGTTGGTTTACGTGATTTTCCTCATGTTCTCAGGCCAGTTCTGGGACAATGATTTAGGTGTCATCATCCCGTGCTGTTTATCAAATCAATGTCTGTTATAGGATCCGAATAACACAACACTGTATCATGTAATCATTATATTTTGTTACAACATATTTTGGCTGATATAAGTTTTAAAACTTTCGCGGCGACATGATTCAATATAGTTTTCTCGGGCGCACAGCCGCGTCAACTCGTTTGAATACAACGTTTCGGGGACTAGCTCCGTCCCCACCTCAGGCAAGGCACGGAGCTAGTCCCCGAAACGTTGTATTCAAAAGAGTTGACGCGGCTTTGCGCCCGAGAAGACTATATTGATATTTCGGCTGCCTTATACGGCCAACATCAGAAACAAAAACACACTTTTTGTGTTAAATTTTAGTTTTTCAACCAACAAATGCACTATTTATTTTCGTAATTTCTGTTCACTACACCCTACACATGTTTCGGCCGTAACTCGGCCATCATCAGGGGCACCTTGTTAAGTACACTTCACTGTTCTTTATCAATTTGGCTCTATCACTTAACTGTTATTCCGTTCACTGCTAATATTCACAATGAGAATCACGAGTATATAAAAATTTTTTCAAGTAGTTTCTTGAATTGTTCCGATGTATATAGCGTCCGTCCGTGTCCGAAGTATATAGTCCGGCACTGCAATTTGTGATTGTAGTGTACTACGTCGTGGGTGTCTGTTGGAGTCGTCAAAATTATTAAAACTATTGTTATTAAAATAGTTAAAACTGTTAAAAACTTTTTATGTGTTTGTAAGACTACCCGATGTTGGCCGTATAGAAGGCAGCCGAAATATGTTGTAGCAATATACAGGGCATACACAAAAGAATGGTGCGGTTTCAAAAGTGAATAAAACATTTATGTCTCACCTTACACGGGCACAACATACACCGTCAGCGGCGGCAACTGTCCAAGTTTCTCATGCGCTACCAGCAGTTCGCTTCTCATGCTTACTGCGTGGCCGCGGGGCCAGTTTCAAAAATGGCGTTGCATCAGGAGAAGGCTTTCTGTGTGCTCCGTTTTGAGGTGTCCAGATCTGTGATTACAGTGCAGCGTGAGTTTCGTGCACGGTTTAAAAAAGACGCACCACACAAGAATAACATAAGCAGGCGGTACCGACAGTTTGTAGAAACTGGATGCTTGTGTAAAGGCAAGAGGCCATTACAGCGGACATGCTACACCGGGTCTGGGATGAGTTTGATTACCGTGTGGATGTGTGTCGTGTGACCCAGGGTGCACACATTGAAGGATTGTAATTACCAAATGAGAAACTTGGACAGTTGCCGCCGCTGACGGTGTATATTGTGCCCGTGTAAGATGAGAAATAAATTTGTTATTCACTTTTGAAATCGCACCATTCTTTTGTGTATGCCCTGTATATTGAATATGTAATATTTGCAGTGTTGTGTTATTCGGACCCTATAATCTGTATTGATCTGGTACAGGGCCCTAAATTAGGCCACGGTCGCTTCCACGTCTTTATAATTTAATTAATTAGTCGTAATACAGCTGTTGTGTTCAGCTGTTTGTACTTCGTTATTCGACTGTGTGTAGCGTCAGTAGGTACGATCATTGATGGATCCTGAACAAGCTGGAAAGTGTCTGGGAGGACGCAGTCGTGTCGTGATTCAGAGACTGTCGTGGCATGTACCTGGAGGGACTGAGGAAGACCAAAAGCCTGTGTCAAGACAGCCGATATCCCGTCCGAGTTTGAAACCTCGTGACTTATCAAATACAAGTCAGAGGAGCCGTCTGTGCTACTGACAGCGTCGTTAAATAAACAATAAATAATTTAACGTAACCACATGCATCCTCCACCTCATCTGTTTTTGGATTTTACCGATGTTGTTCGGAACCAGTGAATGTTTGAACCTTCTCTGACTGTTCGAACTGTAAGCTAAGTGTCGGGGCCGTACCCTCGATCAGGCGTTCACTTGCTAGCTTCACATAGTACAGTCCGTGCAGGATGTCCGGTGGACAGAGTGGCACTGGAACAGGGTTTTGTCGCAGCTCTTCAGTTTCCTCCTGTCCGTTGTCACTTCACAATACTCCGCATTCATTCGTCATCCGCGGTATCAACAATGGGCCCATCAGAGGCCGCAATTGTGCAGAGACATGGCGTCGCTTATCACGGGAGTAAAAAGCGTAGCGATGTAAGTGTAAGCAGTTAAACGGGTTTGGTGTCTTATTCATTGTCTTTTTATTAATTACTAGAAAGAGATTTTTTTTTTTCCAATGGCTCGACAGCCCCTTGGGGGCCTAGGCCGCCTCATTTTTCGAGGCTTCACGATCACACACTTTTTAGACATACCACACTCGGTAGGACTCCTCTGGACGAGTGATCAGCCCGTCGCAGAGACCTCTACCTGACAACACACACAACACTCACAACAGACAGACATCCATGCCCTAGGTGGGAATTTTTTTTTTGATCCATTTTTGTACTGTTTAAATCCTTTCGTCCTTCATGTCACTTTACGTTCCATTACCGTCCTTACAACAAACACAACACAAACATCCATGCCCCGGTGGTGGGTTTTTTTTTGTCTGTCCGGGGTTTTTCCCTTTGATCCATTTTTGTACTGTTTATATCCTTTCGTCCTTCATGTCACTTTACGTTCCATATTACCGTCCTTACAACAAACACAACACAAACATCCTTGCCCCCGGTAGGATTTTTTTTTTTACTAATTCCTGGGTTTTCCCTTTTGATTCCTTTTTGTTCTGTATTAATCCTTTTTCGTCCTTTTCATGTCACTTACGGTCCACATCCTTCTTTTTACAACACAAACACAAACATCCATGCCCCCGGTGGGATTCGAACCCACAATCCCAGTAAGCTAGCGGCCGTAGACCCACGCCTTAGACCGCGCTGCCACTGCGATCGGCACTAGAAAGAGATGGTTCAGACATTTTAATAAAGCTTGATGCAGATCGGATTGTTTTCGGGTGACGTAGTATTTTTGTGTGCCTTGAATTCCTTCAATTATCGATGCTGCTAGTAGTTAACCGCTTCACGCTGGTCGTTTCTCCAACACCAACTGCGGGTGGCACAAATTGTTTCATTGTTCGGGTTCGCTGCACATGAATATCATGAAGATTTAGACTGTGGTCCGATATGTGGTCACCAGCATTTCGTAGGAACACTACTTGGCAAGGGGTGAGAAGACAACCTCTGCGAACTAGTGGGAGAGGGCTTTACAGTCCCCCCCCCCCCCACGAAGTTACGTCGTAGGTAGTTCCGAGACCGGCGACTTTTTTTTTTTCTAAGGGCCCGCAGCAGATGCTACGGACGCACCGCAGCCTTGAGACTTATTGTGCAACCCTGTGATGAAGATGATTAGTTTTTTTCGTTTTTTCAAGTAATGGAGCACCGGTGGAATGAAATTGACAGGGGAAAACCGAAGTACTCGGGGAGAAACCTGTCCCAGTGCCACTTTGTCCACCACAAATCCCACATTGACCCGGGATCGAACCTGGGCCTCCGCGGTGAGAGGCCGGCGACTAACCGCCTGAGCCGTGGCACGGCCTGACCGGCGACGTTAGTCGAGGCGACCGTGCTGAAAACCTCTGATCGAAGTTTGAAGTGTGTACTTATTTCTTTTCAGTAGGCCTACGTAACGGGTGTGGCTGCTGTGTTACTATATATATGGCTGTTCTTGTTAGTGACGTATCTGTTGATGATTTATTTGATACAGAATGTATGAATAGATTTTTATCAACATCTAACAGAGTTTATTAGCTATAAATTTTTATGAGAGAGCAACGTATTTATATGCTAATTGCGAGATTTTTGCAACAGATGCAGAATTTGTCCATTAAACTGGTGTGGTCAGGATTAAGAACTGGTTTGTGACTTGCGTTTTGATTTATGCAGGTGGTCAGTATCAGAGAAAAGATTGAATGTCGAGTAAGGCTTGTTCAACTTTGTCCTTTCCGTTGAAGCCAATGAAAAATTTGCTTTTCTAGCACAGTTGCACTGATGTAATGAGCCTGTAGTGTATTGTGCTGTAAAGGATGAATATGTTTGTAGTGTCATCATAAAATTTAAAAACCACGTGGCAATAGGCAGTTGTTGTCTAATTTGTAGTACTTTCCCGGACTTTGTCTTGGGCTGAGGAATGCCACTATAAGTCGTTCAGGCTTGAGGATTTCTAAGCCGAGATTTGTATGCGGGACTTAAACGGGTATGAAGCGTTTATCGATTGGTACGGCTGGGATCGTTGTGTACTTCTAACTTGAACGAATTTATTAATCTCGTATGTTTCGAGGAGACAGATCAAGATGAGTTATATTGAAGATTCAGTTCACACCTCACACTAAACACATTGTGTCTCGATAATGGAGCCTAACCGATTAATGCTGTTTGGACAACTAATCGGTGTTTATTGCAAGAAACATGAACCGCAAAAGAAAAATTTCGATTTTTTTAAACTGTAAAGAAGTTGTATATACAGGCGTGCATACCATGGATGGTTTAAAAGGTCAAGTATAGTGAAGACACAACTTTCGTGTAAGACGCCTGATAATCTTTTAATTATTGCAGTCGAAATATTTGTGACATAAACAAAATGAGAGGAAATTTAACGTTATCCACATTCCGTGCAACAGATTGACTGTACAGTATTTGATCCAACAGATAGCAAGTGGTTATTTATGGTTACATGTGCAATTTACTGGATTAAGTGCTTCTTAATAAATGAGATGCTTGTACGTATTAACACTCTTAAGGACGAGAATTGACCTGAATTATAATTATAGATTCAGTCCGTACCGCTCAGTAAACACACTCCGTCTCAGTTATACAAACCAGTCAGTTAATGCTGTACAGTGAAATAATCGCTGTTTGTTCTGAGATCCACACAAAACACATAAATACAGTCCGTACCGCGCAGTAAACACACTCCATCTCAGTTATACAAACCAGTCAGTTAATGTTGTACAGTGTATCCGTTATGTTTGAATCACACAAAAAGACATTTTAATATACATCCGTACAGATGCGCAGTAAACCACAATCGTCTCAGTTTATACATAATTATCGGATTAAGTGTTCTGAATAAATGATGTTTGTACTATAACCACTCAAGACAAATGACCAATTAAATTAAGATTCTCCGTACCGCTCAGTAAACACACTCCGTCTCAGTTATACAAACCAGTCAGTTAATGTTGTACAGTGAAATAATCGCTGTTTGTTCTGAGATCCACACAAAACACATAAATACAGTCCGTACCGCGCAGTAAACACACTCCAGTCTCAGTTATACAAACCAGTCAGTTAATGTTGTACAGTGAAATAATCGCTGTTTGTTCTGAGATCCACACAAAACACATAAATACAGTCCGTACCGCGCAGTAAACACACTCCGTCTCAGTTATACAAACCAGTCAGTTAATGTTGTACAGTGAAATAATCGCTGTTTGTTCTGAGATCCACACAAAACACATAAATACAGTCCGTACCGCGCAGTAAACACACTCCGTCTCAGTTATACAAACCAGTCAGTTAATGCTTGTACAGTGAAATAATCGCTGTTTGTTCTGAGATCCACACAAAACACATAAATACAGTCCGTACCGCGCAGTAAACACACTCCGTCTCAGTTATACAAACCAGTCAGTTAATGCTGTACAGTGAAATAATCGCTGTTTGTTCTGAGATCCACACAAAACACATAAATACAGTCCGTACCGCGCAGTAAACACACTCCGTCTCAGTTATACAAACCAGTCAGTTAATGCTGTACAGTGAAATAATCGCTGTTTGTTCTGAGATCCACACAAAACACATAAATACAGTCCGTACCGCGCAGTAAACACACTCCGTCTCAGTTATACAAACCAGTCAGTTAATGCTGTACAGTAAATAATCGCTGTTTGTTCTGAGATCCACACAAAACACATAAATACAGTCCGTACCGCGCAGTAAACACACTCCGTCTCAGTTATACAAACCAGTCAGTTAATGCTGTACAGTAAATAATCGCTGTTTGTTCTGAGATCCACACAAAACACATAAATACAGTCCGTACCGCGCAGTAAACACACTCCGTTTCAGTTATACAAACCAGTCAGTTAATGTTGTACAGTGAAATAATCGCTGTTTGTTCTGAGATCCACACAAAACACATAAATACACTGTGTGGCAGAACGTAGAATTTGTGAATGTTAAACATGGCGGTACTATATATAAATGGGCTTTAGAGGGTTTAAATCACAAAAGTAAACAGGACTGTATATAATTTGTTGTTCGTGTGTACAAAATTGACATGAATTGGACGTATCTGTTGTATCGAAGGGTGGGGTTGCGCTGTGTATAGTTTTGCGCTATAAAATTACTCTCGCATGTATGTTGGGGTAATTTACTGCTACGTTCAGTGTTCGTTCAGAAATTTACAACTTTGATATTTGTTAGTTGTACATTGGAACAGTTTGTTCCATGAGTTGTCGTTGATCGATGTTCAACACTTAGGTGTTATTCCCAATCCGTCTGCAGGCCAAGGGAATTGGTTTTGTGTCAGACAGATTAATTTAACTTGCTGTCTCCAGAGTCTAGACTTAGCGTCGTGAGACCGTGTGATGAGGTAACGGTTTGGGCATCACCTCGAACCAGAGAAGCCACTTTAATCCGTCTGATAATGGCAGCAGTATGTTCCACCGCCCGGTCAAGATCGCTCAGGCAGTAACGCCTATAATTTGTACTCCGAAGTCCCCGGCTGGAATCTCGACCAGGGAACTGCCTATCCTGACTGAAGCTTTTCGTCGTTTTCTTCAGCCCGCCCTGGCAATTGCCGGCGTAGTTCCTCATATTAGGCCACGACCACTTCCTGTTACATCCTTTACAATTATTTATTTATTAATCGTCCTATCATTAGATGTGGGCCGCGATAGCTCAGTCGGTATAGCGACTCGCTACGGCCTGGACGGTCTGGGGATCGAATCCCGTTGGGGGCGAAATTTTCCGCACCCGTCCAGACCGGCCCTGGGGCCCACCCAGTTTCCTGTACAATGGATACCGGGTCTCTTTCCCGGGGGTAAAGCGGCCGGGGCGTGGCGTTGACCACCCAACCCCATCTAGTGCCAGGGTTAAAGAAAGAGTAGAGCTATACCTCTACTCCCCCTCTGGGCCTTCATGGCCCGTTCTAGGGTGAACTTTACCTTTACCTTTACCTACATTAGATGCTATATAATCTGAGTTATAGAAAGTGCAATTAAACATAACAAAAATAAATTGTGTTTTTGAGTTAAAAGCTGCCAGATTAACTCCTTATTTTGTGTCAGATATTGCTACTGGAGCCAGCTTGCGCCTCAACTGATTTTTTATACTGAATTCGCCCTTTTCCACCCCTTCTGTTGTTTACCGATAGTTTTCGCCTAACGTACGGAAGTTGTCTTCCTCATATTGTGACGGTGTCTTCAAAGCAATATCAACTACAGCATTCTCCTTTCAATTTTAGTAACAGATCTATCACTGTCACATTTATTTCCAGGCTTGGCTGCTTCAGTGATTCATCCCGTACCATGGTACCATACTCCTCGTACCAGCATATGACAAGTGGCCTAAATAAACTACTCAAAACACATAGTTGTCTCTTCGTCAAGGACAGATACACCCATTGAACGGATCATAGCGACCTGGTCTGTTGTGTTGGTTGCTGTACCCATGTAATGAATGTGCCGGGTAACCTTGACCTTTTAAAACACTGACACATCTAACTATATGTGCCAGTGCAAGAACTCTGCATTTTGCTCACTATGTGTACTTGTGGTTTTTTTTTGTGTGTGATTCTTGCAATAAACAGCGATTATTTTCCAAAACGGCATTAACCGTTTGGCGTTTGTAATGGAGACACAGTGTGTTTACTGCGCGGTTCGAACTGAATCTTTTAACTATTATTTCAATGAATTATAGACTTTATAATGTTAATGTACAGAAAGGAAGATAGAGAGATCTTACACGAAGCTAAAAACTGTGACTATTGTCATACTGTGTTTTGACGTTACGTGTTTTTGTTTTGGAGGGACTTACGCAATAGTCTGCCTTAGTTTAATCTGCCAGCGTCAGATAATTCTGTTTTATTACGGGTATGTCGAAGTTTATAATTTCGCCATTGTGCTTTCGCCTCATGACCCATTGTCGTATAATATGGATGTAGAAGTTCAACTGTACAAGCTTGTGTGTGTGTGTGTGTCTTTACCCTTGCTGAGTTCTGAAACTATAATCATGGTTATGCCAGGGCTTCACAAATCCCTGGCGCCAGGTCGCCTGGGGTACTAAGTTTTATACGGTGGCGCCTAATATTTTTTTGGGCCCTCAGTGTGGTACTTAATTCATGTCACCCTTCAGGCGCCTGGAATTCTGATATGGCTGTCGAATGTTGGCAACATTTTTGTACCCCTGAGTTATGCTATGGCTGAAATATAATGTATACAGACGTGTATCTTTTATGTCCCTTGCCGCGGACTTTACAGAGAACACACAGAAACCGGCCTATTGTGAAATTAACTGTATACTGTTACCAGTATGTACGGTAGCCACATCTGTTAATGTGTTGTGCCATTATTGCTGTTTATTTTGTGGATGTGACTTGAATTCTCATTTGCAGTATTTATGTAATTATATTATTTAGTTTCTATCCGACAAATGTACGCTTTTATTTGCTATTATTCAATATATATATATTTATTGAAGGTTTGAATAATAGAAATAAGCTACTTATACTGGTCATGAAAATATGCTGGAATTATTACGATTAATTTTAATGGAATAGTTTATGTAAGTAAACCTAAATAATCAACAAAATCTACGGTATGAATAATTAATTATTTATTTAATAATAATTTAATAATAATAATAATAAATTAATTAATTATATCAGTAACATTTAATTTCTTAATTTCGTTATTTTTCCTTCTTTAAAAGTCTTACCTGTTGTATGTTGTGATGCAGGCAGTGAAAAAAAGCATATCTCGGCTAGAGACGGGTGTGTTTTCTTGTAATTAATAAAAGAGAATATGTTATATATATAATGTCACCGCACAATGGCGTCTGAGTATAACCACGCTCGTAAGGTTTTGTACATCTGTCACATGAAAACTTTCCATCGGTCACAGTTAGTTCCGTACTGAAAGCTAGGGGGAACGATTTTGAGTTTATTGAAGGCCGGAGCTTAATAAAACATGGCGCGTTCAAACGTCTGTGCTGCGGGTGGCTAAAGCATGGAGCAGCAAGATGCAATATGCATGGTCGGTTTATATTTATCCTGACCCTGCTACATGAAGGTCAACTACAGTTCCATTTGACACGAGAATTTAAGGGATATTTCCCCCCCCTCCCCCCAAAAAAAAGATAAAAGGGGATAATGGTAATCTGGGTGCACTTTACAGTAGTCCAGTAGAACCGAAATTAGATGAATTGTAATCGTGTTACAGGATTATTATTTTATCTGACAACTGTAGCTAGTCACCTCCCGTTGACAAAAAGGCGTGGACCCCGACTCACGGCAGGATCGCTGCGCTGTCTGCCTTCGCGCGAAACGGTCTGCTTGAGAGTGGTTTGAGTTGTCAGTTAATATAATGTTCCTGTCTAATGTTGGTGTTCTAGTGAAGGTTTGAACGAGACAGGCAATTCAGGTATTGCAGCCATTTCCTTTCGCTTCCTTTGTTTGATTTACTTCAAAACCGGAGGACATACGGCAAGAATTGATTTGGCATAAAATGTTTTTGTTTTTGTTTTTCATTTTTCACCTTATTTGACGCTCAGCAACGAAACTACACGGCGTCATAACCCAGACACCGCAATTTTATGTAAAAATGTTCTTATATTAATTTTGTATCTTCTCCAGATATTTTATGGGTGTTCGAATTATTACGAAGATTTCGACTGTAAATACTGCGTCTGTGGTCGTTAGGGCGGAAGTCGTGTGTTCTGCCTCGGTCTTATCCGTGGTTGCTACTTGGCCGTTTTATCGAACTCAATACTGAGATTGCGTGCACCAAAGCCAAGGTCATTACCTAGTCTTACGTAAAAGGCAGCTAAAATATCTTGTAGGCACGTCATAACATATTTCCCCTTGGACACCGTCGTACTGATCTGGCCTGCAATTTGATTCCATTCTTGCACACAATTCGGTGTCATAGTCATGACGCAACAGAGGGACCCGCAGCCCCGCAACTGGGGCAGGGGCAGCGACTTAAGCTGGCGAGTCTTCTGCAGTAGGGGTGACCAAATCGATATTCCGTTTGATACAAATTACTTATAAATCCGAACTGTCAGCCGAACATGGCAGGGCTGTGGTCTAGTGCTGTGTTTTATCACGAAGAAGGTGTGTGTGGGGTGTTGCAGGGGGAGACTGAATATCTGGCGAAACTGATAGGGAATATTTTTTTTTTGTGAAGAGCCCCGCAGCAGAAGCTACGGACTCACCGCAGCCTTAAGGCTTATTGTGCAACCCTGTGATGAAGATGAAAGATGATCAGTTTTTTTTTATTTTTCCAAGTAATGGAGCACAGGTGGAATGAAATTGACAGGGGAAAACCGAAGTACTTGGGGGAAAAACCTGTCCCAGTGCCACTTTGTCCACCACAAATCCCACATTGACCCGGGATCAAACCCGGGCCTCCGCGGTAAGAGGCCGGCGACTAAACGCCTGAGCCATGGCACGGCCCAAGAATTGGGAGTTAGTGACGTAGTAGATGATACTTTAAAGTAGTCATAGAGAATGGATTACGCAACAGAAGAGAAACACCAAGGAGGAAGATAAGTGGGAAAACCTTCATTGTTTGTAAATAGGTATTGTGTAATTTTATCCAAAATTAATGTTCATATATTTCCCTTTTACAGGATCATATTTGTAAAGTTTCAGTGCTTTTACGTGTCATTTCGTGTTGATGTCCTTGATAATGGCCCAGTTGGCTCCAAACATGGTGGTGATACAGCAAGTACTTACAGATATCGCACTGCCAGTATACACAGTTAGTTTGATTTAATAATTATCGTACTGCGTGTACCTAACAATAAATGCTTATGTACTCTTAGGCCCCCACCAACGCGCCTGGAATTCTGATTAAGTGAATCCTGGAATTTTGTTTACTCAGCGTATTTATTTATTTATTTATTGTTGTTACTGTTAGTCTCAAGGTGGGATCTCTGAAACTGTGGCGTCTAATGAGCGTACTGACCATCTCTCATACTCAATATAGTTTTCTCGGGCGCACAGCCGCGTCAATTCAATTGACGCGGCTGTGCGCCCGAGAAAACTATATTGAATCATGTCGCCGCGAAAGTTTTAAAACTTACATCTCTCATACGATAGGCGAATAAATATGGGGCATTTGTGGTATGATAATGACAGAGGAAAACCGAATTACTTGGATAAAAACCTGTCCCAGTGCCATTTTATCCACAACGACTGCCACATGGACTGTTTGGGATCGAACCCGGGCCTTCGGGGCGAGAGGCCAATTGATCCACCAAGATAGTACGTAAGATGAAGGCGTGATATTTGCACTAACGCCTTGCTGTGTATGTGTCCCGCTTGACAAACCTGTCGGAGAAGTTGCCTGCTTTACAGGGGTATTGACAGTTGCCTGTTGTGGAGCGTGAAAGATGGAAATGACAGGCTGATGCCGACAGCTGAGTAGTTGACAGGAAGGGTGGCGGGTTACTTTGTCTCTCTCTTCTGCAGTATTTGGCTGCGTTTGGACTGTCTTTTCGATAAATTTGAATTTCGTCATGACATACTTATCACTGTTCAGGCCTTGTATTACTTTATGTACCGTCCGTTCTGCCCACACAGTGTATTTATGTGTTTTGTGTGGAGCTCAGAACAAACAGCGATTATTTCACTGTACAGCATTAACTGACTGGTTTGTATAACTGAGACGGAGTGTGTTTACTGCGCGGTACGGACTGTATTTATGTGTTTTGTGTGGATCTCAGAACAAACAGCGATTATTTCACTGTACAGCATTAACTGACTGGTTTGTATAACTGAGACGGAGTGTGTTTACTGCGCGGTACGGACTGTATTTATGTGTTTTGTGTGGATCTCAGAACAAACAGCGATTATTTCACTGTACAGCATTAACTGACTGGTTTGTATAACTGAGACGGAGTGTGTTTACTGCGCGGTACGGACTGTATTTATGTGTTTTGTGTGGATCTCAGAACAAACAGCGATTATTTCACTGTACAGCATTAACTGACTGGTTTGTATAACTGAGACGGAGTGTGTTTACTGCGCGGTACGGACTGTATTTATGTGTTTTGTGTGGATCTCAGAACAAACAGCGATTATTTCACTGTACAGCATTAACTGACTGGTTTGTATATGAGAATCTGCGCGTACGGAATTGTGTTGTTTACTAGCGCGGTGTGTACGTACGGACTGTATTTATGTGTTTTGTGTGGATCTCAGAACAAACAGCGATTATTTCACTGTACAACATTAACTGACTGGTTTGTATAACTGAGACGGAGTGTGTTTACTGCGCGGTACGGACTGAATCTTTAAATATAATTGAATTTACGTTCGTCTTTAAGTGCTGCACCAAGGTTCAGGCGCTTAGTCGACGGTTTGTCGCGTGGAAGCCTGGGTTTGATCTCGGACCAGTCCATGTGAGATTTGTTAGGGACAAAGTGGCATTGGGACAGGTTTTTTTTCCGATTACTTTCGGTTTTGTCCCGTCAGTGTCATTCCACCAATGCTCCATTCTCATAATGTGAAGTATGGAAATCTTCCAAAAAGCAATGTTTTTTTCGGAATTTTGGGAGCATTGAATAGAAATTTTTTTCATTTTTTACTTTAAAGGGTTAATATCTGTGGTTTATACGGTGATAATCTACAGTGTGTCTTTCTGGGCTCTAACACTGTGAATTCAGGGGGCTTCAGAATAAAATATCTTGAAGATTGAGATTATGACACCTTGTAGTCTGGTAGGTGGGTTGCAGCGCTGTGTACGAATGTTGTGCTGTCTTCTTTAGGCGCCCTGACAGAGGGTTAAAGGCATTCACTGGCTACATGTGACCATAAACTTTGTATAAACGTATGATTCTACTAGTCTGAAAGTGACGGTTACACAGTTCAGTTTGGAATTCGTTGTCTGTAGATCGCCGTGGCCAGTAGTGTGGCTATTTATCTTCTGAGGCTCAGTAATCGGCTGACTGTAATTGGCACATTTTTCTTGTGTTGTCTAAGCTTGGAAGTGAACAGTCACCAGGGGGAAATTAAGAACGTATATCTCCATGTAGGTTGTGCACCCTGGGCTCCAATCAAATAGCCATTGACTGGGCGTGAGACGTCGACAGATTGAGCCAGGATGGCGTCTGACACACCAGGATGTTCCTTTACTATGTCGTTTGCTCTATTTAGGCGTTTGGTTCTTCATTTAATCAAGGTTTATATCGTGTGGCGTCTTGGGCATCGATGTTATATGAATATGAATATGGAGCATTGGTGGACTGATGCTGACAGAGGGGACGGAACTACTTGGAGAATCGAAAAAAAGAACCAACTAGATGCACAATCACTATTAAAAACTTTAATAGTAGTTTACATTAAACCCGACATGTTTCGGTCAGGTACCTGACCATCTTCAGGGGTACACTACATTAAAATGCTATGTCCATATGTAAAACACACTTGAGATGTGAGCATATAAGGTCTAGTCCTGTATAATGTTTTATAAAACACCGTTTTAAAATCACTAAAAACTTATATAAACCGTCAACACTTGATATTCCGCACTGGTTCCACTTTAAATGGCTTTATAACACTGTTTTCGTATACTATTATGTATGTTTGTTTGTTTGTTGGAAAAATACCTGTACCGGGGCCCCATTTATCTTCTTACGTTGCCAAAGTTAAAAATTAGTGTAACAATACGTCCACTCCACTATACGTCTTCATGGCGTGGGGCTCGATTAAGCACAGTGTATTCAGATTACACGTTACCCCACTCTTTTTTACCGATAACCAATATTCTTACAATAATGTGCATGACCAATACTGCTGCGTAGCCGTTTTCAATATTGGTCCATTAGCGGACCTGTTAAGTGCGGAAGTTTAGTTTGGTACCTAATGCTGTCAGTAAGACCCTTTTACTCGGACCTGAACGGCTGTGCGCTATAACCCGGAACTAATGTAGCGTACAATATGTCAATACCGCATACAGTATGTTGGTAGTGCTGTGTGCGACCTTGGTAAGATAATTTATCGTTATAGTACAATAACGTAACAAAGTATAACAGTTTTGACTTACCAGCTTGACTGTACAGTGCAGTTACAGCTCACAGTCTTGGCCATAACCTGAAAGTCTGGGATGGTAATGCAGATTTGCATCTAATGTCCGTCTTGTCGTGACACGAATAGAGCAACATTCATGAAGATGTAATTCACTGTAAACAAATAAAATGTATTTGGGAGAGTATGGCGGAAGAGAATTGTTGCTGGTAGAATTTTTGTTTTTCAGGAGGAATTGGAAACGGAGTGTCAAATTATAAAGGTCAGAGCGATTGCATTTTAGATCTCTATTTATAACAAAATCTTTGGGTGGGGGGGCGCACTTGTATAATATCACTGATGGCGCATCTATACTACAGTCTGTGGGGAAAAAACACTAAGGATGGGATTGCATTTACTGCATGCCACGCAGCTCTGCGCCGTGTGAAGTATGTCTGGCCGCCCCAGAATGCATTGTCTTATGACTCAGCCGTTGGAATGTGTGCCATGGCGTTGTGTGTCATGGCGTTGTGTGACATGGTGTTGTGTGCATACGTTGTGTGACATGGTGTTGTGTGTCATGGCGTTGTGTGACATGGTGTTGTGTGCCATGGACGTTGTGTGACATGGTGTTGTGTGCCATGGTGTTGTGTGTCATGGCGTTGTGTGACATGGTGTTGTGTGCCATGACGTTGTGTGACATGGTGTTGTGTGCATGGCGTTGTGTGCATGGTGTTGTGTGACATGACGTTGTGTGACATGGCGTTGTGTGCCATGGCGTTGTGTGCCATGACGTTGTGTACCATGGCGTTGTGTGACATGGTGTTGTGTGCCATGACGTGTGACATGACGTTGTGTGACATGGCGTTGTGTGCCATGGCGTTGTGTGGCATGGAGTGAGTGAGATTGTAGCACGCAACAGATATTGCGTCGTCACACATCTTGAATGTGGTGTTGTGTGGAGTAAAGGAATTCGGAATGTAGCTTTCATCCAGCTGTCAGAATATATTTTTGATAAACCAAAATGTCCTTTGTGTCTTTATTGTCTCGTGTGTTCTTCTTCATCCCAAAGGGCCGTCAGCAAAAGCTCCGGAAGCACCGCAGCTTAAGGCTTACTGTGCAGCGCTGTGTTATTCTCTCAGCACATACTCATTAACACTGTGTCTTACAAAACGATACAGGTCTTTTAATGACGCCGTGCTTATGTATTTTGGTTCAGCAAAGGACTTCCCAAAGATATTATAACTTCTGGCGAGCCAAGGCCTCGCAACAGCAAATAAAATGGTGCGCTGTTTCAGTCTCCAACTTGCAAAATCTGCAGTCTGGATCACCACCAAACAGGCCTGTGATGTTTAGATGCTTCTTCACAGGAGCATGGCCTGTGAGGACTACAACTGCCGTTCTCAGCTGATGCCTGCTTAGTTTAAGCAGGCATCAGCTCTTTTCTTGCACGGTCTACTAATAAAAAGTTTACCATGTCTGTAACCTGGTACATTTTTCCAGGTAGTGTAATATTGAATCTCGGTCCAGTTCTTGATTGCGACTGTTGCTGAACACCTAGGTATTCCAAGAGCCGGCTCTGGGCCGAGTAACGTCATCGCTGCACCTTGCCTAGCAAGTTTGTCAGCCTTTTCATTGCCTGGGATGCCACAATGCCCCGGCACACATATGAAGGTAATCTCATTGCGGTTTGCCAGCACAGATAGAGCATCTAAGTACACTGCAACCAGTCTTGAAGTCAGTTTCGGACTACTAAGAGCCTTAAGTGCAGCCTGGCTATCAGAAGCCTCGTATGTGCTGTGTCATTCGTCAGCATGTGATGTCGTATGTTGAAGAACTTGTATGCATTTCATAATACTGAATTTTAATGCATTATTTAACGACGCTCTCAATTGAAGTTTATATATCAGGGGTGGCCAAACTTGCTTAACGGAAGAGCCACATACGATAAACTTCAGATGTTTCAGAGCCGCAAGACATAAACAGATATTACACACACGTTTTTATTGTTACACGCACATTTTGTTACAACAATTCTTAAATATATTTACTCACCATGAACATTAAACTTACGTTTTAATCCAGTGGACTCTCAGTTTATACCGGTAAAAATTATAAAGCTTGACAAATTTTTTATTTACCTTTTATATGAATTTTAATGCAAAAAGGAGCTCAGCCAATATATTTCCGCGAGCCACACATTATATGTCAAAGAGCCGCATGTGGCTCGCGAGCCGTGGTTTGGTCACCCCTGGTATATATATAATATATATATTATATTGGCGTCGGAGATGAATGAATGAATGGGTATGTAACATTGGTAGAATGATACTGACATGTAAAAAAAATCGTGTCTCAATGCGACTTTGCTCGCAACAAATCTCACATGAACAAGCCTGGGATCGAACCGGGTCTCCGCCGTGAGCGGTCGGCGACGAACCACCTGAGCAATGTGCGGCCGTCGGCGCGTTCTAAACGTTACAGATGGTCGAGCTGTTAACGAAGTAATGGGGTTGGTGGCAGTGTGAGTAGCGTACAGACTGTGGCGAACGAACGCTGTGCGTTGCATTATGCATGTAGGAACATTACGAGTGCCCAGAGTGTTGGAAGTCATACTGCATTATACAGTCCTTCAGTGAACTTAATGCCGTGCTGAACTGCTGCTGATATTTGTATGTTCCCACTAGAACTCATTTACATAATAGATGAGTATGATTGCAGCTGCTCATCTGCCGCTGTACGAAGCGACTATATTCCCCGTTCAAGAACTCCCACATTTTTTATTCCCCCACCTGTAAATTTTGATGCGTGTGTGTGTTTGGGGGGCATTTCAAGGAACAACCCGTAAACTCTGCAAAATACTTGTCACGGGTATATAGAGCGTCGATAATTTGCATACAAATTGTGGCTTTGTAAGTCGCCTGGAAAGAGGAATGTCTATGCTTCTTTACTGTAAATATTGTAGTTACGACGGTGAGGTCACGTGCCACGTGAAGCCACGCACGGAGGAGATTTTTTTTTTGTACGTTCACGAGAGTTAGAATGGTTCCCTAGGCATGCCTTTAGAGTTCCAAGAAACTTCCTGAGGAACTTTTGAGTATGGAGACGTCTTTGTTAGTTCTACGTGGTGGATGACGTGCTTGAGATTGTGCGACGTCCACGGCAATGGGGCGTCGGCTTGGTTAATTTCGTCTTTATTGTCAAGGGGCAAAATGTAAGAAGTCACTTGGAAGTTGTGAAAGTTATTTGTTTGTTAACACTCTAACGAATCTGTCAGTAACAAGCTGTATTGCTTCGAATGATTGGGTGATGAAATGGTCAGTGTCTGAGGTACTATACTGACATTTACCTGAGGGATTGAGAAATTGGAAGGGATGAGGATGTGAGGTGGCCTTTTGACTGTTTGAAGTACTGTGCTGACATTTACCTGGAGGGATTGAGGAATTGGAAGGATGTGGATTGAGGTGGCCTTTGACTGTTTGAAGTACTGTGCTGACATTTACCTGGAGGGATTGAGAAATTGGAATGTGGATTGAGGTGGCCTTTGACTGTTTGAAGTACTGTGCTGACATTTACCTGGAGGGATTGATGGAGGGGATAGGCTTTGATGTTGAAGTACTGTGTGACTTCCGGAGGGTGGAACTTGATGTTGAGTGCCTTGATGTTTGAAGTACTGTGCTGACATTTACCTGGAGGGATTGAGAAATTGGAAGGATGTGATTGAGGTGGCCTTTGACTTTTGAAGTACTGTGCTGACATTTACCTGGAGGGATTGAGAAATTGGAAGGATGTAGATTGAGGTGGCCTTTGACTATTTGAAGCACTGTGCTGACATTTACCTGGAGGGATTGAGAAATTGGAAGGATGTAGATTGAGGTGGCCTTTGACTGTTTGAAGTACTGTGCTGACATTTACCTGGAGGGATTGAGAAATTGGAAGGATGTGGATTGAGGTGGCCTTTGCTGTTTGAAGTACTGTGCTGACATTTACCTGGAGGGATTGAGAAATTGGAAGGATGTAGATTGAGGTGGCCTTTGACTGTTTGAAGTACTGTGCTGACATTTACCTGGAGGGATTGAGAAATTGGAAGGATGTGATTGAGGTGGCCTTTGACTGTTTGAAGTACTGTGCTGACATTTACCTGGAGGGATTGAGAAATTGGAAGGATGTGGATTGAGGTGGCCTTTGACTGTTTGAAGTACTGTGCTGACATTTACCTGGAGGGATTGAGAAATTGGAAGGATGTGGATTGAGGTGGCCTTTGACTGTTTGAAGTACTGTGCTGACATTTACCTGGAGGGACTGAGAAATTGGAAGGATGTGGATTGAGGTGGCCTTTGACTGTTTGAAGTACTGTGCTGACATTTACCTGGAGGGTTGAGAAATTGGAAGGATGTGGATTGAGGTGGCCTTTGACTGTTTGAAGTACTGTGCTGACATTTACCTGGAGGGATTGAGAAATTGGAAGGATGTGGATTGAGGTGGCCTTTGACTGTTTGAAGTACTGTGCTGACATTTACCTGGAGGGACTGAGAAATTGGAAGGATGTGGATTGAGGTGGCCTTTGACTGTTTGAAGTACTGTGCTGACATTTACCTGGAGGGTTGAGAAATTGGAAGGATGCAGATTGAGGTGGCCTTTGACTGTTTGAAGTACTGTGCTGACATTTACCTGGAGGGACTGAGAAATTGGAAGGATGTGGATTGAGGTGGCCTTTGACTGTTTGAAGTACTGTGCTGACATTTACCTGGAGGGATTGAGAAATTGGAAGGATGTGGATTGAGGTGGCCTTTGACTGTTTGAAGTACTGTGCTGACATTTACCTGGAGGGACTGAGAAATTGGAAGGATGTGGATTGAGGTGGCCTTTGACTGTTTGAAGTACTGTGCTGACATTTACCTGGAGGGATTGAGAAATTGGAAGGATGTAGATTGAGGTGGCCTTTGACTGTTTGAAGTACTGTGCTGACATTTACCTGGAGGGATTGAGAAATTGGAAGGATGTGGATTGAGGTGGCCTTTGTCTGTTTGAAGTACTGTGCTGACATTTACCTGGAGGGATTGAGAAATTGGAAGGATGTGGATTGAGGTGGCCTTTGCCTGTTTGAAGTACTGTGCTGACATTTACCTGGAGGGACAGGAATTGGAAGAGTGTGGAATGAGTGGCGTTTGTCTGTTTTAGTTACTACCCTGGTTTTTACTAGAGGGACTGAAGAACACCACGAAGTGCCTTAGGACAGCCAGTTTCTTGGCAGATACTCAAACCCTGAAACCCCTTAATACGACGTATGAATGCCGATCACTTGACCGCGTCGTTCTGTCGACCTGGACACAGTGGGAGGATTCAGGATGGTTGTTACAAAAGTATGGGCTGTAGCTGTTCACGACGTCACTGCTACGTCATTGGCGTCGTCAGACTGAGGGGAAAATAGTACAGCCAATCGCTGCGCAGACCGGCGGTAGAACATGCACCTCCTGGATACTAATGCAGAGCGGTGTCACTGTGCTATGCTAGAATCGGTGAGGTAGGAACCGAACTTTTAAATGTAATATGGGCGTTAAAGGTTAAGAAATCGTAAGCCGGCGTGCACATCGATGAAATCGGTTTCGCTGCAGTTAGTTTCTTGCAAGGTCAAACCGCAGTTGAATGAAACTGGCGTTTGGATTCCGGATATGAAATTAGAAAAATGTGTACACTAATTTCGAAACAACTAAGTTACGAATTTATATGTAATTTAAAGCTTTCACGGCGACTAAACTGAATAAAATGTTATCGGGCTAGCAGCCGTGTCAGATTGCTTAATGGCGAGGGCGGAGATGGTTCTCGAAACGTCGGCTTGCCGTTAAGGAATCTTACGAATTTATAGTTGCTTGAAAGTCATTGTACGTATTATTTTGCTTCCCCCGCCTATCTGGAATCAAAACGCTAGTTGGATGTACCTGTTATTGCACGTTGCATGAGACTAGTTGCTTGAAACCAATTTCTTTCATGTGTACACCGCCTAATGGCTGTTAAACCCAGGTTATAACATAAATTTCCGCAAGAGACGTATGATAAATGAGTGACTTAATGGGAGGAGTAGCTGCAATCAGTTTGTGGGAGTTAGTGGGCAAAAAGGCAAAAACAGCCTCAAAGTTGCCGCTTCGCCACAGTGAGCATTCATCACTGTTAGTAAGGACCTGTGACGTGTCTGTGTAAAGGGCTCGAGCAGCAACAGTGCCGAGATAAACTTAATTGTGTCAGACATCCAGCTAATGGGTTTACGCTATGCACAGTGGCCTACATCGCTTAGCATTTTTCAAGACTATAATCTCGCCTTTCAGTTCCCTGCCATTCATTACCGTTTAGTTCCGCTGGTGCAGTATATGCCTCACATCAGTAGAACGTATTTCGATTACTTCCTTGTAAAAAAAAAAGGACCTGAATCGCTCTTCATAACGCACTTCCGGTTTCGTGATTTTATATAGACCTATACACATAATTACTCGTATAGATCAGAAAATTTGAGTGGTGTTACTAAAGATTCAAGTCTTTCAAATCTGTTACATAGTTACGGACGTTTCGAAAGATCGTAATGCTTTTATCTTGAGGCTAATGTTGTCGTTTTGGACTTCATATTAGAAGCTATTGGACAGGTTTAGTGGCATATAGTTACTGCCAAGCGCTGCTGTCAACTTACTGAGGCTGGCAGAGTTAGTAGATTATATCATTGGTATATTTCGACGAGTTTGATACGCGGTATTAGTGGATTGTGTTAAGACATTTTAACTAACTAACTAACTAACTCCATGTAGCACAGTCCTTCTTGAGAAACTAACAGGTCGTCAGCTAGTCAACAAATTCCCCGCGTTTTATGCAACCCGAAGGTTCATTACCGCATTCACAAGAGCACGCCGCCTGCCCCTATCCTGAGCGTTAAGACATTTTAACGGCAGCAAAACGCGACCACATGAAAGGTGGCAAAGGTAAAGGTAAAGTTCACACTAGAACAGACCACGAAGGCCCAGAGGGGGAGTAGAGATATAACTCTACTCTTTCTTTAACCCCGGCACTAGATGAGGGTGGGTGGTCAACTCCACGCCCTGGCCGCTTTACCCCCGGGAATGACCCGGTACCCATTGTACAGGTGGCTGGGTGGGCCCCAGGGCCGGTCTAGACGGCTGCCAAAAATCTCGCCCCCACCGGGATTCGATCCCCGGACCGTCTAGCGCGTAGCGAGTCGCTGTGGATATGGTTAACCTAAAGCTGCATTAATTGTGGAGATTCAATCATAAATCACAAAACCAGTTTCATATAGGAATTTAGAGCATTCGGCTCCACATACGTCACTGGCTTGGTAATTCTACTACTTGTGGTGCATTCATTTCTGCACGTTCTGCCACCTGCCTGAAAATTCTAACTCCATTAAACTTTCCCAATCTGATCCCAAAGTTTCGTCCCGTCGCAGTGTTGGTAATTGCGAATTGAGATTTTTATGGCGGTGAATATTCCTAGGACAGTTTCTGGGGCGTGACTCCATGTAGATTTGGGGTAAAGATGCCAACATTTCGGCGGACTCTGATGTATCCATATTGTTTTCTGCCTGAAGATTATCTGAGATGTAATCGTAAATGTAAGGATGGCATTAACTCTTAAAGGATGAAGATTAACCTGAACTATAAAGTTTCATTCCGTACCACGCAGTAAACACACTCCGTCTCGGTTATACAAACCAGTCAGTTAATGCTGTACAGTGAAATAATCGCTGTTTGTTCTGAGATCCACACAAAACACATAAATACAGTCCGTACCGCGCAGTAAACACACTCCGTCTCAGTTATACAAACCAGTCAGTTAATGTTGTACAGTGAAATAATCGCTGTTTGTTCTGAGATCCACATAAAACACATAAATACAGTCCGTACCGCGCAGTAAACACACTCCGTCTCAGTTATACAAACCAATCAGTTAATGCTGTACAGTGAAATAATCGCTGTTTGTTCTGAGATCCACACAAAACACATAAATACAGTCCGTACCACGCAGTAAACACACTCCGTCTCAGTTATACAAACCAGTCAGTTAATGTTGTACAGTGAAATAATCGCTGTTTGTTCTGAGATCCACATAAAACACATAAATACAGTCCGTACCGCGCAGTAAACACACTCCGTCTCAGTTATACAAACCAGTCAGTTAATGTTGTACAGTGAAATAATCGCTGTTTGTTCTGAGATCCACACAAAACACATAAATACAGTCCGTACCACGCAGTAAACACACTCCGTCTCAGTTATACAAACCAGTCAGTTAATGTTGTACAGTGAAATAATCGCTGTTTGTTCTGAGATCCACACAAAACACATAAATACAGTCCGTACCACGCAGTAAACACACTCCGTCTCAGTTATACAAACCAGTCAGTTAATGTTGTACAGTGAAATAATCGCTGTTTGTTCTGAGATCCACACAAAACACATAAATTCAGTCCGTACCGCGCAGTAAACACACTCCATCTCAGTTATACAAACCAGTCAGTTAATGCTGTACAGTGAAATAATCGCTGTTTGTTCTGAGATCCACACAAAACACATAAATTCAGTCCGTACCGCGCAGTAAACACACTCCATCTCAGTTATACAAACCAGTCAGTTAATGCTGTACAGTGAAATAATCGCTGTTTGTTCTGAGATCCACACAGAACACATAAATACACTGTGTGGGCAGAACGTTCAATTTGTGAATGTTAAACATGGCGGTACATTCAGTCCGTACCGCGCAGTAAACACACTCTGTCTCAGTTATACAAACCAGTCAGTTAATGCTGTACAGTGAAATAATCGCTGTTTGTTCTGAGATCCATACAAAACACATAAATACACTGCGTGGGCAGAACGTAGAATTGTTGAATGTTAAACCCGTTGGTATGTAAGGTAACCACCGGTCCTTAAATAAATAATGTGTGACGATGTGGAACAGTTTCATCTGGCTCATAATAGGGAACAATGGCGGAATGTGTTTGACACTGCAATGGACCTTCAGGTTCCACGAAGGACTGTTGACTATCTGAACTGATGTTGACTTTTAGGGGGGGGCTCTACTTCACGAAGTTATTTAATTCGATTCGTGTGTTACATTGAGGAGTGATGGATGGTGAAGGCAATGTCTGAAGCTGTGTGCTGCTGGTAGCAGGACTTCAGCATCATCTGTCTAGCTCGCATAGCTCTGTATCCTCTACTGCACTATTGGGATTAGAGAGTCTGTGTAAACAGCGGCTCAGTGTTACGTCTTTTACTGGTTTCGATGGGCATGCTGGTCGTGATTGAAACGAAGTGTAGACGAAGCCGACTTGCGCGGCACACACAGCTACTTTATGCACCAGTACTCCCCTAAGGCTGTCCTACAATTTATTATGCCAGTTTTCATTGCTACATTCACGCAGAGCGCACAGTAGCCGTCAGTTTGGCTCGTACAGATCTCTAAAATTACGTTACGTTTTGAAGACTTTTTCATTTTAGATTTTTATTCTTGTTTCAGTAACATGCTACAGGGTGTCCCTTGTATAGTGTCCGTCAGCATGTCGACCGTCACGGGATGTCCCGGCGTATGCAGGCTTTGTATGCGATAAAGCTGCCGTCCTCGGGGTCATGATAAAATGTACACACTATAGTATCGTTATTAAATACGGAGTCCTGAGTCCAGGTGTAGCGGTTACAGGCATATCGTAAGTGGAGTTGACGTATATAAAATCGTGATCCGACAAATGTACACTTTTGTATCTGTTATTTAATACAGTTTATATTAAAAATAGCCCAACATGTTTCGAACCATGTCACAGTTCATCTTCAGGGACTCAATTTATATAATTTTATATAATTAAGAAAATGTACGTTACAAATAACAAAGTTTGGAGTTGAGTGTTAAGACAGGAATTACAGATTACCCTGCCACAGCACAGGGTAACAAGGGATATACATAATGAGTTTGACGTGTAAAACACTGACTTAACTCACGCAGTGTATTTGTAGGTTTCATATGGATTTCACGGCGATTGTTTCCCTAAGTTGCATTAACACGTTAATCTTTGTAGTGACAAGGTGTGGTGTTTTGGGGAGGTGGAAACTAAGTTTTTTTGGCGCGCTCGCAAAACAGAAAAGCGATAGTTAACTTCGTCATGTCCGTCTGTCTGTCGCATGTAAGAACTCTGCTCCAACTGCGGAGACCCAAATTCAGTCTCACGGTTGTCTGGCGTCTATAGTGGTCTAAGTGACATTTGGACAGATGGATTTTCCCTGTCAATTATCGTTCCACCAGGGGTCATTGCAGCCCCATTTTGGACCGCGGCACCAAACGGCCCTTTTGTCATCCAACGCTTAGAGTTAGCAAAGTGTTACATCAGCAGCATGTCGACATTCGCGCCTTCTGCCTGTTCGCCCGAACGCCTGCGTGTCTTATGTGACTGACCCGTTGAACACAGATGTCGGAGAAGTTGCCTGCTGTGCCCGGCACTGTGTTCGGTACTTCTCTCCATTGAGTACAGGGATTGTGCGAGCAGTGTTGCTTCCAGTTGGTCTGGACGCGATGGCGAGCAGAAAAATGTTCTGTCGGGAATGGAACTGGCCTATAGCTTAACCACTATGGCATTATTTCACGAGAAGAGTAAAACTACATTATGCTACGTGTATATATATATATATATATATATATATATATATATATATACACGTACACACTCTCTGAACCTTCGTTTCACATTTGGATGCTCCAGACTGCCCCCTCCCCCGCTGTGACAATTTCAGTGTGTTACAGTGTGTTTCAGTGTGTTACAGTGTGTTAAAGTGTCATACGTGCGATAAGACGGGGAACACTAATGTGGTTGTTGTGTAGTGTACTGTACTGAGTGAACTGTGCTGTAGTGTACCGTGGTGTGCTATACTGTATTGTACTGGACTGTATTGTGCTGTATTGTACTGTAGTGTACTGGGATGTTCTGTACTGTATTGTACTGTACTGCAGTGTACTGTATTGTACTGTAGTGTACCGTGGTGTGATGTACTGTAGTGTAGTGCAGTGCACTGTAGTGTAGTGTAGCGTACCATGGTGTGCTGTAGTGTATTGTGCTGCACTAGTGTACTGTAGTGTACCGTGATATGCTGTACTGTATTGTAATAGATTGTAGTGTAGTGTGCTGTAGTGTACCGTGGCGTGCTCTACTGTATTGTACTGCAATGTAGTATACTGTATTGTACTGTAGTGTAGCGTACCATGGTGTGCTGCAGTGTATTGTGCTGCACTATAGTGTACTATAGTGTAACGTGGTATGCTGTACTGTATTGTACTGTACCATGGTGTGCTGTACTGCATTGTACCCTATTGTACTGTAGTGTATTGCAATGTACCGTGGTGCGCTGTACTGTATTGTACTCTACTGTAGTGTCCTTGCCGGGATTCGAACCCCGGACCGTCCAGCTCGTACTCTAGTGGCTAACAATAAGCAGTCTGTATCACCGTACAGGCTGAAGTGACCTGCGGTGATACGCCTTGGAAAAGTATTAGCTTTTTTGAAGTAATAGCTTTGTAGGACATAAAATACGAACATGGCGGTCGTGCGAAAATATTCTTAGGTTTTGATTTGGTAGTGATGAATGATGAACAACTGCTTGTGGGGGGGGGGGGTGTTTGTACCAAATTTGACATGTCTACGTCCGACGGCTCGTTATTCGTGTATACAGTATTACACTTACACTTACACGTGCACTTAGATGTGTTGGTAGTGCTGTGTATGCAGTGTACACCGTACTGGCTCAGCTGGCCACTACAGTAACCGGCTTCCTTTGTATTAGCATTACTTTTCTATCGCCGCGGGGGCTTTGTAAATGTACGAAAAATGAGGCTCCTTTCCCTTATCTGACATGTCTAAAAATCTCCATTCCTCATTGAACCCTCACCTGTAACATTTCTTGTGTTCTCAGTTCAGCAATATTGTGATATCTTTATGTGCATCGTCTGTATAGCTATTCAAGTCTGAGTGGCGTGCCTTTGATGTCACGTGCCCAGATGTCATTTATCAAGCTACTGAATGTCTAGGCCAGTGAATCCCTGTTCATTTGGATACTCAGGGCCACAGTGCTGCGGACCGGATCGCTGCTGTTAATTTCCGGACTTTTGTTCAGACAACGTGACATTTTCGTGATGCTAGTGGTTAATTTTTGTAATATCTTGGGTCTAAATACGGCAGCTGCCATGATTTTGCTTTTGAAAAAAACTGTGTTAGCCGATTCCAGTGGCCGCGCGGTCTAAGACATGGGTCTGCGGCCGCTCGCTTGCTGGGATTGTGGGTTCGAATTCCACCGGGGGCATGGATGTCTGTCTGTTGTGAGTGTTGTGGGTTGTCAGGTAGAGGTCTCTGCGACGGGCTGATCACTCTTCCAGAGGAGTCCTACCGAGTGTATGTCACTGAGTGCCATAAAGGGCAACAATAACATTTACACCTACAATGAGTAGGCAGAGGTCAAGGCTAAGAAAGAAAGAAAGACAGTGTTTAGAGACGTTACATTACCTAAAACGAACTTCCGTTTCTACTGATAATGTTTATGCGACATCGCGGTGGGCTGCTTGACACTCCTGCTTCATATTTGGAGGATATCAGGTTCATATCTCGACGCTAAGGCTGGCGATTTCGTGGTTGACACCAGTATCTGCAGTGACATGCTGGGACGGTACCTCAAATTTGGATTTTAGGCAATTAATTCCCGTTCTATGTTTTTTTGGTAATCTAGGATGTATAAGAAAGTCAGTCAAACACAGCCAGTATATTTAATTCAATGCAGCAAATCTTTAGTTCAAGGCAGCATGTTTCGAAGGCATTCTTGGATAAAGTATATATCTGCATTGCAACTCTATAATTATCTCTTTGCATTCTTGTATTGGTGGACAAGAGCTTGGCTAGCAGTTATAATTTTTAGACAAGTCATCCTTGACTTGAACTAAATATATACTGATTTGAATTAAATATATTTGTTGTGTTTGACGGGATTTGTTATATATCCTAGATGGGCCACTTTCTGCCACCTACTTTACAATTAATTTGTTACTAATCTCCTTATTTCCCAGGAGGATCAAGAGATTTTTATCTTCCCCGAAACGTCCAAACGTGCTCTGAGGCATACTCACCCTCCTATTCAATGGGTACCGGGAGTTCTTTCCCTGGGAGTAGAGCTTCCCGGCCGTAAAGCTCACCACATCCACCAAATGCCGAAGTTACGAATAAGTGGAGCTGTACCTCTGCTCCTCCAATATGCCGTAATGGTGTGGACAGAGACAACTATCCCTTGTTGTGGCAAGACGTTTAGGCTTCAAATAAGAGCCGTAGAATTTTCCATCTGAAATTTAACGGTACCATGTAGACCTAATTGGGAAAAATAATTTGGTAGGCTGCGCGGCTTGGGGGTTTCATTTCTGTGGATTTAAACCTGTAAGCATGCGGCAGCAACTTGCAACTGGGGCGACATCTCAGCATTTACTTGAAGGCAGAATAAAACCAAGAAAACGCGTATGGAGGTGGCCGGTAGCAGGAACTTTGCTGATAAATACTGATTTCAAGCTAGCAGTCAGTGAGGCAAACAAAAGATTCAAATCCCCAAACGTTTCCTAAACACATTTCTTCTTTTATTAATAATCTAAAATATAAAACATTTATCATAACAGTACAATAGTTATAAATGGACGTAAAGGGAATAGCTTCCGCAGAAGTTCCATTAATCAGAATTAATTTTAATGCATTGCGGAGAAAGGTAATTTATTAACTCAAAGTCTCTGGGCAGGTGTGGCTAACAGTGTGCCCCCCTTCACCCGCCAGTCGTCGTCGTCGTACTGTACGGTGTGGACTGGCGAGATGAGGGGCATCACTATTGGCCACGCTCGCTATACCGCCAATACCTAGTTTCCGCCCATGCAGACACAGCCACATTCAGGAAGTAGCAACCGATGGTTGGCAGAATAATGATCCTGTAGTTCAGTGGTATTCAACCTTTTTTGTTCGCGTACCCCCAGATTAATTTCTCTTCAACTTTGTACCCCCAAAGTTGTTGGTGCATAATTCAAGTTATACATAGTCTATAATCTACATCTAAAATAAATTAAATAAATTACATCCAAAATAATGTATTTAATAATAAGTTTTAAATGAGAAAATGGAGAGTCAAGCTATTAAATAACAAATATATTATTGTCTATCGTATAAGAATTAATAAAGGAACAAAGGTATTTTAGCAAAGCAAAATTATATGCACTGTGTGGAATAAAATGAAACTAGCCGCCCAGATAAGAATCGCATAAAGGAGAGAGAGAGAGAAAGAAAACAAATGGCGCTCCCAAATCGCATGTCCTTACGTCCGGGTCTCTTGTGGCTAACCCTACATCTGGCCCTGATTATTCAGTGTTTATCATAAAATAATATATTTATATTTTTTTAAATTTTACTTACCCCCTAAGATGTCTTCGCGTACCCCCGGGGGTACGCGTACCCCAGGTTGAATGCCACTGCTGTAGTTAATATCTTTCGCTATGAAACGGAACAAGAACATGGTTCTGTTTTAGAAGTAGCTGTTGAGAGGTTAACAAGTAAAGGGCTGTGGTTTGGGACTTACAGTTCAGAGGTCATAGCGGCTTAATAAGGGACGGAGCTGCTGACAACTTGATGGGCCATGCCAAAACTTAGGCCGCTAGTCGCGGGCTTTGCATCACCGAGGACCGGATTCGATCCCAGGCCGATTGTGTCTGTTCTGACTGTGTTATGACGAAAGGACCCTCCATACAAGGAATTCTACCACACAAGTTCGCGTGTCCACCATATTTTTACTGACATAGCGTTATTACCAAGGCTAATGAAAATAGTTTGACCGAATTTTGAAATTGGGACACACACACACACACACACACTACATGTTGAACTCACGACCTTTTTTATTTTCACAGTAGAACTGACTTCGTCATATGACGGGGTGACAATATTCACGCACTAAACCCCCCCACCCTCCTACCCATGGGCTGACTCCATGGAAACCGGGTATGTGACGTCACGCACACACCAAGTTCTATCGTAACGGTAGAAACTCGGTAACTCAATCAGAAAACTGTAACCATGGTAAGCCGGGTGTGACTCACTCAATCACACCGAGGTTATTAAGCAGAGCGTATCTTTTATCAGTGACCAAAGCGCCGCAGCCGTCACAGAATGTCGCGTTAGAGGCATGCGTCCTATGCGATAAGGCTGAAATGCTATGGTGAACCATGAAAGAAACACTCTGTATAAAGTAGATGGGGGAAGGGAACTGGCTAAAAGCGAGGCGCAAGAAGTTAAAATATGTTACTTAAGAAAACCCGAAATACAAATTGCAATCTATTCTGATACTTCGTGAGCAAGGGAAGTTAAATGAGTAGTGCACCGCGATGACCTTGAACCGCCAGCAACACTGCTAATAACATGACACGAAGTTACTTTACTGTGTCGCGGTTCTCGTGAGAAATGTAGTGCGCTGCACCATCGACTGAGCAAGTTCGTGTAGCCTGCTGTTTACTGTTTCAAGTCATAACCCTTTTGTGGTGTTACGGGGCGTGGAAGGTACGTACAGACGTTTCGGATGATTACAGTGCTTTTTTTTTTCGGGAGGGAGAGAGATGTTTGAGTGTCATTTGTTCGGCCATATCATTTGTGTGTTGTGGGTACTTAAGCCTCGGTTTAAGCAAGCTGGGGTATTGGTCGCGTAGCCCACAGTCCGGGTCACCCTGCTGACAAGTTACAGCTGTCGTGAATGAGAAATCAGAATCCTCGCCTGCATATTGTTTCGTTTAGCGATTAGGCCTTCGCCGGTGGGTCTTGAATGAACCACCGCATGTGAACATCATTGCCATAATGTTGATACAGAGCACCGCTGGTGTATTAATCGCAAATGTATGTTTATTCAACTCTTCATTGACACACAAGTTATGTTACATACGTTGACGTGGCGACTGGTTTCGGCTCTGGAAATGAGCCGTCATCAGACCTCTAAAACTAACTAACTCCATGGAGCAGAGTCCTTCTTGAGAAGCTAACAGGTCGTCAGCTAGTCAAGAAATTCCCCGCGTTTTATGGAACCCGAAGGTTCATTACCGCACTCACAAGAGCCCGCCACCTGTCCCTATCCTGAGCCATATCAATCCAGTCCAAGAATCAGTCCAGGTCCGAGACTCTGTATAGTGTTTCGTAATATGGTAATTTTTTACGGTGAGGAGTTGTTAGCACCTCGCCCAACCCCCAAGCTGGAGGACCACCCCTTGTCGGCTGTCCGCGACTGCATATTCGCAGCTGCCCTCCATATCCGGAGACCGTTCCTCCATCCGCAACCTGAGGACGCGCCATGCCGTGGTGACAGGGACCGACTTATCGTGGTGACAGGGACCGACTTATCGTGGTGACAGGGACCAACTTATCGTGGTGACAGGGACCGACTTATCGTGGTAACAGGGACCGACTTATCGCGGTGACAGGGACCGACTTATCGTGGTGACAGGGACCGACTTATCGCGGTGACAGGGACCGACTTATCGTGGTGACAGGGACCGACTTATCATGGCATCAGGCCTCTAACAAGACTATAAAATGAAAAGATATGTATATTATAGGATGGAGATCTCCCTCTTTACATCGATGTATACATTGTAAATATATATACAAAATTAAGGTTTTATTCCTATGAAGCCTAAGTTAATGTTACAATTGTGTGATCATGGAGCAAAATATTTAAATACCGAAGTTATTATAAAACAGTGAAAAGTAATTTAAAAAAAAAGTAGTTAAAAACAAAGAGTCTTCTATTGTAAGCATTTGTATTTTCTTGTACGTTTGGTTAGAAGTTGAAAAAAACATATTGAATTTCGAATTTTGCGTAATTTGGTATTAATTTTTGTATATTTGCTTTGCCGTTTCGTTTTAAGTTCTTGTAACGATGGATATGCGCCTGATTAGCCTCGATAATCTTGATACAGAACGACCCAGTCGATGTATTAATGACAAGCGTGTGCTTGTTCAGCTCTTCAATCACACCAACAAGTTATATCGTTACGTAATTGATGTAAGCATGACGCTCTTTATCGTACATTTCCACGGAAATTCAAATGAAAATGTAGGTTTACGACAGCACCACAAGGTGGCAGCACTATATGTCATTGGAATTCATACTTGATTTGGTATTATTGCTTCGACCATTACTAGAAAAATTTAACATGAGTTCTCATAGAAACACAGCGGTATTGCATCGGACTGTCTTTACACTGTTTTAAGGAGGCTCTGTGCGGTGTTTTGAACGATTTAAGTCGTCCCACAGCCACAAACATGTAAACAACTGTACGCAAGCAACTGGACGTAGCCCATTTTTTTCCCCCCTATGGCTCGACAGCCCCTAGGGGCCTGGGCCTCCTCATTTTTCGACGCTTCACGATCACACTCAGACACACCACACTCGGTAGGACTCCTCCGGACGAGTGATCAGCCCGACACAGAGACCTCTACCTCACAACACACAACACTCACAACAGACAGACATCCATGCCTCGGGCGGGATTTTTTTTCCTGTCCCGTTTTATTTTTTCCTTTGATCCATTTTGTACTTTTAAATAATTCCATCCTTCTTCATGCCACTTATGTTCCATACTAGTCCTTATACAACACTCACAACAGACAGACATCCAGTCTGAGTGTCTCAGTGAAACCTCGATAATGAGGAGGCCTAGGCCCCCTAGGGGCTGTCAAGCCATAGGAAAATAAATTCCACTAGTGACAATAAATTTTAGGAAGCCTGTAAGTTAGTGTGAGATGGCTGAGGATGTCTGCATGGAAATATAATGGTCATTAATAGAGGTGTCTGACAATATGTGTACAAGCGGGGTGGCAGTGGGGGTTGTAGGCGCTTCAGGTGTAGAAACCAATGAAGAGATGTAGGCCAGTCGCTGGCCTTGCTGCTGTAAAGAGACTTGACAAGTGTCAGCTGCGCGCCTCGCAACCGAGACAGAAGAATTGGACGTAACTTCAAATTAATGTCTCCCTGAGGTAAAATGTCTGTGACGTCTTTTGTGCATAAAATTTAATTTGGGTCTCCAGGGCGCGTCAGTGTCGGTTGAAGTTTACAGAGACCGATGGATCAGTTGGACGGTCTGGTGCCTGGGATTCCCCCACGTCTTTCTACAGTTTACCAGTGAAAACAAAGGCTCAATCAAAGAAAAATAAATTGTTTGGGATGTAAATCGATATAATTATCTGTATCTACATCGGACATATCGATGTAGGCAGCATGTTAAGTTGTCAATTTGGGGCGTTTTTAAATTGTCAAGCTCCCTAGTTAAACTCGTTCTTAAATATTTTATACTGCCTTTATTTTTATATTACAGATTATCATATTTAGGATGTACGTCACAAGACAAATTGTACTTTGAAAGTGCAGGTTTTGAAATAGTTTAAGTAATGAAATCAGTGACAGAATATTATGTAGTGCGTTTATGACAGAATATTATGTAGTGCGTTTATGACAAATATTGTGTAGTGCGTTTATGACAGAATATTATGTAGTGTGTTTATGACATAATATTATGTAGTGCGTTTATGGCAGAATATTATGTAGTGCGTTTATGGCAGAATATTATGTAGTGCGTTTATGGCAGAATATTATGTAGTGCGTTTATGGCCGAATATTATGTAGTGCGTTTATGGCAGAATATTATGTAGTGCGTTATGACAGAATATTATGTAGTGCGTTTATGACAGAATATTATGTAGTGCGTTTATGGCAGAATATTATGTAGTGCGTTTATGGCAGAATATTATGTAGTGCGTTTATGGACAGAATATTATGTAGTGCGTTTATGGCAGAATATTATGTAGTGCGTTTATGACAGAATATTATGTAGTGCGTTTATGACAGAATATTATGTAGTGCGTTTATGGCAGAATATTATGTAGTGCGTTTATGGCAGAATATTATGTAGTGCGTTTATGGCAGAATATTATGTAGTGCGTTTATGGCAGAATATTATGTAGTGCGTTTATGGCGGAATATTATGTAGTGCGTTTATGGCGGAATATTATGTAGTGCGTTTATGACGGAATATTATGTAGTGCGTTTATGACAGAATATTATGTAGTGCGTTTATGGCAGAATATTATGTAGTGCGTTTATGCAGAATATTATGTAGTGCGTTTATGGCAGAATATTATGTAGTGCGTTTATGGCAGAATATTATGTAGTGCGTTTATGGCAGAATATTATGTAGTGCGTTTATGACAGAATATTATGTAGTGCGTTTATGACAGAATATTATGTAGTGCGTTTATGACAGAATATTATGTAGTGCGTTTATGACAGAATATTATGTAGTGCGTTTATGGCAGAATATTATGTAGTGCGTTTATGACAGAATATTATGTAGTGCGTTTATGACAGAATATTATGTAGTGCGTTTATGACAGAATATTATGTAGTGCGTTTATGACATATTATTTAGTGCGTTTACTTGCGTTACACATCTGGAATGTTTTTGTGTCTTCACATTATCAACACTGTCAGATTCAAGAAAAAGCAGGACTCACTCCCAACCGATATCATATAATTTTTCGCGATATTCTATCCATTTATGGATATAAAGTGGCATTTCTGCTAATTTTCTTCATTATTGTTGTACTGGATGATTGGTACACGCGCCACATTTTTCACAGTTGTCTTGTACACTTGTACACAAATTCGGCTGGCGTGTCAATTTTACGGCAGTGGAAATTATCCCGATGCTCCGGTCAAGTGAAAATAAATTTGTTTTCAAATTATGACGCTGCGAACGTGGCTGTACAATCGAACAGGCCTGGACTATTTGGACGCATAACTCCGGGCTTACGAAGCGTCATATACTGGAAACCATGTGTAACTATATATGTGTTTTGTGATATATGTTAGGCTTTGATATAGGAGTGTTTTATTTAGTTTCTACGTATGTGTTTTGAACAATCAATAGCAGTCAGAGTGATAGGGATCAGTGAATGTTTTAAGATAATTTAATGTTACTCGTGACAGTGAACATTTATCCATGAAAAAAATTGCTCATATGACAAATATTCAGAATTTATATCCCTACAGATTCGCACAAACGTGTCACGAATGTAGTTTATTTCTTGAGTTACCCTCGGTTTGTATAACGGCTCCCTGGCTTGCTTACATTATGTATAGCATCGATCGATGGCATGAATAATGAAGACGAAACGACGAAGAGCGAGAAATAGTCGCCGCTTAATTTGAGGTATTTTCACATAAGTACCTAGAGCGGCTGAGAAAAACCATGAAAAACCTCTACGAATAACTAACGTTCGGGTAGGTACTTGAACGTGGCACTTCCCGACTGCGAAGAAGGGCTTCTACGCACTGAAACTGCTCGGCGTTCGATACGAAGTTGTGTATGAATTTATAGTTGCGTTACTCGGCGTGTTGCATTGCGACGCTGACAAGGCGGTGTCACTTCGGCTCTGAGCACGTTTCGGATTGGAACTGTACGATTTCTCTGTCGCTTAAATCCCAACTAGATGATCTATAGCGAAGACGATACGAAGTCTACGCTTATACCCCGCAGGGACACTTGTCTTTATATGTGGCTTTCCTTATCTCACGGATTACGTCACGTTTCGGTGGCTACAATAGAATTCCCAGAACCGGATGTAAGTAGATCTCTGTGGCAGTTCGCTGTCTTTTCTGCGTTCTTTGATAACTTTCTTCGACTGATAACTTCTATGACTTTGATGACGATACTCCAGGCGGTTAGTCGACGGGTTCTCGCTTCGAGGACCTTGGTTTAATCCCAGGCAAGTCCTTGTGAGATTAATGGTGGAGGAAGTGGCACTGTGGCTGTAATGTCTTCGAGTACAGTCGAACCCGTTTATAACGACATCGGTTTATACGACACCTCGTCTATAGCGTCAGATACTCTGTGGTACCAATTCTTCACCGTTAACCATAACGTTATAGTACTCGGTTATAACAACACTCGTTTATAACGACACAAACTATTCAGGCACCTTCATGACGTTTATTCCTGTCAATTGTTATTCTCCCATTGCTCCTTACTCGCTTATCACCAGGTGCTGGTGTAGTAGCTACGTACAAAGACGCTGTACTGAAGGGTTTAGTAGCATCGCTCTGCTGCGTCTAGAAACGGGATTTTACGAGAACGGACATGTATGTTGAATAATAAGGCAGACATCGGGTGATAACCTCCAGATGTGTGTGCTCGCGAACTGGCCTACCTTGAATGTGAAATTATTTTTTCTTGATAAAAACAGGTTTCCTGTTATTAGAAGGCTCTACTTCAGACCGGTTATACTGTGTATAATTTGTGATTAACCCTTTAAAGCTCTAAAGCCCAGTGGTTACTATATGTACCAGCAGGTTTAACATTCACAAATTCTACGTTCTGCCCACACAGTGTATTTATGTCTTTTGTGTGGATCTCAGAACAAACAGCGATTATTTCACTGTACAGCATTAACTGACTGGTTTGTGTAACTGAGACGGAGTGTGTTTACTGCGCGGTACGGACTGAATGTATCGCCATGTTTAACATTCACAAATTGTACGTTCTGCCCACACAGTGTATTTATGTGTTTTGTGTGGATCTCAGAACAAACAGCGATTATTTCACTGTACAGCATTAACTGACTGGTTTGTATAACTGAGACGGAGTGTGTTTACTGCGCGGTACGGACTGTATTTATGTGTTTTGTGTGGATCTCAGAACAAACAGCGATTATTTCACTGTACAACATTAACTGACTGGTTTGTATAATTGAGACGGAGTGTGTTTACTGCGCGGTACGAGCTGAATGTTGAAATGTAATTGAGATTAACCTTACTTTGGCCCCAAATTCATGTCGCTCAGGCGGTTTAATCGTCAGCCTTTCACCCCGTAGACCCAGGTTTTAGCCCGGACCAGTCCATATGAAATTTTATGGTGGACAAAATAGTGCTGAGACCGGTTTTTTCGTCTAGTACTACGTTGTCATGTCACCAGTGTTCCATACTCTTTATCTTAACAACTACTCTTACCAGAAGGACAAATGTGCGAAGCCTGGGAACCTTCAACAAGCGATGCTCTGTCGAAAATCACGGATCATTCTGTGGATAAATATTTTCGGTTAGTCCTTAAACGTTTCACGGGCAAATAACTCGTCACTTCTTGCGTATTACGTGTTTGGGTACTTTCAGCTTTATATGAGGCTGAAATATTAACTGCCGCCCATAACTTTTCCAGTAAATCTGATAATACACATCCTCCAAAGACCACGATCTAATTACGGACGAGAATCAGTAAAGGCCACAGGTTCATTGCCGCAACAGCTGCTTCTGGTCTCTACTGCCTTTACGCGTGGGTGGCCATGTGTTGACGTATAGTGTCCCCCCACACTACCGTTCCTCTTAATTATACCTCCGGCAGAAATGTGTGTGCACGTGGTGTCTCCCAGCGCCTTCATACTTGGTACTTGCCCTCTGTGAACACCCAGCTGCTACCCACTGTTCGGTCAAGGACGTTGTCTTGCTTATTCGTCGCCCGTAAACATACCTTCGTATGGGTAGCTACATAGGAAGGAGCTGCCGAGAATATATGAAGTTTTTACTTAACCGTGAATTATGTACGAGTATAAAAAACACGTGTAATTTTTTTATTCGACCGACCTCTCCGTCTATGGCCGGTGATACTTAGAACTTACTGACGTCATCTGAAGCCAGACCACCGCAGAATACCAAGCGGTAGTGCCAGTGGCTGTAGGAGACGTGTGTAACTGTCATGCTGGACTTCTTCAGCGGAGGAAAGTTTTATACGTTCCAGGAACGGTTATAAGGACACTCCAGTTCAAATATGAATTAAGAGAAAAAGATAGTTACTAATAAAGACAAAATGTGCAACATTTTAACTGCAATTTGCATGCCACCGTTTTCGTCTAGACTCGTAAGTAAAGGCCCAGGCCAGTTCAGTGACCAGCTACGTCAAGCGAGCCTTCAGAAGCTGTCAGTATGTCTGACAGTCTAGCCTGCTTGTGTACTGACGTGAGTACAAACCGTTTGTATTAACAACGCTATTTGTTATCATTTTTAAAAGTGGTAACACTTTATTGCTCCAGCTGTATTTATTCTTTACGAATACAGGACTATATCGACGTATGTAATAAAAGCAATATTTTGGTTTTCAAATTTGTCATAAATAAAATTCCGGTAAACCGACTTTCAGTGCAACTTTCCTTGTTTCACCCCCTCGGCACGATGAGCCACAGGGTCACTGAGGGGGGCCTGAAACAAACAATCGAAATGTGTTAGAGCACCTGAAAGGGAAAGCGTGATTAGTACATCGACTGACGACGGAGACGAATGTGCTGATACTGAGGCCAGTCAGCAGTCAGAGTCCTATCGATTTAGTGTCGTCTTTTTCTAACGCAGGCTGCAGCTGATCCTGAATGTCCTGACGGACGGTATGGTACCAACCCCCCCTCCCCCCAACAAGCAGTCCTACAGAATTTTAAAAGCGCTAAATTAGAAAGGAGCGGAAGAGCTGCAGCTTGTAAATTGCAAACAAGACGCTTTTAACAGGCACTGTGTTTAAAAAAAATTGCACTGCGATCTGAAGTCCGTGAATTTATTTTCCATGTCGCTGACGTAAGCTAATGATTTACAGCACGAAACATTTCAAATGTAACATTAATTTACGTGGCACTAATAAACGGAGATGAAGAGTGGAAAGATTTATGACTGCTTGTGCTTGGACTGCTTGACCCTGAAGATGACGTCGTTACGTTCTTTCGAAACGTTATAACTACAGTCGAACTCGGTTATAATGTCATTAAAGCGACTGACTAGTGTCGATAGAAGTTAGAAGGAAGGATAGAAATGACGGGAAGACGAGGGAGAAGACGTAAGCAATTACTGGATGGCCTTAAGGAAAAAGAGAAGATACTGGAAATTGAAAGAGGAAGCACTAGATCGCACTGTGTGGAGAACTCGCTTTGGAAGAGGCTACGGACCTGTCGTAAGACAGACTGCAGAATGAAGAGGCTATGGACCTGTCGTAAGACAGACTGCAGAATGAAGAGGCTACGGACCTGTCGTAAGACAGACTGCAGAATGAAGAGGCTACGGACCTGTCGTAAGACAGACTGCAGAATGAAGAGGCTACGGACCTGTCGTAAGACAGACTGCAGAATGAAGAGGCTACGGACCTGTCGTAAGACAGACTGCAGAATGAAGAGGCTATGGACCTGTCGTAAGACAGACTGCAGAATGAAGAGGCTACGGACCTGTCGTAAGACAGACTACAGAATGAAGAGGCTACGGACCTGTCGTAAGACAGACTGCAGAATGAAGAGGCTACGGACCTGTCGTAAGACAGACTGCAGAATGAAGAGGCTATGGACCTGTCGTAAGACAGACTGCAGAATGAAGAGGCTATGGACCTGTCGAGACGATAAAAAGAAGAGCACGACCTCGTAAACAGATCAATGAAGAGGCATGGACCTGTCGTAAGACAGACTGCAGAATGAAGAGGCTACGGACCTGTCGTAAGACAGACTAGCAGAATGAATGAATGAATAAACGAGTGTTGTTATAACCGAGGAGTATAATGTTATGGTGAACAGTGAGGAATTAATTGGTACCACAAAAATGCCTGACGTTGTAGACGAGGTGTCTATAAACGATGTCGTTATAACCGGGTTAAACTGTATTTAGCAGCATATATGACGTAACTTCGCAGAAGACTATATCTTCAGTTGATGACTGTCTTCGAAATGCGTAACAGAAACAAAGGAACATAAATTTGTTGGGCGAGAAGATGATATTTGTTCCACTTCCTTCTTCATTATCTTCTTCGTACCAGTTTTTGTGTCTTGTCCCTGCTTCTGGTGCTGCTAATCTTCCCATTTGCCGCATTGTTTACAGTGCAGGCACAGCGTAATGTAGTATCATTCTAACGACATGTAGCACAATGTTATTGGTAAGCTGACAGTCGCGTATATGGTCGTGGAATTCCCGGTCTCTATAAGCCCCTAAAATACATTACTGTGTCCACAAGAGCGCACCCGAAATTAAATTCATTGCAACACATTGCTCGCTGGTCGTGCCACCATCTCACCCTGTGTGAACGTAGCAACTGAAAACGTACTGGAACGTTTGAAGAATAAATTAGTGTCGTGGGCGATAATTGTAAAATTGCTGTCAGTGTATTTGTGTTTGAACAGCGTGCTTGTCGCTGTTTTTTTTTTGTTTGTTTGTTTGTTTGTCCATATTCTGTTGGATTAATTTGTTTCTTTTGTGTTTTTTTCAGGATAAAATAGAGGACGAATGGATTGTATTCGACGATGCAGGGTAAGCACGAAAGCAGTAATGATGTTGGCTTATGCACGTACTGTACTTGTCTTTGCTGTTAACGTTTATATGCACGTACTGTATTGTCTTTGCTGTGTAACGTTTTATATGCACGTACTGTACTTGTCTTTGCTGTGTAACGTTTTATATGCACGTTACTGTAAACTTGCGTCTTTTGCTTGTGTATAACGTTTTATATGCACGTACTGTACTTGTCTTTGCTGTTAACGTTTTATATGCACGTACTGTACTTGTCTTTGCTGTGTAACGTTTTATATGCACGTACTGTACTTGTCTTTGCTGTGTAACGTTTTATATGCACGTACTGTACTTGTCTTTGCTGTGTCACGTTTTATATGCACGTACTGTACTTGTCTTTGCTGTATAACGTTTTATATGCACGTACTGTACTTGTCTTTGCTGTGTCACGTTTTATATCGTATTGTTTTTTTACTTTTAAATGTTCTTAACTTTCCCAAATGAATCGTCGTATTGGAAGACCACCCCCTGTCAGCTTTCTACGACTTGTTATTCAATATACACCCAGCCCTTGTTTTACGCGCTAGTTGCGTTCCTGAAAAGTTGACTTAAATAGAAAAAGGCGTAAATCAAAAATGATATTCTCATCAGAAATAAGGGGTTAGCGTAATATAACGCAGCCAGCCAAAGGGTTTAAGCCGGAAATGAGAGAGGGGAAAGTAAGAAGTGTAAATTGGCAAGGAGCCTTAAACCAAGAAGACGTAAAACAAATGGACGTAAAACGAGTGCTGAGTGTATTTGTAGCTACCGTTCAGATCTGGATATCATTTTCTGCGTCCTAAACGAGACAATGCGATGCCATAGGACGGTGATAGACACGTTTGTGAGTAGCAGATTAATGTCTTCTTGGATGTGGCGCCATGTGCACTGTTAAATCGTTGCCGACATCCGACGTTTCGAAAGCCCCACGTTCCTTCGAAACGTCAGTAGCAGTTTATCAGTCGACACGGCATAACACCCCATAAGACTTGAATCTTCAGCAATACCGCTGTGAGAACCTCAAATCACACTGTTTCTGAGTAGCACAGTATTGCTAGGCATTACAGTTTTTGTATGTACATTCGTACTTGCGAGTCGCTACTTGGTGAATTAATGTCTTATTGAAATGTTTTGTCTCTTTGTCACCTATTACGTAAATGGGAAATCGAGTTTTATGTAAATGTTAAATCGAGTTTTATGTACACACAGTCGACTCTCAGTATGTTCGTTTGTTATGCGACAGCATGGCATTGTTGATGTATGGAACTCTCCGTTTCGCGTGTGTCCACTCTGCCATATTCTGCAATTGTAACCGGCTCAAAGTGTAAATTATTTTCTTTGTGATGTGGCAGTTGGGAGCTGCTTAAAGATATGATTGCTGTTTGTTTTAACCATTTAAAGCATTAAATTCGTATAAAATTTAAAATTTCAGTTCACGCCTTGCAGTCACACGCTGTCTTCTTGTTTAGGGAAATCATAGCTGTTTTTATGAGTTTCCCCCCCCCCCCCAATGGCTCGACAGCCCCTTGGGGGCCTAGGCCGCCTCATTTTTCGAGGCTTCACGATCACACTTTTAGACACACCACACTCGGTATGACTCCTCTGGACGAGTGATCAGTCCGTCGCAGAGACCTCTACCTGACAACACACAACACTCACAACAGACAGACATCCTTGCCCTAGACGGGATTCGAACCCACAATCCCAGCAAGCGAACGGCCGTAGACCCACGCCTTAGACCGCGCGGCCACTGCGATCAGCATGAGCATTATAGGACACGTAAATATTGTCTGTGGACAAAATGAAGTTTCTTAATGTTAAAGGAGGTGGCACATATACAGGGTGTGTCTTTTATCGTTTTACGTATCACGGCAGATGTCACTCGATGTGCCAGCGGATGCAATCTTTCTGTGCGATAGAGCTGCGTGCTCGGGGAAACTATAAAAGGAACACCCTGTAGCATACCACTGTGCTTTAAAGGGTTAACAGATGTCATGATTACGTAATCTCGTGCAAGGTATGACGAAGGCAAAGAAACATGTTTGGCCTTGCAGTATAAAACATTACCTACATAAAGTGGTGTTGTATATCAGTACTTGGCCACCATGTCCGACTCGAGGTGGAAGCCTTCGTACTGTGACTGCACGTGGTTGCAACCATCTTGGAGGAGCGTGACCTCCAGACGTCCGAGACGCTTGTAATCACTTGTCACACTGCACAGCTGAGCGGTTTCTTCACATATCCTGACGATGTATGGAACAAGTTCTGTCTACCAAACTAGACGGTGGCACATCCCGTACAGCCGTAGGCTTGATATCGCTGTGAGAACGTCATATGAAACAAAAAGCTTACGAAGTAGGATGACCTGAAGATTCTGTGTCGAAACATTTTCATAAAAATGGCTCTGTGAATGAGTTGGGTAGATATCTTGTGGCAGCACGCATGTATGAATATGCGTATGCACTGTATTTTGTTTTAATTAACTGTGAAATATTCTGACGATGGTACACTACACCCAGGGCTACTTGATTTCTGGAATTTTTCTATCGCCCCGTAAACATCGCCGAAGCCACCGATTCCGGTTTAGTGTTTGTTTCTTTTCTCGACACCCGCTGCTCCGATACGAAGACCTGGGTTCAGTCACTCGATAGCCTGCGGGGTGTTTGTATTGAGTAGCGAGAGCAGATTGAAGGAAGTACTTTGTTAATTAAATTATTGTCTCAGCGGAGCCACGGTAGCGCACTGACTAGGCTACGGGCTGAACGGTATGGGAGCGAGAGGTTTTTCTGTTCTCGAAAATGTCCAGACCGGTTGTAGGACCCACACAGCCTTCTATTCAATGAGTAAAGGTAAAGCAACCCCATTACAGGCCTCGACAGGCCCTTAGGGTTCCAGGAGGTTGAGGCTCCCAGATTTCTAGACAACAGCACATGAAGGTGGTAAGGTTGTAATCCCAACGCACCGGCCGCCTTTTCCCCCAGGAAATAATTCTGGTACCCATTTCTGTTAGTGGCTGAGTCGACCCCAGGGCCATAAGTGCGACCGAAATGATTATGTCAATGAAAAATTCCAATGTTACCATCGGGAATCGAACCCGCGACCTTCCGGCTTGTAGAGCAGTGCCTCAACCAACTGCGCCACCGTGTGTCCCCCTATTCATTGAGTACCGGGGTTCTTTGCCGGGTGTAAAATGACCAGGGAGTGAAGTTGACCACTTAGTTCCCTCTAGTGCCTAGGTTAAGAGTGAGTGGAAATTTACCTCTGCTGCCTCCCGCCCCCCCATATGCCTCCATGGCGTGGATAGGGAAGACTTATTATGTCCACGTGTTATCCCCTTCAAGTCCAGAAAACAATTAATGATAATCCTTCATTAATTAGCCACATCGCCTTATATCGCTGCGTGTAAATTACGTGGGCTAGACGGTACGTCTGCTGTGGCAGTTTGTATCGGCCTGACGGTAGCTCGTGGCGAGTTCGTGACGCGTGACAGTTGAGAAGTCACTGGGTTACGCGGGGGTTATACAGAAACACGTGTACTTCCGTTCTGTTAGGTCACGTCTTAGGACAACACATTTAACTTTGTAATTACGGTTTATGACGTCCGTAATTATAGGCTACATTTACTATGCTAATTCGGCTGAATTTGTTAAGGACTTGTGTATACGTGCAGTAAAGTGTCGGCGTACGGAAGCAAAGTATGCTGCGCAGCTCTACGTAGGATTAATCGCAAATTAAGGCACTGGTAACGGTGTTTGCACTGTGGATGTAACTAGACTAGGCAGATTCTTGTACTTTATGCTGGAAAGGGATTTCATCTCTCATTTCGTCTGCAAAATACCGCACCTACAGAGACACGGGGCTGGATTAAAGGACAAATCGATTATCTTCACGAAAAGCCCCAGTAGAGTGACTCCAAAATTGAGTTTCGCAGTAAGGGGTTTGTAATGCTGGCTTTTAGAGTGAACATACTTATAATGTTGGACGGAAATCTCACAGGTAAAATATTAGGACTTCGGAAGCTTTTTCCGTCTTTTAACTGTTTAAAGTCCATTGTACCGCCATGTTTAACATTCAACGATTCTACGTTCTGCCCACACAGTGTATTTATGTGTTTTGTGTTGATCTCAGAACAAACAGCGATTATTTCACTGTACAGCATTAACTGACTGGTTTGTATAACTGAGACGGAGTGTGTTTACTGCGCGGTACGGACTGTATTTATGTGTTTTGTGTGGATCTCAGAACAAACAGCGATTATTTCACTGTACAACATTAACTGACTGGTTTGTATAACTGAGACGGAGTGTGTTTACTGCGCGGTACGGACTGTATTTATGTGTTTTGTGTGGATCTCAGAACAAACAGCGATTATTTCACTGTACAACATTAACTGACTGGTTTGTATAACTGAGACGGAGTGTGTTTACTGCGCGGTACGGACTGTATTTATGTGTTTTGTGTGGATCTCAGAACAAACAGCGATTATTTCACTGTACAACATTAACTGACTGGTTTGTATAACTGAGACGGAGTGTGTTTACTGCGCGGTACGGACTGTATTTATGTGTTTTGTGTGGATCTCAGAACAAACAGCGATTATTTCACTGTACAACATTAACTGACTGGTTTGTATAACTGAGACGGAGTGTGTTTACTGCGCGGTACGGACTGTATTTATGTGTTTTGTGTGGATCTCAGAACAAACAGCGATTATTTCACTGTACAGCATTAACTGACTGGTTTGTATAACTGAGACGGAGTGTGTTTACTGCGCGGTACGGACTGTATTTATGTGTTTTGTGTGGATCTCAGAACAAACAGCGATTATTTCACTGTACAACATTAACTGACTGGTTTGTATAACTGAGACGGAGTGTGTTTACTGCGCGGTACGGACTGTATTTATGTGTTTTGTGTGGATCTCAGAACAAACAGCGATTATTTCACTGTACAACATTAACTGACTGGTTTGTATAACTGAGACGGAGTGTGTTTACTGCGCGGTACGGACTGTATTTATGTGTTTTGTGTGGATCTCAGAACAAACAGCGATTATTTCACTGTACAGCATTAACTGACTGGTTTGTATAACTGAGACGGAGTGTGTTTACTGCGCGGTACGGACTGTATTTATGTGTTTTGTGTGGATCTCAGAACAACAGCGATTATTTCACTGTACACATTACTGACGGTTTGTATAACTGAGACGAGTGTGTTTACTGCGCGGTACGGACTGTATTATGTGTTTTGTGTGGATCTCAGAACAAACAGCGATTATTTCACTGTACAGCATTACTGACTGGTTTGTATAACTGGACGGAGTGTGTTTACTGCGCGGTACGGACTGTATTTATGTGTTTTGTGTGGATCTCAGAACAAACAGCGATTATTTCACTGTACACATTAACTGACTGGTTTGTATAACTGAGACGGAGTGTGTTTACTGCGCGGTACGGACTGTATTTATGTGTTTTGTGTGGATCTCAGAACAAACAGCGATTATTTCACTGTACACATTAACTGACTGTTTGTATAACTGAGACGGAGTGTGTTTACTGCGCGGTACGGACTGTATTTATGTGTTTTGTGTGGATCTCAGAACAAACAGCGATATTTCACTGTACAGCATTAATACTGGTTTGTATAACTGAGACGGAGTGTGTTTACTGCGCGGTACGGACTGTATTTATGTGTTTTGTGTGGATCTCAGAACAAACAGCGATTATTCACTGTACACATTAACTGATGGTTGTATAACTGAGACGGAGTGTGTTTACTGCGCGGTACGGACTGTATTTATGTGTTTTGTGTGGATCTCAGAACAAACAGCGATTATTTCACTGTACACATTAACTGACTGGTTTGTATAACGGACGGAGTGTGTTTACTGCCGGTACGGACTGATTTTGTGTTTGTGTGGATCTCAGAACAACAGCGATTATTTCACTGTACGCATTAACTGACTGGTTTGTATAACTGACGGGTGTGTTTACTGCGCGGTCGGCTGTATTATGTGTTTTGTGTGGATCTCAGAACAAACAGCGATTATCACTGTACGCATTAACTGACTGGTTTGTATAACTGAGACGGGTGTGTTTACTGCGCGTACGGACTGTATTTATGTGTTTTGTGTGATCTCAGAACAAACAGCGATTATTTCACTGTACAGCATTATGACTGGTTTGTATAACTGAGACGGAGTGTGTTTATGCGCGGTACGGACTGTATTTATGTGTTTGTGTGGATCTCAGAAAACAGCGATTATTTCACTGTACAGCATTAACTGACTGGTTTGTATAACTGAGACGAGTGTGTTTACTGCGCGGTACGGACTGTATTATGTGTTTTGTGTGGATCTCAGAACAAACAGCGATTATTTCACTGTACAACATTAACTGACTGGTTTGTATAATGAGACGGAGTGTGTTTACTGCGCGGTACGGACTGTATTTATGTGTTTTGTGTGGATCTCAGAACAAACAGCGATATTTCACTGTACCATTAACTGACTGGTTGTATAACGAGACGGAGTGTGTTTACTGCCGGTACGGACTGTATTTATGTGTTTTGTGTGGATCTCAGAACAAACAGCGATTTTCACTGTACAGCATTAACTGACTGGTTTGTATAACTGAGACGGAGTGTGTTTACTGCGCGTACGGACTGTATTAGTGTTTTGTGTGGATCTCAGAACAAACAGCGATTATTTCACTGTACAGCATTAACTGACTGGTTTGTATAACTGAGACGGAGTGTGTTTACTGCGCGGTACGGACTGTATTTATGTTTTGTGTGGATCTCAGAACAAACAGCGATTATTTCACTGTAAGCATTAACTGACTGGTTGTATAACTGAGACGGAGTGTGTTTACTGCGCGGTACGGACTGTATTTATGTGTTTTGTGTGGATCTCAGAACAAACAGCGATTATTCACTGTACACATTAACTGACTGGTTTGTATAACTGAGACGGAGTGTGTTTACTGCGCGGTACGGACTGTATTTATGTGTTTTGTGTGGATCTCAGAACAAACAGCGATTATTTCACTGTACACATTAACTGACTGGTTTGTATAACTGAGACGGAGTGTGTTTACTGCGCGGTACGGACTGTATTTATGTGTTTTGTGTGGATCTCAGAACAAACAGCGATTATTCACTGTACAGCATTAACTGACTGGTTTGTATAACTGAGACGTAGTGTGTTTACTGCGCGTAGGACTGTATTTATGTGTTTTGTGTGGATCTCAGAACAAACAGCGATTATTTCACTGTACAGCATTAACTGACTGGTTTGTATAACTGAGACGGAGTGTGTTTACTGCGCGGTACGGACTGTATTTATGTGTTTGTGTGGATCTCAGACAAACAGCGATTATTCACTGTACACATTAACTGACTGGTTTGTATAACTGAGACGGAGTGTGTTTACTGCGCGGTACGGACTGTATTTATGTGTTTTGTGTGGATCTCAGAACAAACAGCGATTATTTCACTGTACAGCATTAACTGACTGGTTTGTATAACTGAGACGGAGTGTGTTTACTGCGCGGTACGGACTGTATTATGTGTTTTGTGTGGATCTCAGAACAAACAGCGATTATATCACTGTACAGCATTAACTGACTGGTTTGTATAACTGAGACGGAGTGTGTTTACTGCGCGGTACGGACTGTATTTATGTGTTTTGTGTGGATCTCAGAACAAACAGCGATTATATCACTGTACAGCATTAACTGACTGGTTTGTATAACTGAGACGTAGTGTGTTTACTGCGCGGTACGGACTGAATGTACCGCCATGTTTAACATTCACAAATTCTACGTTCTGCCCACACAGTGTATTTATGTGTTTTGTGTGTATCTCAGAACAAACAGCGATTATTTCACTGTACAGCATTAACTGACTGGTTTGTATAACTGAGACGGAGTGTGTTTACTGCGCGGTACGGACTGTATTTATGTGTTTAGTGTGGATCTCAGAACAAACAGCGATTATTTCACTGTACAACATTAACTGACTGGTTTGTATAACTGAGACGGAGTGTGTTTACTGCGCGGTACGGACTGTATTTATGTGTTTAGTGTGGATCTCAGAACAAACAGCGATTATTTCACTGTACAGCATTAACTGACTGGTTTGTATAACTGAGACGTAGTGTGTTTACTGCGCGGTACGGACTGAATGTACCGCCATGTTTAACATTCACAAATTCTACGTTCTGCCCACACAGTGTATTTATGTGTTTTGTGTGGATCTCAGAACAAACAGCGATTATTTCACTGTACAGCATTAACTGACTGGTTTGTATAACTGAGACGGAGTGTGTTTACTGCGCGGTACGGACTGTATTTATGTGTTTTGTGTGGATCTCAGAACAAACAGCGATTATTTCACTGTACAACATTAACTGACTGGTTTGTATAACTGAGACGGAGTGTGTTTACTGCGCGGTACGGACTGTATTTATGTGTTTTGTGTGGATCTCAGAACAAACAGCGATTATTTCACTGTACAACATTAACTGACTGGTTTGTATAACTGAGACGGAGTGTGTTTACTGCGCGGTACGGACTGTATTTATGTGTTTTGTGTGGATCTCAGAACAAACAGCGATTATTTCACTGTACAGCATTAACTGACTGGTTTGTATAACTGAGACGGAGTGTGTTTACTGCGCGGTACGGACTGTATTTATGTGTTTTGTGTGGATCTCAGAACAAACAGCGATTATTTCACTATACAACATTAACTGATTGGTTTGTATAACCGAGACGGGGTGTGTTTATTGCGCGGTAGGAACTGGGTTTTTAAAATTTGGGTTAATCGTAGCCTACGTAAGGTCGTACCGTGGTTCAGGAGGTAAGTCGCCGGCCTCTGACTGCAGAGGCACGGGTTCGATCCCAGGCCAATCCATGTGAGATATGTGGTGGAAAGAATAGCACTGAGATAGGGTTTTCCCGGGATACTTCGATTTTCCTCTGTCAGTATCATTCTACCATTGCGCCATACTCATCTTCGTATACATGTTTCTCTTATCAGATTAACAAACGGTCGAAGCCTGGGAACCTTGCTAAAAGCCGTGCTGTTCAGGAAATCTGGGAGCGTTGTATAGAAACGTACTTGCACGGAGTCTTTATAGGGCTAATATTGATGTACGGTCTGAATATTGCTGTGTTATGGGATATAGCGCAGTAGGCCTATAGGTCACGTGAGAACTGTCGTAATAATATTATTATTAATGTTAATAATATTATTATTAACATTAATAATATTAATAATACTAATAATAATATTGTTATTTATGCTGCTGCTACTGTTGTTAATTTCATTTTGTAATGTACAGTTTGTAATATTGCTCACCTTTTGACGCCTCAGCCTGATCTTATTTATGGTTTATTTAACGACGCTTGTATGTGCTAAGATATGTCACACGGTGTCAGTGATCAGTGAACTCGAAAGAATGTGTGACGGAGCCGTCGTGGTGTAATTAGGGGCGCAGTATTGGCATTTGCGTGGACGAACTGATGCAAGTCCGATGATCTCAGTCACTATGGTCACGGGTTCGATTCCCGATGGTGTCATTGGAATTTTTCATTGACGTAATCTTTTCGGTCGCACTATGGCCCTGGGGTCGACTCAGCCTCTAACAGAAATGAGTACCAGTAGTATTTCCTGGGGATAAAGGCGGCCGGTGTGTAGGGCTGACAACTTTACCACATTCATGTGCCGATTGTCTATAAATGTGGGAGCCTCAACCTCCTTGAACCCTAGGGCCTGTCCAGGCCTGTAATGGGATTGCTTTACCTTTACTATAGCCCGTCTAGGGTTCGACATTCGAACCCGGGACCTTTTGATTACGAAGCAAGAGCACTACCTGATGGACCACCACGTTGGTGTGTGTTTTAGTAAACATGAAATTTCAGTCTTAGTACACCTGTCGAATGTGAGACCTGTGAAATGTTTTAGCAAAACTTCGTGCGCGCATGAAAAGTTTGTTACATGCGTTCAGCGATGGATGTTCCTAACACGGTCTTGTATCCACATATATCCACATGTATCCACATATATCCACATGTATCCACATGACATACACATTTAAAAAGCTTGCGTAGTCCAGTATGGTGCTCATTCTCAAACGATCACTTATTCCCATCCAATTACTTTATTCTTTTCGTCCAGTGACGCCTACAAACGTATGTGACTCAAATGGCCTGCTTATATTCAGTCATATGTAGCATTTCACGTACTGTATAATGAATTTCTCTTTGTGTAGAATTTCTCTGATCTTTATCCGTCTCTTACGTCGGACTGACAAAGTCCACTGACTTTCTGTTCGTTACAGCAGCCGTTGGCCTGAAGTAATACGATGTAGCCCTTCTGTCTCATAAACCCTCCCTTTCTATCTTCTGAACACATATTGTATCTAAACCCCACGTTTTATATGCCATCGGTATGTTCGTAATGGATCCAATTCCACGCCGGGAAATGTCCATTTAAATGTCGAGGCTTTTACACGTTTGTACGTTTATACGAGTGGTGGAGGCCGGTACAGGGCTTTTTCCTGCAGAATGCTTGGTGGACACTGTGTTTTGCAGATGAAAATTGTATCTAGACTTCAGTGGTGGTAGCTCCGACCTGCTTAACCAGCTCATCTTGTTTCGTCCCCGTCTTTTTCTTATCGCTGACCTAGAATTATTTTAGTTTCGGTGTAGCCCAAGACCCTGCCCGGGAGACATTCTCATATTTTCCACAGATAAATTTATCCAACCGCTGTTAAATTTCAACGCCAACTTACCCGTTTGAAACGTGATATTTGTCTCAAACATATGTAAGAGTTAAACCCATGTCTTACAGTAAACACGCTGCGTCTTCCGTGTAAATACAAATCAGTATGTGCTGTAGAACAGTGGTTCCTGAAGTGGGCGGTACCGCCCCCTGGGGGGCGGTGGGATTACCGACGTGGGCGCTAATAGGTACGAGAGGTGGAAGGGAGCGCTGTTATTATCACAGGGGGGCGCTAGTAGACAAGTAGTGCATTTATTTTTGTAATGAAATTCAAATAAAGTAATTCTTATGTTAAAAATAAAAAATGAACTAAATTTCTTAGTAATTTAATTTATGAATCTTATTCAAGCAAATATTTTTTTAATAACCTATTGCTAGATGAATTATTGTTAATCATAAAAAATGTAATAAATTTTAATTTACTAATTAACACATAAAACATTAAGTTTAACTCTTATAATTTTATTTAAACGATTTTTTAAATATAAAATAAAAGTGGAAACAAAAGCGCATTTATGTTTTTTAAAAAAGGTAGGGGGGGGGGCGTTGTTGGTGTGTATGTGGAACCAAGGGGGCGGTGGACCGAAAAAGTTTGGGAACTACTGCTCTAGAAGGAAATAATCGCTGTTTGTTTCTATGGTCCTCACAATAATCCACTGTGCGTAAAAACGCAGATTTACTTGCCCGTCGCTTTAACAGCCTTTGTTACCGTGCATATTGGTAAGAATACGCAGTAAATTTCATAATGTCTTTGGGTGTCCCCTGCTAGGTCCGCGGTAGGAAGAAGAAGATGAAAGACCGGCCAAGTCCATTAAGGGTTTCCATGTTTTTTCTCGATCCTGAAGCAAATGCTGAGTTTGTATCCAATATCCACTTTGCATTGCATGCTTCTCATGCAGACCTCCCAAAATTAAACTCAGAATTTCCTCCAAAACACAGCCCCCCCCCCCCCCCAACGTGGTCAAAATTGCATCTGTCCTTCAAACACAAAATTCCGCCCAAATACTTAACATCTTTCCACTGCTGCATACTTCCAAAAATCCACTTCTTATCACCGTACCTTTCCATCCCGACGCCTTACCTTGTTCTCAGCCCAGCTTTACCATAAGGACGAGCGGATACTGCCTGCGAATCTTCAGGGCAATAATTTTTTTGTGTTCCCTTCTAATAACAACAATAATAAATGCGGTGCCTTTAACCACACCTCCCCGCATCTCCTCTGTGTCTGTTTTGACAGTTAACGTTTTTCCTGCACTTATAGATGCTTCTGTGCTTAGTGTATGTAATGCAGTGCCACTACAAATAGTGTACATTATATTCCCGGACACACCAGAAGTGCTGGGCGAAGGTGTTTCTGTGTTTATGTACACCACAATGTGTACCTATACGACAGGGCCAAAACCTCCTGTCGTCAGAGATGAGGGCTCAGTGATAAATATATCGGTGGCAGAACTAAAGTATGGTTCTTGAACACATATCACAGCTCAACACCACGGAGACCATAGTGTCAAAATACCTGCAACTCACCGGAGGAACCTGGTGTGGTACTGACAACTTTGTACTTGTTTACGGGAGGTGCCCGGGTTGAATGTGGACCGGAACATTAGATACCTTGACTCAGGGTTTTCGTGGTTTTCTTCAGTCCTTCAAGGCATGCCACGATATTACGTCCATTGGGTCAGGGCCGCTGGCCCCCGAATTCTGTTCACTTCATTATGCCGCAATTATTTTAGCATTCGACGGTGTGTAGTGAGACATACAATGTCAGCGCCTTAAAATAGGCCGCGACTATGAAACAAGTTTGTGTTTGTTCCATTTTTATGCGCGTTCGCAAAATTTCGAAAAGTGACTGTTACCTTCGTCATGGCTGTCTGTCCCTCCGAATGTAACAATTCGGCTGCCACTGGACGGATTTTCTTGAAATTTGATATTTCAATATTTTTCGAAAATATGTCAAAATTCAAGTTTTATTAAAATCTGACAAGAATAACGGGTACTTGACATGAAATCCTCAAAAGGAGAATTGTTTCAGACGAAAGTTGTAGACAAAATCAAAACACACATTTTGTATTCAATAACTTTTTTTTCGAAAATCGTGCCGTTTACGAGATAATGTGGGAAAATATGGTACTGCCAGACAGGCCACAGATTACAATATAATACGGCGCATGCGCTTTGCATACTGGATAACTAAGGCTACAGACACACACTCCAATACTTATTGCTTTTCCACGGCAAAAGTGGTTACGCGAACGCTCCTCAATGTTACGTGTATACGTACATTCTCTTGTTACACACGTACATTTTAGATTACAACACGTGTGCGAAGTAGCCCAGAATTGTAATGTTATATAATAATACAGTGTTTGAAACAGCGACGTAGACTATTTCTAAATAATTTATGTAGTTCGAGTTTTGTAGCTTGTCGTAAGAATGTCGATTAGTCTGCAACATTTGACCTTTTGTTTGCGCTATCGTGACCAGAACTGCGGAGTGGTAGGAGGAACTGAGTGGGTGCAAGTTGTAGAAAACACTGCAGTGAGAGTTACCGTAATGCTGGAGCCTTGGAAATGTGCCACCACTGTTTGTAAATGATGTGCATGCATTAATTAACAGGTTGAACATTCTTCACTGCGAGACACGTTTAGAAACCTCAACAAGTGCGTGCAGTCTTCGTGATTCTTTAACAAGGTTATAGAATCCTACAGCTGTTTGCATAAGAGCATGCTATTTCGCATGCCATGAAGTTCTGAATTTGTTAACTTGCAGGTAACTATACACACCATCTCGTTTTAACACTAAAAATTCTACATTTTCCCCCCACCATGCCCTCGTACAATACAATATATACAATAAAAAGAAGAAAGTCTAACTGGATTGGTCACATGTTGCGTAGAAACTGCCTTCTAAAAACGCGATTGAAGGAAAGTTAGAAGGAAGGATAGAAATGACGGGAAGACGAGGAAGAAGACGTAAACAGGATGACCTTAAGGAAAAGAGAAGATACTGGAAATTGAAAGAGGAAGCACTAGATCGCACTATGTGGAGAACTCGTTTTTGAAGAGGCTACGGACCTGTCGTAAGACAGACTGCAGAATGATGTTACATCTATCTTTATACTACCCTTATCAGAATGATGTTACATCTATCTTTATACTACCCTTATCAGAATGATGTTACATCTATCTTTATACTACCCTTATCAGAATGATGTTACATCTATCTTTATACTACCCTTATCAGAATGATGTTACATCTATCTTTATACTACCCTTATCAGAATGATGTTACATCTATCTTTATACTACCCTTATCAGAATGATGTTACATCTATTTTATACTACCCTTATCAGAATGATGTTACATCTATCTTTATACTACCCTTATCAGAATGATGTTACATCTATCTTTATACTACCCTTATCAGAATGATGTTACATCTATCTTTATACTACCCTTATCAGAATGATGTTACATCTATCTTTATACTACCCTTATCAGAATGATGTTACATCTATATTTATACTACCCTTATCAGAATGATGTTACATCTATCTTTATACTACCCTTATCAGAATGATGTTACATCTATCTTTATACTACCCTTATCAGAATGATGTTACATCTATCTTTATACTACCCTTATCAGAATGATGTTACATCTATCTTTATACTACCTTATCAGAATGATGTTACATCTATCTTTATACTACCCTTATCAGAATGATGTTACATCTATCTTTATACTACCCTTATCAGAAGGACAAGCAGGCTTAGCCGGAAGCCTTCAAGCAAAACTGTGCTCTTGCGAATGTGGGGGAACATAGAACAGAAAAGTACTTCACATCGTGTTTCTAGTTTCAGAACCGAACCCGGTAATGTGTAGTAGAGCAACACACATGTTGGCCACGTGTCATGCGACTTCAGTCTCAGCTCAGTCGTGCTCTTGTCCTTTAAGGCGTTCAGGAAGCACAGAACAATGTCCTAGATATATCCTTTATGTGACGTATTGTAGTTGGATGCGGAAACACTTGACGTAACAGGCACCATAAAGTGCTGCCGTTAACCTACTTATTGCACCGGTTGTAGAAGGTGTGCAGTGTATGTCAGTAGATCTCAGAAGGGGGCTTTTGTAGAAGAGTGTCAAATATTGCCTGCTTATTGTGGACTATTTCGTATGTCTGTTGTCCGAATGGGTCGTTGTTAATTCAGGAACCACAAGCAAAATTCTGTAAATTGAAATGCGGTAATGAACTCAAAATTCACCCAAATTCTATTTATTATACAGAACTACATGTTTCGAACTATTTCTGGTCATCTTCAGGTCCACAGTTGTCTTTAAAACATATTCCTCAGTATGTTTAAAAACAAATTGTGACCTGAGAATTACCTGAAATAGTTCGAAATATGTAGTTAAGGATGCGGAAGGAGGTGGTCGTGGCCTAATTTAAGTGCAATTTGCCTGGAGGGACTGAGGGAAGGCACAAAGAACCGCTGTCAGAATAATTACTGTCCCTGCCTAGGTTCGAACCAGACACCTGCAGATTAAATGTCAAAAAGCTTTACCAGTTGAGTCAGCGTATTGTTATACAGCGTTTCCGTACAGTTGTGGTACTGGTTTGAAGTTTTGCCCTTTTGTAACAGTCGATTGTGGGCCCATCTGCTTTTTGTTCTTATTGTTTGTACAACTTTGTAACATGAAACTTGATTTGGTAGTTTGGACTATGATGAATTCGAAACGAAGATACTTTTTTGACTGAGATGACATAACTTTTGTTTATGGGTAAACGAACTCCTTTTGGTTACAATACATCGCTACATGTTTCGGCTTCTATTTCATACATCGTGTCACATTTAGGCCTGCTTAATATACTGTCAAGTTTTAATTTTAGAAGGGCTAGAATTTCCGATAATATCAGAATAAGATGTTGGCAGGAAAGACACGTTACGTGCATCTCGATCGTTACGTGACGGAAGGCGTCTGGATGCTAACGGACGGCGCTTTTGATATACTTGATTGAGGTGGCATCCTGATTGGGTGCTGATAGCGGGGTTGCTCTGACTACGACGGCATCCTCGAGCCGCAAGTCTGTAGCGAAGTGCACAGTAATCGAATATTAAATTGCTCAGAGCTCCGTTCGAGGTTTCATTGTAACTCCGTCGGTCTGTGCAATTACTGTACGTGTGTTCAAATATATCGCGAGTTTAGTTTGTGGCATGTATGTATACTGGTTCGATTCCCGATGGTGTCACTGGAATTTTTCACTGACATAATCCTTTCGGTCGCACTATGGCCCTGGGCTCGACTCAGCCTCTAACAGAAATGAGTACCAGGAATCTTTCCTGGGGGGTAAAGGCGGCCGGTGCGTAGGGCTGACAACCTTACCACCTTCATGTGTCGATTGTCTAAAAATCTGTGAGCCTCAACCTCCTGGAGCCCTAAGGGCCTGTCAAGGCCTGTAATGGGATTGCTTTACATTTATGTTTGTATACTGTACAAGATTTTGGGTTTTCGCAGCGGTGCAGTGCTTTTGGGATATGACGCCGCGTTCACTGGATGATTGCTGGCCGACGTTTCGAGACAGCCTGGTGATCTGTTGTTCAAGGGCCGGATGTTCAGTGTTGACAGTGGGCATTTGGGAAAGCTAGGCGTTGATGGGAGGATAAAATTGAAATGTATTTTTAAATAAATAGGTTGGCACCAGTACCGTGCTGTTGTGAACACGGTCATGAACTCACTGTTTAAAACACCAACAAAATGCACTTCACTTTCACTTTTACTATTTATACATCAACCCCTACATATGTTTCGGTCTTATATAAGGCCATCTTCAGGGGACTCGTAAACTACATTCACTTGACATCCAATGTTACGTCTGTCATTTAACTAGTCTAAGTAACTAATTAACTAAGTGTAACTAACTAAGGATTTTTTATATATTGTGTGGTTTTTATGTGTACTTCAAATACTGACTTTGTAAGTGAATGTAATTTATATACAAAGAGATTGAACTAGTTACAATGACACGTAACATTGGATGTAAAATGAACGTAGTTTATGGACCCCCTGAAGATGGCCTTATATAAGACCGAAACATATGTAGGGGTTGATGAATAAATAGTAAAATTGATAGTGAATTGCATTTTGTTGTTTTGTAAACAGTGAATTGTAAAAAATGCACGGTGAGACTAACATAAAATTTAACGGTGATGAACTTTCGAGTTCCATAAAATGCGAATAGTTTCTTGATTGGTTGACAGCCTGTTAGCGTCTGCAGGAGGATCATGTTCAATGTAGTAGTAGTAGTAGTAGTAGCAGCAGCAGCAGCAGATCAGTTTCGTTTCATGACGTAATGCATTACAGGCTGACATATATAGGTCAGCCGAAGCCGACTATAAATTCTGTTGTCTTGTAAGGTTGTGTGCGTGCCGTCCACACTGGTCGTCGTCATTTACATAGTAGCATAAGGAATTAGTTGCCTGTTGCGATGCTGAGGGCGCGGTCTGGCGAAAGACTGACCTAATTTGTTGTCCCTTTGTTCGCCACGCCCACATTTGTATGACTATAGTCAGGCTCATCGCTGCTTGCAATCTTCAGTTTACAGACATATTGTGTAGCTGCAGACACGCCATCTGCAGTTACGTAAAGGGAAATACATGATTTGTTTTTGCAGACGTTTTTACCGCGTGCCTTCTGAACTACTGCTTGCAGTAAATCCAACACAGTTCAAAGTTCAGTACAGCTATATTAAAATTTGTCAATGCTTGCGTGATTTCAGGCTTCCGCCGCGACGTAGATGAGATATGCGCTCTTCTGGGATGTTACGCGGCGTTGAATGGTAGTTCTGTACGACGTTTCGGGACAACCTATCGGTCCCATCTTCAAGGGGGTTCTTGACCTTTGAAGAGGGGACCGATAGGTTGTACCGAAACGTCGTTACAGAACTACTACTCAACGCTGAGTAGTATCCCAGAAAAGCGCATATCTTGTCCATACATGTTTCGGCCAATCCTGGCCGTTCTTCGGAGACCAAGCTGTAAATCCTGGAAGGTACATAAACTTGTATATCTTCCAGGATTTATGGATTGTTCCCCTGAAGATGAGCCAGGATTGGCCGAAACATATAGGGGACGAATTTTAATACTAATTTGCTGTATTTTGTGTATCATTTTGGATTTATTGTAATAAACATGAGTCATTATTCGGAACATGAAGTCCATCTGAATTGTATTTGAAAACTAAACGCACTTGAACCTCACAGTAACGCACTGCGTGTCCATAACAACACCAATCATCGCATGCTGCATAGCGATACAATCGGTGTTTATTGTGAGAATTACGCGACACACATACTTGCCCTGTTGGCAAAGTGTAGAGCTTTCCAGTGTTAAAGCAGGCGGTAGGTGGAATTGTGTTTTGAAGGGTTAATTTTTGTCAAACGTCAACCGTCAGCACTCGATCACTTACCAGTGACGCCGTTGTTAAGTCCACTACGTCACTGTGAGCTCAAGTGCTCGCAGAAGGAGTCAAGTAACTAAAGCACTTGAATGCGTGGCTGCTATTCATTTTTAATCGTGTTATTTAACATTTGAAGCACAGTGGTTACTATATCGCGCTTATTTTGTAAAAAGGAGACAACCCACAAAATATCAGTTTTACAGGAGAAGCAAGAAGGTGGCTCTGTTTTACGTATGACAAATGCTTTCATAGTTAGGCTATCCCGCACCTATCTTGGTTATTCTTTAAGATGCAGTGGCGATCTTTTTACATATCATGGAGGACGATTAGTGGAATGATTCGCTACACATAAGCTCAGTTTAGCTCAAAGTGGCAGTTAGCCCCTGTTTACAAAACAGGGGGCGATATGTACCGCACCCTTTCCTCCCACACAGTGCAGTTATCACGTTTGTATGGCTCTCACAACATGCAGGTATCATTTCCTGGAACGCCATCAACAAGTTGGTTTCTGTAATGGGGCACAGTGTGTTGACTGTGAGGCAGGAGGTGAACTTCCAAAAAATTGCAAAATTCTGCCATAATGCAGGCCCGGAATGCAAAATTTAAAATTGTACCCAAACACAGTAACGGCTTACCTGTTTATTTTAGTGTGTAATGAAACAGACCGCTACATAACGAGGAACGTAATGATCTGTACTGATCACCAAATATTATTCGGGTGATCAAATTAAGAAGAATGAGGTGGGCTGGGCATGTAGCACGTATGGGTGAGGGGAGAGGTGCATACAGGGTTTTGGTGGGGAGATCTGAGGGAAGGAGACCACTTGGAAGACCAGCGTAGATGGGAGGATAATATTAAAATGGATCTTCAAGAAGTGGGATGAGGGGGCATGGACTGGATTGATATGGCTCAGGATAGGGACAGGTGGCGGGCTGTTGTGAATGCGGTAATGAACCGTCGGGTTCCATAAAACGCGGGGAATTTCTTGACTAGCTGACGACCTGTTAGCTTCTCAAGAAGGACTGCTCCATGGAGTTAGTTAGTTAGTTAGTTAGTTAGTTGCCTCCAACCCGCCTTTAACAGAAGAACATGCGGGTACTGAAAGGGAACCTTCAGGACATCTTATTCTCCTGCTCCTCCCTGACATCTCCAGGTTCAGAGGCTTAGACGCATTCGTTTTACGTGCTTAGCACCAGAACTGTCCAGACGCTGCGGTTTGTCGTAAAGTTTAGGACGACCGCCACCTGCTGTCAGCGCTTAAAAAGGCTTCGCTGAGGGAGAAACATGCCTTGCTTTCCACCTGACCAATTCATATAGGTTGGAAACCGGAAAACACGTGTCACTGTGTCAGTTCTGTAGACACGTAAAGACGGGACCGGTCATGCGGGATTTGTGGGAATTGTCATTTGCGTATTTTATAAAGGTCTGTGTCCGATCGCCGTTTGTTTTCTACAATAAAGGATAGGCAAGCAGTCGATGTTGGAATTTGTTAGTTCAGCGAACAGCTTGAAACGTGCGACACTTTTGTTGTTGTTGTTGCGAAGTGTATTGTGTGCATTGCTGCTACAGGAGTTCTCACGCGTTTAAAACACAAAATTATCAAAATACCGTCTTTAAATTGTTTTTATTAAATGCAATTAAGGTAATCTCAGTGTATGTTCATAATTTATACGACAAAGGAACAGTGTCTGAAATGAAAACTTTTCAGCAAGGATGGTTGTCGTATGAATTAGTATTGTAACTTTAATTTCGGATGTGGTGTGTGTCATTGCTAACGGTGTATATAATTTATAACCAGCCTGTACCGTTTACTGTGGAGGTTCTTATGCAGGTGACGTTATGTGAGTAACGTGACGTGACGCCGCGTAGTTTTAACAGACCTAACTCCATGGAGCAGAGTCCTTCTTGAGAAGCTAACAGGTCGACAGCTAGTCAAGAAATTCCCCGCATTTTATAGAATCCGAAGGTTCATTACCGCACTCACAAGAGCCCGCCACCTGTCCGTATCCTGAGCCATATCTATCCAGTCCATGCCCCCCCATCTCACTTTTGAAGATCCATTTTAATAGTATTCTCCCATCTACGCCTGGGTCTTCCAAGTGGTCTCCTTCCCTCAGGTATTTTTAACAGATCTGCTCATGATAAATGTAGGATGATCCTCTGAAACGTCAGTCCACTTCTACCAGACTATACGGTGTCATAAGCCCGTGCCATGTCTGAGGCAATTAGTCGCCGGCCTCTCACCGCGGAGGGCCGGGATAAGTCCGGGCCAGTGCTCGTGGGATTTTTTGTGGACAAAGTGGCACTGGGGACAAGTTTTTCTGCGAGTACTTCAGTTTTGCTCCGTCAGTATCATTCCATCGATGCTCCATATTCATTCATCTTAATACTATTTATCAGTGGGTCAGGCGGGCGACCCGGTTACCTTCAAGTAAAGCAATGCTCTTTCAGAAATCGGGAACACTGGAGACAAAAGTACTTTCACATTGTTTCATGCGTCAGAGGGTTAAGTCATGCCCTGTGTTCGCTGTGTCGTCAGTTCATGGAGATGCGGTCTCCAGATTACATACTATTTGTCTTCTACCATATGAATGAATGCTAACATTCACCCTTCAGCTCATCAAACGGCTTCTCCACCATCGGTTTCAATTCATAATTTGCATACGTCTATCTCTTTGCTGTCGTATCTGTAAGTGTATTCGTGGAACTGTTTAATCAATCATTAGGTCGATATTGATATTCCTTTGGAAATATCACGTGCTTGCTGGTAAGTTACACGATGACGGAACACACTGTACCTGCATCTTCTTGTTATTGCCACAAGAGACACATCATGCAGTCTCTGCGTTTCACTTGTCACGTAATGTGACATCATTTCAATCTTTTGTCTTGTTTTGCGAGTATTTGGCATTCTCTCTGATCGGGGACGCATAAATAATTTCTGCGCTCGCAGCCTCTTAACTTGTCATTTGTTTTCATTCTGATTCTTATAGACGTGCGTAACTGCACCGGAGGCTGTCTTACAGACGTGGCGTAACTGCACCGGGAGGCTGTCTTACAGACGTGCGTAACTGCACCGGAGGCTGTCTCTCGCCTCATGGTTTAAACATCGGCGTCGTTCTACTGAGTCACGTACGAATGCTTTAGACCAGTGGTTCCCAAAGTGGTCGGTACCGCCCCCTGGGGGGCGGTGGGATTACCGACGTGGGCGCTAATAGGTACGAGAGGTGGAAGGGAGCGCTGTTATCATCACAGGGGGCGCTAGTAGACAAGTAGTGCATTTATTTTTGTAATAAAATTCAAATAAAGTAATTTTTGTGTTAAAAATAAAAATGAACTAAATTTCTTAGTATTTTAATTTATGAATCTTATTCAAGCAATATTATTTTTTTATAAACTATTGCTAGATGAATTATTGTTAATTTATAAAAAATGTAATAAATTTTAATTATTATTAACACATAAAACATTAAGTTTAACTCTTATAATTTTATTTAAACATTTTTTAAATATAAAATAAAAGTGGAAACAAAAGCGCATTTATGTTTTTTAAAAAAGGTAGGGGGGCGCTGTGGGTCTGTTATGGAACCAAGGGGGCGGTGGACCGAAAAAGTTTGGGAACCTCTGCTTTAGAATAAGGGGAGATCGTCGCCTCCCTTGAGGATGATCGCAGTGAGTGCACTGTGTAATTTGGTGTAGCGGCATTAATTTTGACGAAGGTTAGGTAACTGCGTAAGAGATTTTTAGTTCTTACATTAGTGAGTTTTACGTTTGCGGTCTTCCTGAATTTTGAGATCTGCCGTCTTCTGGCATATTACGTGTAACATCCCAGAAGAGCGCAGATGTCATCAACATCGCGGCGGAAGCCTGAAATAAAGGTTCCTGCATGTTATATGTAGGCCTAATTTGGTAGATAGGGGTGACTGTGTTGTTTTAATCTTCAGTCCTTTACCCTGAAGACGGAGGCAGCAGGGTGCACCGAAACCTTTGTGCCTGTATACCAAACTACACGGTGTCACATTTCATAGTGTCGTGATATTAATTGACTTCATGCTGCAAGGTGTTGGAACCTGTGTTACTTGACGCTGATTCGCTGGGCAAGCAGCTGTAGAGCTTTCGAAGGACCATTGTGCCTTTATCTTCAGGGTCAAAGTCAGGACCTTCTTGGGCCGCTTGACCCTGAAGATAAAGGCACAACGTTTCTCCGAAACTTCGGTAACTGTTTACGAGTCGACGCGACGCAACATCGCAGAAGATTTGAATCAAAGTTCGGGTCACCTAAACTGTGAAGATGTCTAGCTGCTGCTGTGTGTCTTAGCCATGACCAAACTTCTTGCTCACTGTCCATCCCATCCTAACTTTCTGGTTCAACAAATCGGGAATTACACCGCAGAAGACCTGACTTCTGTGTATAAAAATACAGGGTTATTCAAAATGATTGTCGGGGTTTTAACAACTTGGCCACCTCGTTCACCAGATGCAACCCCATGTCATTTCTTTGTATGGGGTTACGTCAAGGATCAGGTTTATGTTCCTCCTCTTCCCGCAAGTATCCCGGAACTGAAGGTACGAATCAGAACCGCCACTGAAACCATCACCGCTGACATGCTAGAAAAAGTTTGGAACGAACTCGATTATCGTGTTGATGTTTGTATAATCACAAAGGGTGCACATATAGAGCAGCTGTAAGCTATGTCACAAAAACTTGGAGTGTTGTTCTATTAAATAAAAAATACATATACTGCTATCTGAAGTGTATTGTGTATGACAAGTTGTTAAAACACCGACAATCATTTTGAATAACCCTGTATAGACATAAAAGGTCGAAACACATTTTGCTGTAACCAGCTCATCATCATAGTGTTTTTTTTTTTCGCTAATGTCTTAATCTTTGTATTTTTGTACCTCCATTTACCTTTGTTTAATGTACTTTATAGTTATTTAAATTGGTTATGGGAAGAGTTTATAGCTTATCTTTGTAGAAGTTAAGTAAAGTTCATCCTGGAACACGCCATGAAGGCCCAGAGAGGGGGTAGAGGTATAGCTCTACTCTTTCTTTAACCTCGGCTCTAGATGAGGGTGGGTGGTCAACGCCACACCCCAGCCGCTTTACCCCCGGGAATGACCCGATACCCATTGTACAGGAGGCTTGGTAGGCCCCACGGCCGGTCTGGACGGCTGCTGAAAATCTCACCCCCCACCGGGATTCGATCCCCGGACCGTCCAGCTCGTAGCGAGTCGCTATACCGACTACACTGTAAATATTTTGTTGGAAATAAATACGTTGACAAAACCTGACCTGTTGATGTCAAGAACCGATCTAGCGATCCAAGATTTACAGATGTGGGAAGGGAAAGGGGTGGAAGGATATTGTGAAGCTGTACGTAGGGCGTGTTGTTTTGTATTGGGCAACCGGTGTTTATAGCGGCGTTATAACGAGGGATTGTTAGATCAATAAATTGAATTAGGGACTAATTACAACGAACTGTTACGAACAGCTCGTCCATCAATCATCACGGTTATTGTGCAATGTTCTCCATATACATTCACACCACTTGTTGTCCTCACTCGTTCACTGCGTCACTACCCTGGAGGCGCGCCAGAAGGGTACAGCGTCGCGCGATTTTGTCTTAGCCTGAGTCGAGAAAAGTCGTTCTGACACTTTGAAGACACTCGAATTTACGTTATACATAAAGATCCAGTCCGTACTTCGCAGAGAACAGAGTGCTTGTATTAGAATGACTAATCGGTGAATACTGTAGGGGGAAATGAAGGGTTTATTGTGAGAATCGTATGTAACACATAAATATAGTGTGTGGGGAAAATGCAGAGCTCTTGGTGTTAAATGTGGCTGTACGTGTAGGTACAATAAGGCTTTTAGAAGATTAAAAGCACTGTTGTTGCTCTATCGCTCATGAAACAGCGATTTGTCGTAACCCACCGATATACAGTTTTACGGGAGACAGAAACAACTTGACAGACCCTTAATATACAAACACGTAAGCTTTAATACTGTTTTACACCAACCAAATACATTTATTTATTTAAAGGACACTAAAATATTCTTTAAAATATTAGATAAAAACCCCTACATATGTTTCGGCTTATCGATAAGCCATCTTCAGGGGGTGTCACAACTGCTTGTTTCTAAAAACACGTACACATATTGGTCCTCTGTTGAGGAGTATAGTCATACACTTCATACACAACCCACTCAGCGCACACAGGAACGACCACTCACGATATAAGAAGTACAGTATCAGGCTCCTCCAACGTACCTACACTAAAATGCAGCCACATAATTTCCAACATAACAACATGACGCCTGCTACTACAATTTAACTTCTAACTCAACAGACGAAAAGTGACACCACAGGCACAAGTGAAGGCTGTGACAATGTGTGTGTATATATATATATATATATATATATATATATATATATATATATTATACATTTTAACATTCTTTTTAAAACTACAAAAAAGCGACACTACAAACAATAGTGAGGGTGAAGACGGTATATTTGTAAAGTGTACAATTATTAGGAAGTGCTTTTTAGAACGCATTTGTTCACATAATAAGTGGTGAAAGAAAGTCTAGTGAGATATGGTGATGACTATACTCCTCTACAGAGGACCAATATGTGTACGTGTTTTTAAAAAACAAGCAGTTGTGACACCCCCTGAAGATGGCTTATCGATAAGCCGAAACATATGTAGCTTTTAGCAAAAAAAACCCCTGACGATGATCATAGGATCGAAACACGTGTAGGGGTACAATTTTTAACAATTTTAATAATAAAGCTACTTAAAAAGTGGTTTTAGTGTGCATCAGTTGGTCTGTAACTTGATTTAATATGTAGGGGTTTTTTATCTAATATTTTAATGAATATTTTAGTGTTCTTTAAATAAATACGTGCATTTGGTTGGTGTAAAACAGTATTAATGTTAAAAAATTCACGGTGATATTAAAATACAACACGTAAGCTTGTTATGTTTTTACGAAAATGTAGGGAGAAGCAATTATTTTCTGTGGGCACAACATTTTGACAGAAGGTGTGTTTGTAACCCAACTGTCCGGTAATGCGGGAATCTCAGTTTGACGAATTGTGTGGGTTACGACAAATTGCCGTTTCTTGAGCGATATGCTTCACGTGCTTTAGTATTAAATAACTTTGTAATTTGTTTACACATATCTTATTTGGGTGAACTTTTAGGCTTTCGCAGCAGTGCAGTTGGGGTATGTGATGTGACGCTGCGTCACTGGATGATTGTTGCCCGACGTTTCGTGACGTTGTAGTGGCCTCATTCTTCAATGGTCAAAATGTCCATGAACAATATGTTTCGTGTTATCCAAATTATAAACAACGATTATTGTCTTGTAGAGCATGAAATGATTAGTCTTTGTGATGGAGACGTGGTGTGTTTCACGGACTTTTTCATGGTATACACACACAGTGAAACTGTGGTTTAGTATTTTCCTTAAGGGCTGTAATGTGTAACAATGGAACAGTGCAGACGTCTGTGCAAACCGTAGCTAGTGATGGATTTGTGAAGTCTTGCTGTTGAAATCTCAATATGGTTTGTGCCAGTGATAGGCCTATGTAAGAGTGGATGAGTGGAACTGGTGTCTATGGAAACCGTTCCTGGAGATGGGAAATATCAAAATTTCCCATTCGATTTTTCGTTTGCTAGTATTGCCACCGATGTTTCTGATCACAAGTAACACGACTTTTGCTCCATCGCTCAGCCTGTTGCAGTGAACTCTTACATTGCACGGTTTAGGCTGCAGCCTCAGTTTGCTCGGTTAAACGGACAGCTGCGAACTCTCACCTTGAGAACAAACTAGTTTGGCCAGATCATCGGGTCTGAGAGAATGCAGTTTGAACCGTGCCTTGGCCTTTTTTTTATTGTTTGAATTTTGTAAAGCGCTATGCACGTGAAATGGAAAAGCTTCTTCTTTGCTTCTACTGACTCGGGGTGGAACTGATAGTTGCGTAGCTGGTCAGAAAATTTGCTGTCAATAAACTCTAAAGTCTCCTCAGATCCACGAACCATCCAGACGTTTCGGCAGATATTGTTGCAGGGATATTAATTTTTTTTTATGTTTCTTACTTCGCGTAGCACCGGCTTTATCATTCAGAAACTGTCCTTTCTATCTGCCGAGTATCTGTATACGTCTTTGAGTCTGAAAGTATCTGTATACGTCTTTGAGTCTGAAAGTATCTGTATACGTCTTTGAGTCTGAAAGTATCTGTATGCGTCTTTGAGTCTGAAAGTATCTGTATACGTCTTTGAGTCTGAAAGTATCTGTATACGTCTTTGAGTCTGAAAGTATCTGTATACGTCTTTGAGTCTGAAAGTATCTGTATACGTCTTTGAGTCTGAAAGTATCTGTATACGTCTTTGAGTCTGAAAGTATCTGTATACGTCTTTGAGTCTGAAAGTATCTGTATACGTCTTTGAGTCTGAAAGTATCTGTATACGTCTTTGAGTCTGAAAGTATCTGTATACGTCTTTGAGTCTGAAAGTATCTGTATACGTCTTTGAGTCTGAAAGTATCTGTATACGTCTTTGAGTCTGAAAGTATCTGTATACGTCTTTGAGTCTGAAAGTATCTGTATACGTCTTTGAGTCTGAAAGTATCTGTATACGTCTTTGAGTCTGAAAGTATCTGTATACGTCTTTGAGTCTGAAAGTATCTGTATACGTCTTTGAGTCTGAAAGTATCTGTATACGTCTTTGAGTCTGAAAGTATCTGTATACGTCTTTGAGTCTGAAAGTATCTGTATACGTCTTTGAGTCTGAAAGTATCTGTATACGTCTTTGAGTCTGAAAGTATCTGTATACGTCTTTGAGTCTGAAAGTATCTGTATACGTCTTTGAGTCTGAAAGTATCTGTATACGTCTTTGAGTCTGAAAGTATCTGTATACGTCTTTGAGTCTGAAAGTATCTGTATACGTCTTTGAGTCTGAAAGTATCTGTATACGTCTTTGAGTCTGAAAGTATCTGTATACGTCTTTGAGTCTGAAAGTATCTGTATACGTCTTTGAGTCTGAAAGTATCTGTATACGTCTTTGAGTCTGAAAGTATCTGTATACGTCTTTGAGTCTGAAAGTATCTGTATACGTCTTTGAGTCTGAAAGTATCTGTATACGTCTTTGAGTCTGAAAGTATCTGTATACGTCTTTGAGTCTGAAAGTATCCGGAAAGATGCACAACTTGTCAGCCAACCAGAAACGTTCTTTTTGTGAGGGCAAACTTGTGGCCCGGTGGAATAAATGTGTTTAAGGGTGATTATGTGGGAAAATGATTCTACTATACATACTCAAGTAATGGTGGTCCGCGATAGCTAGTCGGTATAGCGACTCGCTACGAGCTGGACGGTCCGGGGATCGAATCCCGGTGGGCGAGAGATTTTCAGCACCCGTCCAGACCGGCCCTGGGGCCTACCCAGCCTCCTATACAATGGGTACCGGGTCATTCCCGGGGTAAAGCGGTCGGGGCGTGGCGTTGACCACACACCCCCATCTAGCTCCGAGGCTAAAGAAAGAGTAGAGCTATACCTCTACTCCCCCTCTGGGCCTTCTTGGCCTGTTGTAGGGTGAACTTTACCTTTAACTTTAACTTTACCTTTACCTTTAACTTTTACACTCAGCCAATATTGCGTTATTTTAAAGCAGTGCATTGCGGTTACTCTCTGATTTACCCGTGCTCACAACAAATAACGATTTTTTTTCTACCAAGACATGGACATTTTATCTTTGTAATGGGAGTCGCGGTGTTTTTTGTGAGTTAGAAACTGGGTTTTTATATGTTACATGAGTGGCAGGCGTCGAAGGGTGAGGCATGATCGTCGCAATATTGAAGTATGAATTAAATGGCGTAATTACAGCCCAGTCGTGTCATGTCGCACTGCGTGCAGACGCAAGGCGGCCAGCTAACGATCTAACGATGTCTGTGACAGAACTTCATGCGACGCAGATGCACCTCGAACCACTTACATTATCTGCTTTATGACATAGTGATGGCGCCGTGTAGATGTGCTAAGGACGCCACTACAAACGGACACGATCCTCATTAATTTTCCGTTTCGTGTTCAACGTACGACTGCTGATAATCGCTGATGCCGCATCTGTGCAGTGACGCAGCGATTGAAATGAAACCGATATTATGTCAACTTTGACTACCCCATTATAAGCACCGCAGTAATTATCGTATTTCCCGCCTGATGAGACGCATTTTAGGCGCGTTCGCGTAGTCGCGAAAGGCGCCATTTAAATTCCCCATTTCCGTCCGCCTGTCTGCTGTATCAACATGGCTTCCATTTTCACAGATTTCAATGAAATTTGATATGGGAACTTGAGATCTGCGCTGTTCTGGGATATTACGCAGTGTTGAGTGGTAGTTCTGTACCGACGTTTCGGGAACACCTATCGGTCCCATCTTAGGGGTCAGTAAGTCATTGAGCTTCTTGGACTTCTTGACCCTTGAAGATGGGACCGATAGTTTGTCCCGAAACGTCGATACAGAACTACCACTCAACACTGCGTATATCCCAGAAGAGCGCAGAGCTCATGTACATAGCGGCGAAGACTGAAATAACGCATTGATGTTAGGAACTTGTATAAAAATTTGTCTGGAAAATCCAAATTTGATTAAAATCGGACAAAAATACTGGGCACTTTACGTGAAGACCTAAGTACGTTTTGTTGTTGTCGGCGACATTAAATAGCCGTAAAGGAGCTCCCTTTGAGTGAAATGGTATCAGACTTTTAGAATAGCCGATTAGGTATAAACATAACGCGAACGCGCCACAATGTTACGTTGCACACACGTACACTGCCTACCTTGTTTTTTTCTGACACCCCTCCAAAAGTGACCCTTAGGGCTATTAATTCAGCTATCTACAGGGTGCGTCTTATCTCTTGTAGCGACGTGTGAGGCAGGAAATGCTGTACGAACCGGTTTAACAATAAAATATATCTGCATTTTGTGCACGCAGTCTGTTTATGTAATTCACGTGATTCGCAGAATAAGCAGCGATCATTCCCATAAACGCCTTTAATCGATCTGCTGCTTTCTGTGAGATGCGAACTTGATGTTTAAACATTATGTAGATAACTGGCAGACTTAAGACGTTTAGCTGTGTAATTTGTACAGTGCGGTTTTGTAATTGGGACAAATTTGTGGTTTTGATAACGGTGGCAATGAAGAGTACTGAATTGTGTGTGGGATGTTCTGTCGCGTAGTCTGGTAGAATGTTACCGACGTTTCGGAGGAACCTATTGCCTCCATTTTTAGGGTATGAGTACCTACAACATAAGTAGGCCTACAGTGTCTGTAGAACAAGATACGGTGAAGTAACTGGAAGCGAATTTCTTCCCGAAACACAAAAGTGTAGACTGTCCGCTAGCATCCCGTTATACGACTGCTTGTTTTATTTCACTTAGAGTTCCACATGTATCCATCATTGTCTAATTAGTATTACAGAATATTGTTTGTCGTTGTGTTCTGTGGAAACGAAATGCGGTTACGACACAGCGCGGGGGTAATGCACAGCCCCGGGATGTGTGCTGACGTTATAGTGTCGACGTATACCGCAGAGATACAGCGACACTGCTTGTTTTGTCGATCTGTCTTTGCACTGCTACAAGGAGGCTGTGTGCAGTGTTACAGATGTGTGTATCAGTTTCACTTTGTCCTGTAAATACAAGATCAGATCAGGTACAGGCGTCCCCCGCTTATTCGATAGTTTAGGGACCAGAGCACTGTCGAAAACCGGAAATCGTCGAAATGTGGAACCCAGTATTTTTTGTAGCTTGCAAATGCATTTTGGCCGCCGAAAAGCGTAAATAACGCACTATATATCACTTCTATGCCGATCCCAGTGGCCGCGCGGTCTAAGGCGTGGGTCTACGGCCGCTCGCTTACTGGGATTGTGGGTTCGAATCCCGCCCAGGGCATGGATGTCTGTCTGTTGTGAGTGTTGTGTGTTGTCAGAGGTCTCTGCTACGGGCTGATCACTCATCCAGAGGAGTCCTACCGAGTGTGGTGTGTCTAAAAAGTGTGATCGTGAAGCGTCGAATAATGAGGCGGCCTAGGCCCCAAGGGGCTGTCGAGCCATTAAAAAAAGAAAATATGACTTCTATACACAGACTGAACGAAAAATGGCGCTGAGTCGATTGAGAGAAAAAGCAGCGCGTGGAAGGTCGTGGAAACATGACGAACAGGTCGAAAGAGCGGAGCACGCGTCGAATGTATGGGTTCTGGTAATAATTGAAAAGGGTCGAAAGAGCGGATTGTCGAAAAGCGGGGGACGCCTTTATATGCTAATGGAACAGCGATGTTTCTCGGACTAAGAATGGTACATGTAGATTATTACTGTTATGTTGTTATGTCAAGCTGTCTGTTCAGAAGTGTTCAAGTTGACAGCGCGCGTATTCAGTGGAATTGTGAGATCAGTGTCCCTCAGGGGCTGTAACGCATGTAGATGGTATCAGCGGAAAGTTATGTTTGAGAAGCTTATGCAAATTGTCAGAAATCTCGGTTGAATTACTGCGGATACTCCATCAGCACGCGTTAAAGAAATTGGCTAATTGCTACTCTATATACTGAAGGTAGTTTCAACCGCACAGAAAACACCGTGTCTTAGAGCAGTGGTATTCAACCTTTTTTGTTCGCGTACCCCCAGATATAATTTCTCTTCAACTTTGTACCCCCAAAGTTGTTGGTGCATAATTCAAGTTATACACAGTCTATAATCTACATTTAAAATAAGTTAAATAAATTACATCCAAAATAATGTCTTAAATAATAAGCTTTAAATGAGAAAATGGAGAGTCAAGCTATTAAATAACAAATATATTATTGCCTATCGTATACAAATTAATAAAGGAACAAAGGTATTTTAGCAAGGCAAAATTATATGCACTATGTGGAATAAAATTAAACTAGCCGCCCAGATAAGAATCACATAAAGGAGAGAGAGAGAGAGAGAGAGAGAAATGGCGCTCCCAAATCGTATGTCCTTACGTCCGGTCTCTTGTGGCTAACCCTAAATCTGGCCCTGATTATTCAGTGTTTGTCATGAAATAATATATTTATTTTTTTTAATTTTACGTACCCCCTAAGATGTCTTCGCGTACCACTGGGGGTACGCGTACCACTGGGGGTACGCGTACCCCAGGTTGAATACCACTGTCTTAGACTAACCCTTGTATGCTGTTTAGAGAAATAATTGCTGTTTGTTGTGAGCCGTATGCATTGTGTATTATTGCACTGTATGGACAAAGTGCAGAGTGGTTTAATGTTAAAGCAGGTGGTGCATATACAGTGCGTTTCTTTTATTGCTGCTCTGAGCACCGCAGTTGTCACGGAATGTCCCAGCGAATGCAGGCTTTCTGCTCGATAAAGCTGCCGTGCTCCATTGGGTTTGAACTGTTGTTGTTGTGTAGGGTGACGTCTACGTCGGGCAAGCTGTCAGGTGTTGCGTTTAGATTGAGGCATGGCTTTCCAAACATTGACCTCATTACGTTTCGCGTATCTGTCACGTCTCGCCATCTGGTGCGTGCGTCGATGGGCGACGCACGATGAATCGTCGGTGTGAACGCTTGTGACACAAATAATTACTTTGTAACTAAGTATGTGGAAGTGGCGCGGGTGAAAACGATATTGGAAGGACATACAGAAATTTTATGTAGTTACAGCATTTGACTGTGCACACAGCCGTGACGTACTGCATATACTGTGATACTGACAAGGTAGACGCCGATTTCCCGGCCGAAGACCTGATATCTCTGGTTTTTTTTTCTCCCCAATGGCTCGACAGCCCCTTGGGGGCCAAGGCCGCGTCATTTTACGACGCTTCACGATCACACTCAGACACACCACACTCGGTAGGACTCCTCTGGACGAGTGACCAGCCCGTCGCAGAGACCTCTACCTGACAACACACAACACTCACAACAGACAGACATACATGTCCCCGGTGGGATTCGAACCCACAATCCTAGTAAGCGAGCGGCCGCAGACGCACGCCTTAGACCGCACGGCCACTGCGATCGGCATCTCTGCCTGTACGTAATATAATTCGATTAGTCGTAAGATATAAATATATGAAAGGAAGACTTGCGTTTGTTTAACCTCATATTATAATATGCAGTTAATTAACTTGGCATACAAATGGGAGACAAACTGTATATGGACAGTTACACTAGCTGCTGAAGATGGCCCGCCAGTTAGGCAGTAAACGCATACCGCTGATACAGGTACTTGGATTCTTCTGATGAGTTTCTGCCCCCGTTTTTATGGCAAATTGGGTTACGTGTACGAGGCAAGTTTTGAATGAAAGTATAAGTTAGATTGCCAAGTTAGATTGCACTGCATTGTACTTCATTGACCGTTTGGCGGTAGCTGTCATTAACGGAATGTTGTTAAGCCAGTAGAGTCACATACAGTGACGAGGTCACAGAGCACGCTTTCTGTAGGAGTGATTGGTTCGGAATTGCAGCTCAGACGAAGTTTCGTAACAGTCAACGTCACGTGTGTATGTCGGTGGTTTAAACGAAGCCGTTCGTGATTATGGGGTTGGCGCGTCGAAGGTTGCGCATGACGGTAAAGATGTCATGGATGTCGTAATTTGTGTAATAAATAATTCAGAGGACGGGAGAAATGAGAAATGCATAAACGGTGTTGGTCGGATAACCTCAAACGAAGAGGCTACTTAAGAGATTTAGGCATGGGCCCAAATGATAGTGTAATACACTATTAACATGTACACGAGGTGTCAATAGAGTGTTGACTGAGTTGACTGGATTGTACTCGCTGATGGCAGGTAACTGATGGCGGGCGTTTGAATATTGGTTTCGTAAATATCGGGGAAGTTCTTGCTCAGCTGAAGAGGTAGTCGCCTGAGGATTGAGGTCTTCAGCGCTGTTACGCTGAATAGCAGGGTTTTTTTTTATTTCCATCGTTTCGAAGGAAGGTACCGCCTCCATCTTCAAGGGCTGAGGAGTGTTTGAACTCGTTAACTCTTGAAGTCGACGTGGTACGTTTCTTCGAAACGTCGGGAATTAATAACGCTGCTAACTAAACACACTCCTTCTTGAGAAGCTAACAGTTCCTCAGCTAGTCAAGAAATTCCCCGCATTTTATGGAATCAGAAGGTTCATTACCGCATCCACAAAAGCCTGACACCTGTCCCTGTCCTGAGCCAGATCAATCCATTCCACGCCCTCCAATCGATTTCTTTAAGATGGATTCTAATATTATCATGCCATCTACACCTGGGCATTCCTAGCGGTGTCTTTCCCTCAGGTTTCCCCACCAAAATTCTATATGCACCTCTCCTGTCCCCCATAGTGCCACGTTCCCCGGCCATATTCTTCTTGCTTTGATCACCCTAATACTATTTGCTGAGGAGTGCAGATCATGAAGCTTGTCACTGCAATTCCTCTGTGCCCCTGTTACCTTGTCCCAATAACCTTGTCCTGCTGCTCACTGTAACAACCCAGTTGACTTGAATCTTCTACTTCTACGCTGTAGAAACCTCTTTCTTCGTAGATAACATTCATCAACCAACAACTGCACTAATTAAAATTTATTTAACACTTTAAGATTGGGCAATCTTAAAGTGTTAAATAAATTTTAATTAGTGCAGTTGTTGGTTGATGAATGTTATCTATTACCAAAATGCACGGTGAACAAAAAGTTAAATTGATTGACGCCAAACAGGCTAATCTCTTTCTTCGTATAAATGGCTGCTTCGTGCGGTTATATAGGGCCCGTACTGCACCCTCTCCACCTTCCCTTACCCTGCTGTGAAAGTTCATCTTCTTATTCTTTGTGTTGAGTGAGTGGTAACCACGTACTGATCACCAAATATTATTCGGGTGATCAAATCGAGAAGAATGAGGTGGGTGGGGCATGTAGCACGTATGGGTGAGGGGTGAGGTGCATACAGGGTTTTGGTGGGGAGACCTGAGGGAAGGAGACCACTTGGAAGACCCAGGCATAGATGGGAGGATAATATTAAAATGGATCTTCAAGAAGTGGGATGGGGGGGGCATGGACTGGATTGATATGGCTCAGGATAGGGACAGGTGGCGGGCTGTTGTGAGTGCGGTAATGAACCTTCGGGTTCCATAAAACGCGGGGAATTTCTTGACTAGCTGACGACCTGTTAGCTTCTCAAGAAGGACTGTGCTACTTGGAGTTAGTTAGTTATGAAGTTAGAGTGGTAACCAACACTACTCGAAAGTTCTACCCGTCCAACCGTCAGCCACTGCAGTTTACCGCTGATCCCCGCCAACATTGCTTCAAACGCGTGTTGTTTAACGACGCTGCTTCCCTGCAGAAGTTAAAGGTATCGTTCGGTGAGACAGTAAGTTGACGTTCACAGGGGGCAGATCTGTGAAGAGGCGCCGTCCTGTTGCAGGGTAGTGTTCTGGAATTCGACTGGAGATACCGGAGAACGCCGTAAAAAAACATGTGAACTGGGTCGCTTCCGGAATACAGAAATAAGCAGCAAGATTAGTAAAGAGTCTGTTGGTTTTGCTACTTGCACGTAAGGCCTCACTAATATAAATTGTGTATTTAAATTCAGATTGCAGGATGTGATGTACGGGTTTGCGTTATGTCTGTCTGTAAGGAGCGGTACAGCGAGGTCAATGGGCATATGATGTTTCCTCTTATTACTGTTATTTTGGGTTCTTTGATCTGCAAAGCGAAACAATTTTCATACCTGAAGCTTTTTTGTCATGGATTTCTACTCGGTATAGCTATGAAAGTGCTTCAAAGCTGAACGCTAGCTTTGAAATGTACCGTTGGCCTTTGCTACTCTGTCAGTACAGTCGTCGTGCTTCGAGAGTTTCTGGAACGCCGTAGCTGCTGGGCAGATTTCCCGCGTAGCAGTTGGAAGTACTCAGCACTAACATACATGTAATACGGGTAGTTCAGTCGGTGTAATGATTAGGCTGCGGGCAGGACGACCGGGGGATCGGGGTTTGTTTTCTGGCGGGGAGCAAGATCGATTATGTACCCCCCCTCCCCCCCATTCTGTTGGGTACTGGCTGTTCCTTCCCTGGGAATACAGCGGGCGGTGGGTGAAACTCAACACTCCATCTAGTGTCGAGGTAAAGAGTGTATGGAGCTGTGCCTCCACTTATTCATATGCCGTCATTTCCTGGTGGTTAACGCAGCATATAGACAAATTAGCCTTTACTGTACGTTTATTATAAATTCGCTGTAACATTCTTTACGTGATTTTGGGATCGAGAGACATCCGTCATGCGTAATTATTTCATAAAGTTTCAGAACGGCTGCGTTTCAAAGGTGTGTCAGCTATTTACTACTTCGTAGCTGTGATTGGCCAAATTTCCTCAAACCTTCCTATGTAACCGGCATATTTTTCTCCACCATATCGCTTCATCTACTTGGACCTGTTCAGTCACCGTGATGATGGAGGCAGTGCATTTCGCCGAAACGTCGGAACAAACAGATCACCACATGCCGTGGAAATGTGAAAAACGGCAATCATTCCAACAACAACCGCCATAAAAAAAAACTTCAGATATATGCGTTCCGTAAAATGCGGAGAATTTTTCGACTAGCGGAGGAACTCCCTGCTTCTCAAGACGGACTTTGCTGCGTTGGGATAGTTCATTAATGTAGTTAGTTCTTGTAAGCAGTGATTGCTGACCTTTCTACATCTGTCGTCCGGCCGGCCATTTCATTAAAGTACCTTGATGTCATCACAGTTAAATCAAATTCTGTTCCTCGACAAATGTATTTTTAAAATTATATACATTTTAGATAAAAGATCTCCCTAGACCAGGCCATGAAGGCCCAGAGGGGGAGTAGAGGTGTAGCTCTACTCTTTCCTTAACCTCAGCGCTAGATAGGGGTGGGTGGTCAACTCCACGCCCCGGCCGCTTTACTTTGAACTCCATCAGGTACTTTAAAACACTGCGAAATGTTTAATAAAGTTATGTGACTTCTTTAGGAATTTCGTCCGCAGTAATTTGTTTAGGTTTTGTTTGTTTCCAGTCGCTCCATAGCCCCTAGTAGGCCAGGGCCTCCAGTCGCTCCATAGCCCCTAGTAGGCCAGGGCCTCCAGTGGCTCCACAGCCCCTAGTAGGCCAGGGCCTCCAGTGGCTCCACAGCCCCTAGTAGGCCAGGGCCTCCAGTGGCTCCACAGCCCCTAGTAGGCCAGGGCCTCCAGTGGCTCCACAGCCCCTAGTAGGCCAGGGCCTCCAGTGGCTCCACAGCCCCTAGTAGGCCAGGGCCTCCAGTGGCTCCACAGCCCCTAGTAGGCCAGGGCCTCCTCGACACATCACACTCGGTAGGACTCCTCTGGACGAGTGATCAGCCCGTCGCAGAGACCTCTACCTGACAATACACAACACTCACAAGAGACAGACATACATGCCCCTGCGGGATTCGAACCCACGATCCTAGCAAGCGAGCGGCCGAAGACCCACGCCTTAGACCGCGCGGCCACTGTGATCATCATTTAGTGTTCAGTCACATATATTCACTTGCACTTTTGACCTCGTGTCTTCCGTACACTCAGTGATTTGGTGCCGACCAGAGGGACAAAGTGAGGTTACTCTAATGGTACCGCCCATGTGCTGGGAGGCTGTAAAGTCAGGCCCTGTCAGTCCAGCTAGTTACCTTCGCTCTGTTACCTGGACTGGTTTCTCGTGCATTCGTAATGCAGTTAGAATAGCCCGCAGTAATTAGGTACGTCATGCTTGGTAATGCAAGCAGAAAAAACTTTACGTTAAACTAGCGATCAGTTGATATTCCATTTCTGCATGACACAGCACTTCCACTGCGGGCCATGAAGTCAACCGCTTGACATTTTAAAGCAGAGTGATTGCTATATATAGTATACCAGCTTCAGTAATGTTCATAACCCCTGTACTTTGCCCGCC